>JAFBJU010000398.1:0-72500 GCA_016785305.1 Colistium nudipinnis
AAGACGCCTTACTATAGCCTTACCTTCGGCCCAAAAATCCCAAAATTTCGAAAACACTCGAAACTCGCACAGCAGCATCGGCAGGGCTTCAAAATAGGGTGCACGCGAAAATAAAGTGAAAAAAGTGTTCATTTCCTGGTTTTTGGGGACTTTTTTGTCGTCCAAAATGTGCCAAAAAGACGCCTTACTATAGCCTTACCTTCGGCCCAAAAATCCCAAATTTTCCAAAACACTCGAAACTCGCACAGCAGCATCGGCAGGGCTTCAAAATAGGGTGCACGCGAAAATAAAGTGAAATTTTTTGGAAAATTTGGGATTTTTGGGCCGAAGGTAAGTGTTCATTTCCTGGTTTTTGGGGACTTTTTTGTCGTCCAAAATGTGCCAAAAAGACGCCTTACTATAGCCTTACCTTCGGCCCCTAAAATTGCAAATTTTCAAACTTGTCAAAAACACTCCAAACTCGCACAGCAGCATCGGCAGGGCTTCAAAATAGGGTAGGTGCGAAAATTCTGTGAAAAAAGCGTTTTGTTTTGGGGGACTTTTTTGTCGTTGAAGAAGAAGAAAAAGCCTTACTATAGCCTTGTCAATGTTTTCATTTAATGTAGAACCAAAAAAAAACATTACATTACATAACTCATGGGTAGAATGATCTATCACTGTGTCTATTAGCTTTTCTCATTACCATTTTGAATGATCTCATGCATTTTTTTTTGCAACTCTTTCCTTTTTCATTGCTCAAGTCAAGTTAAATTCTTGGGCACATCATATCAAGCTAGTCCTGGTCATTCTTCATATTATAATAACGGAAAGCACAGGTACATGGGAAGACTTATTGGAAGGTGGATTATTGGTTTTGTAGAGAGAAGGAAAGAGCAGAAGAGAGAAGTAGAAGAGCGGCAGTCCACCTAAATGCTAAGACCTAAAAAACGAAATAAATAAATTTATAATGATGAGGTGAATTATCGCAGCAGCAGGTTGGTAGTCTCAAATCCAGACGACACAGCTGACGTCTCTCACTGAGTGTCTTCTTTCCGCCACATCCTGAATCAAATTCCTATAGAAACAGAAAAGAAGCCAAATAAGTTTTTACAAAGTATTACAAATATATGAATGTATCCATATCAAAGACCCTTCGTACCCCCATTATATTTAATTATATTATATTTAATGGGGGTACGAAACTAGACTTGTAAAATACGTCTTGAAAACCACACACGGCAGTTGAAGCTGGTATGTGGCTATATATAAGGCTATATAATAAGGCGTTTTCACTTTTTTTCCGCACCTACCCTATTTTGAAGCCCTGATGATGCTGCTGTGCGGGTTTCGAGCGTTTTGAAATGTTTGACTTTTTGGCCGACATAAGGCTATAGTAAGGCGTTTTTTGGTCAAATTCTTCAACTTTTGACGACATGCTAAACTATGAATTTTTCACACATCTACCCTATTTTTAAGCCCTGCCGATGTTACTTTTGACTTCTTTTTTTTTTACGATTTTTTTTTCACCTCAGTCAAATGCGTGTTTCTAATGTATTCACGCTACTTTTGACATTTTTGAACGACCTACTATGAGGGTTTAATTTAAGAAGGCACTTGTGTTTAAAACTATTTCATGCTAAACATATGAAGTTAAGTGCTATGCGAAACTTCTAATAAAGGAGTATCTGGGTTCGTTAGTTTCAACATTACCTTTTCGCGATGCCTTCCCTGCTTCTTCTGACGGTGATGGTAGTAGTCTACATTTTCAGGGAATGCCAGTGGTACTTCCTTAGGTCAGCAAGCTGGTTCATCTAAAAAAAAAAAAAAATCAATATGGTTTTTGATTAAGTTAAGTTATGATGAAGTTCAATACATGATGACACTATTTAATTCATTAAAACTACATTTCAAATAACCCAAACCAGACCAAAGATCTCGCACCGCATCAGTGTGCAAGACATTTCCGTCTGCTGGTCCCACCGCATGATGTGATTAAAAAAAAAAATGTCCAAATTCTGTGATTCGAGCCCACGTTTAAAACTCAAGTGTTGTCCCCCTCAGGTCCGGACATCCCGTTTGTAGCCGTGTACAAGACACAGAGAGACGGCGAAAGCGAGACACGAGACGGCGAAAGTGAGTATTTCAACACATTCTCATTCACAAGGGGGGTGGGGGGGAGGCCGTGGCAATGACCTTGCTTAAAAAGGCACCGCAGTGCAGCGCGCGGCCACCTGTGTGCTGAGTCATAGCTTGTCCATGCGCCAAGTCCAGCGTGATGGAGGTAATCTGATTACTCTCCTCGACGGATGCACTCATTAAATTACGACCTGCCCGACAGCAACATCAGCGCGCTGTAATTGCATTACTGCAGTCCGCACGAGGGGCCAGCCCGGGTCCTCTTTTATCAACACGATGCCCCTGCCCTGACTCTGTTAAAATAAGTTAAAAATGTCATTACTGTGGCTCAATCAGCTGTTGGACAGGATTATTATAAACTGCCAAGTTTCACCCACACAACTGTTGAGGTTCGTTTGTTGGTTTTGAAGAGGCTTGACGGGTTTAAAATGACGCCGCCGTTAACTTCACTGTACGCAACGTGTCGTCAAGCAGATGATCACCAATTAGAGAGCGCATGCACACAGACAGGAAACTGCCTGTTTCGATATAAAATGTTGGCTGCATCGCCCTCGACTCCAGCTGTCAGGGTAACCAAGGGCGACGAGCCGGCTGGCACAAACCACCTCGACCTGTTCGGCTGGTTCTCTGTATAGGACAATGTTAAAAATGTCTTTAAGGGCTCCTCACGTAACCGTATTTATGATTGAAAACAATTTTACAGAAAAAAAAAAGTTTAGTTTTAGGGCCTGAATGGGGTGGGTGAAAAACAATCTAGGTTTTAGGTCTAATTGTCTGTCCACAACAACATCTTACATTATGCATGCGCTCAAATATATATTTTTTTATCATTTGTCTTCATTTGTTATTATTTTTTTCATTTCAGATATTTTAAATATGTACTATGCAGAAAACGTGTGTGTATATTTATGCCTACATTTGACATTAAAACTATTTTTGAAGTGCAATATATTTGATGGCATTTGTGTTTTTTGTTATACATATATTCATATTCATGACTCAACTCTAAAATGTCAAGCCTCGGTAACACTTATTTTTCTCATAATAGTTTCATTAACATTCATTATATTTATTGTTTTGGTTGGGCTCGAGCTTGGAGGAGCTCTCTTGTATGAATTGAAATACATAACATATAATTTTAGTAAATAGAGAATACTTTGATATTCACTCATAATTGAATTATGCAATAATCAGACAATTATTATTATTATAATTGAGTTGTCCCTTAAACATGAACATTTTTAAGGCGTCTAATTAATATGAAATGATCTTAACTAATTCAATTTGCCTAATTGACAACAATACATACATATATATATATATTAAAAAAACTGCATACGCAATTCTGTTGTTTAGAGGCATGGACTATTGGATTGATTTATAACTCAAATATTGAGTGATTTATTTGTAACTAATTAAATGTATTGATTATCACAGACAATGTTAAAGACAGTCTACGCTGAATACACACTCGACTTGTCTTTCTACCCGCAGGCATTAGAGAAGTATTTACGCTGGAGAGCAACACGAACCTGAGACTGACCTTGGATGCCATGCAGATGCCCACAGCGGAGTACAAGGAGCTCAACATCGACGATTACTGTAGGTGTCCCGGCCGGAGTCCCACTGCAGCCCTGCGGATGTACACAAAGTGGTCGTTAGTTGATGGGACAAAAAGTTGAAATAAAAACGCTGTTATCCAGACACCCAAGAGGAAGATGTTACTCTCTGGCATGAAACAGTGATTTGGGGGTTGACCAAAAAGCAGCTTTGAAAAAAATCCTTTAAGAGGAATGTGCTTATTTGAAATATTATTATTATAATTGCTGCCCAAAGAGGAAGCTCAATAAAGTTGAGGCTGCAATGTGATAATATAGATGATGCATTTTATGAGTAAGCAGTTTCTGTTCCGTTGTGTGTCTGTGTTGCAGCCTTGACAATGCAGATCCTCAAACCTGCAGGCTTTGTGGAAACCTCCCACTACCCACTGCTGCTGCTGGTGTACGTATGCGCGCGATTCATTCACCACTTCCTTAAGACTGACTGACTCGCATCAACACACTCACAAAGCGACGTGAGGACAGGAAGCTCTCATCTCGAGCTTCTCTCCCAGTTTGGAAATTTAACAGGGAAAAAAAAAAAAAGTAACTACTTAAATCCTGCATGTTCCAAATTATCCCTATCAAAAAAAAAAAAAGGGGGAAATTTCTAAAGTCAAATTCCTGATCTATAATAACAAGATAGTGTATCAAATATAATAAAAAAAAAAAACTTACTGTGTCGCCGCTGTGCAGTGACGGGACGCCTGGTGGTCAGATGGTCTCGGAGCGCTTCCGCATGGACTGGAGCACGGTGCTGGTGAGCAGCTTCGGCGCCATCGTGGTGCGCTGCGATGGGCGGGGCAGCGGCTTCCAGGGAACCAACCTGCTGCACCGCATCCAGAAGAAGCTCGGCGTCTTCGAGGAGCACGACCAGAAACTAGCTCTGGAGTAGGTGGAGGTTTTCGTCTGGTCTTCTTTAGAAGAAAAAAGCTAGAAGACAGAATAAAGTGATTTTTTTATTTTTATATCTAAGATGCATATTTGTTTTTAGAAAGATGCTATGAAATATTAAGACACATAGTCACAAAAAAGTGAACCGACATAAAACATGCAAATGAGTTGTATTTATAGCCAAAAAAAATATATATATATATCATTATCCTTTTCACTATGCCCACAAATAGAACAATAATTATTCACATTTGAAATAACTCGAGACGTAGTGACATTTATTTTAGCCAGGTGAAGAACTACACACCAAAAGTGGAACATAAAAGTTATTTTAAAGCATTGTTGGAATTCCAAAATAGAAACCGAGCTGATCTTTATCTGCCGCAGGTTACTCCTCAAAGAGCCCTACGTGGACAAAACCAGGGTTGGAGCTTTTGGCCAGGTACCAAGAAGAGAGTCTCCTGCCGGCGTTTGTGCATCTAATCGGTGGCGTGCGACACCCTCGGTGATGAAGTGCGTTTGTTTGTAATCAGGTGTACGGTGGATACGTGACCAGCCTGTTGGTGAGCGGAGAAATGTCTCCGGTGAAATGTGGCGCCGTCCTGTCACCCATCACAGACTTTGAACTCTACGGTGAGGAGCGCGCAAAAGTTTTCTTCTGTAATCATTAGACGGGGGGGGGGTGAAATCTAGCCCCCCCCGTGGCTGGACGTTATTTCAGTCTCTACGTTACCTACATAAACATGAAGTGTACCTACCTAGAATATAAAAAAAAAAAAAAAAGGAAGATGGTGCTGATGTAGCTAGAACCCAATCAAACAAAGATAACCACAGCGGCCCCACCTCGGCTGCCAAAGGAGTAAAATGCGTGAAATGCAGAATTGTCAGGAGAGAGAGAGAGAAAAGAGCAAATAAAGGAGGAGTGGGGGTTTGTTATCCGGCGTGTGACCAATTTCTCCACTTATTTGATTTCTCTGGCTTTGCCGCAGGAGGTGAGAGACACGCCGTGACACTGTTTGCGTTCAGAATTGCAAATGAGGGGACGGCACACGAAAGCTGGGAGACTAAAGAATATAGACATGGGCCGATATATTAAAAAAAAAAAAAAAATGAAGATCTGTACTTTTTTTTTTTTTTCCCTCCCTCCAGCCTCTGCGTTTTCCGAAAGATACCTGGGACTGCCGAAACCTGATCCGAGAGCATACACGGTAAGACTGGATGGATGGGAATTGCTCCATTGTAATTTATATTTTCATGGAGAAATGTAATTGAGCTTATTTTGTCCTCTTTCTGATTTTTTGCTCTTCAGATGGCAAATTTAGCACACAGAGCATCTCAGTTTACAGACAAGAAGTTTCTCATCATCCATCCAACAGCTGACGGTGAGTCCAGAATCACCGACGCCTTCGGAAAAATAATCAATACATCCAATAATCCATTTCTATCTGGTTCTGGATCCGCAGAAAAAGTTCATTTCCAGCATACAGCAAAATTCATCGCGCAGCTCATCAACGAACGAGCAAATTACACCTTACAGGTACGTGCGCCTCACTTTGCTCATCCTGGGTTCACTGGTTCATTAAAAAAAAAAAAAACTTCAGGGGGTCCCGCAGCAGGCCGAGGATTATTCGAGACCTCCCTCACCCCCATAATGAGATTACGAGAGCTCCCTACTGACGTGAATGGATTATAATTCACACATAATGAATATACCCTGTGGTCATCAGGGCTCTGACACTCACTGCAGCAGCAACATATTAATAATAAAAAATAATAATGATAATAATAATAATAATAATAATAATAATAATAATAATAATAATAATAATAATAATAATAATAAATATGAATTAAAAAAAAATATGTCTACTAGCTCTATCATTTTTGCCTAAATCCCTCTTGTTGAGACCATTTCTGGACACGGCCTATTTTGTCGGAAGAAAATGGCCTTTTATTAATTTGACCTTCATTTTTCAAACAAGATGCGAAAAAATATATATAAATTAATTAAATGATATGGAATATAGGGATTTTTTTTTCATCGCGACTGGACGCAATCCATTGTCCGTCTACAGCCAATCAGCGACCTCTCTCCGGCTCTCACCACAGTGTGCAATGATTAAGGTTCTCACCTCTTCTTCTTCTTCTTCTGCGCCTGGCCTCAGATCTACCCAGACGAAGGCCACTTCCTGCCCGGCGAGGCCACGCGGCAGCACCTCAGCCAGTCGCTGGTCAACTTCTTCGAGGAGTGCTTCAGGCTACCCGAGCGCGTGTTTGAGGAGGCCCTGGAGGAGGAGAGCGAGGACGAGGGTTAGTCCGGAGCCCCGGCAGTTGGACGTCGGAAAAAGTCTACAATACGACACGCTCATTTCCTGCTCTTTCTATTTTTTTTTTTATTTTTTTTTTCTTTTGGGGGGGTTTTGCATTTCAAACGCCTGGAGCCCAAGACTGCACTTCCTGCAGAGGACGGATCTTCTCCTACACCCCCCCCTCCTTCAACATGACCTGCCCCGAGTTGGATTTCTCAAGGCTCCTAGGTGCGATTCAACAAAGACTGATGATTTTTTTGTTTGGAATACACTGATGGATTTAACAGGAAGCAGCTCTTGGGAGAGAAAGCATCGGCGCTCACACACAGACTTTGGAGCCGCGAGGGGAGGGGACGTAACTGGCGGGCTTGTAAATGAGTGAAGAGTCAGACGCCGGGTTTGGCCGCGTTTCTGGGATTTGTGTGGATCCGGGAAATGTTACTATTTTTCAAGTTGTGAAGAACTCTCCCATGTTGGACTGTGGTTGCGTGTCTGTTGTTCTTTCCAGTATGTAAAATAGCACACAAGCATTCGCTACACACATTTTTTTTTTTAATGTTGGTATTCATGTTCATTATTAGCCCTGACTTCCTCACACGGCCTCATTGTTGTATTTCAGAATGATTATTATTGAGGAGTTATGAATAATATCAATCGGTTTTGGGATTAAAGACGACGCAGCTGGTTTATTTATGTTTGAGATTTGATTTTTACTGTGATGACCAAAACATTCGTTTTCGTCACTGTGCCTTACTTTCTCGGAAAAAAAAAACAAAACATCCTGCTGTGGGACTTTGAATTACGACGACTCGACTTCTAGTTGAATATTTGGGGATCATTTCAATATTTGTGGTTGATTCCTGTCTTACTTGCCTAAATACACATGTGAAAATGAGCAGCAGACAGCGAATTAGTGACGCACATAAAACAAAGCAGAACCCGTTTTAAAGGTCAAAATAGTAAGCTTACATTTTTCTTTGTTTGATCCTGTCAAAAAAATGTTTTAAACTACACATTATGGCTTCATGGAGTTAAATAGGGTTTTTTTTTTTTTCTTTTTTTTTTTAAGTTGGTTCTCTTAAAGCGAATCTACAAAACTGTATTTGTACAATGATTGTAATTTAATATTTACCTTTCAACACGTACTTTGTTAAGTACACTTCATCAGAGAACACTGTTGTCTAAAAAAAACCTAGACAACTTCACGTGACACGGTTAAATTTACATTTACACAATCCGCACGCATCCGTTTCTTTGGCTTAAGTCAACGCATTCCAAGGTTCCTGTTTTAACCAGATAAATGATGCATTTGTATATAAAAGGGGAAAATGAGGCGTCCCAAGTTAAGGTTAATAAATAATACAAATTGATGAATTGCTGAGGCACAAGTTTAGTTTTGCATTTTTCACATTATTTTTATTTATTATTATTTTTATTTATTTTTTTTTTTTTCATTCGTTACACGTTTCGGTGCATGTCAAGAAGAAATTCATTTGCAACACTATCCCATGTTCCACATGGTCATTTTGACATCTTGAATGTTCCTCACTGGATTGCATAAATGAACATTTCCAGTAGTATTGTGATTGAGAAAGCCGGTCTCGTCAGCTTGATGTGTAAATGTTATTCAAATATCATTTTATTCTAAGAAGAAAAAAAAAGGAAACAATATTACCTGAGTGTTATTTGTGCATAAAGCATTTTGGAAATTACATTTGACTATTTCTATTTCTGTTCCAATGTCGCTGTCCTTGAATTGAGTTGAAAGTAGACTTTATAAATGCCAGCTTTCGTTGAGGACGCTTAACTTTGCTCATCAAAAGCATAGAAAGGAGAATATTGGCAGATTGTGGCATGAAGGTAAATGTTAGAATAAAAATTAGATATTTTATCAACCGTCAATGTTTTGGACTCATCTGTTTTATTGTTCATTTATTTATTGTTGGCCTCCTGGGAGCAGCATGACATACATCTTTTGATTATAATTATTATTATATGAGCAACTATTTACACAAACATATTAACATTATTTTTCATATATTTGGAGAAATTAACATTTTAGCATGAAGGCAAACGTTTAGGGGGAAAGCCATTCAAATGTCCCCCACAAACCAGCTTCGTCTTCCACAATGCATGACCTGACGTAAAAAAAAAAAAAAAAAAGCACATCCAGATGCCACACGTCTTAAGCCAAAACAAATATCCCATTTCCAGTTTACGCAACTGTCATTGCTGAATCACCAAAAGACGAGAGCCACAGATGCAAACTCAAATACGTGGAAAGAGCCACGCCACTTCCAGCTCTCCAACAAGTGACACGATGCGCACGGGAACGCACTCGGTCGTCAGAAAAAATAACTTTGCTCAAAGGGCCACTCCCGCCCGGTGTACATAGGAACATAGTTGTATATGAGAGCATCTTCCTCCAACTCCTTAGACTCAAACTTGTGAAAGTTCTTCCTGGCTGCACAGAGACAAAACAACAACCATACGGACCCATCATCTATATATTTATATGTATGTACACACACACACATATATATGTATGTCATGAAGCTACTAACTATTCACAGGTCAATGCGGGGGATGCGGCTGCGTGGTACCTACCTTCGTTGACGAAGAACTCTGCCATGTTGAAGGTGGTCTTCATTGCAGACCGAGAGTGTGGGATATAAGGCCTGGTCCATTCAAAGGCGTTTTTTTCTGGATGCCACTGCGTGCCATAGAACGGATAATTATACGCTGTAGGGAGGAAAGGCAAAGAGAAGAGGGGTGCTTTAAACACCATTTCCTCCGTCGGGCTATAAACCTCATATATAGATATTCATATTTACCTTCCACTGTGGAAGCAAACTCTGTTTTTCCATCGGTGTTTGTAGAGAGAACTTTGTAAAAGTTCTTCAGTTCTTCATTGTTGTCGTACGTCTGAAGGAAAGAGAGGGGAAAAAAGAGTTACAAAGAGTTGGGCCCATTTTAAGGAGAAATAATTCACTTTTTTTTTTTTTTTTTTTTTTTTTTAAACAGGAATGAAAGACGTACCGACATGGCCAAAGCAAAATCGTGAGAGTGCGAGGCCAACGGCTGGGAGCTTAGATCTTTTATGAGTTGGGCCGGGAAATCCTTAAACATCCGGCTGCCTTTGGCCTCTGTGTACGCACGACAATATAACGATGGCTACCGACATCATTCATTATTCATGAAATATTTCTCAACTAAATTGTGAAATAATCAAAAAGATCAGGACAAAAAAAAAAAAGGTACTTACTGGAGGTGAAGTTGAGAGGCATCGCGACCCCAAATGTGTCTGTGATGGCCAGTTTGGTGGTTTCACTGGCCAAGAAGAACAGCAGCTCAAATCCCAGACAGGTTCCCCACACAGGAAAGTAGTCGCCCCTCTGATTTGCCTGAACAAAAAAAATAAAAAAAAAATGCTACACAACCCAACATGTTATACTGCTTTCTATTAATATTCAAACAAATAATAAGAATCATTTACCTCAACAGCAAGCTCATAAAAGATATTTGCAGACGTTCGATAACCCGATTCTTTGATGCTGGTTTGTCCGCCTGGGAAAAAGATCCTGTTCACGGAAAAAACATGTACAGGGGATACATTTAAATAATAATAGCAATGTTTATAAGTACAAGAGGGGGTTGCAGTAACCTAATGTAGTCCACAGAGTGTGTGACACAATCGTGCTCCTTTTACAATATTTTAGGGGTTTTATAAAAACAAAAAATGCCACACACAAACGAAGAGGCAGTCACATGATGTAATGGATTAGATTCTAGACACTCGTCACCTGATGACGTGTACAAAACAGAAAAAAAAGGGAAAATCTCTACCACGGTGAACCAAAGAAAAACAAGTGCCAATTATAACCACAGCAAACAGTATTTATTCAGTATTAGTTTTTTTGTATATATATATATATATAAATAAAGGTGGGTGTGCAGGTGTCTATGTATGCATGCATATATTCATATATACTCATTTCTTTGTGTGTTTTAAAATGGGAGAAGCAGGAGAAACAGCAGGTGTGTGTGTGTGTGTGTGTGTGTGTGTGTGTGTGTGTGTGCTCATTGACAATCCACTTAAACCTTTGACTTATTTCACTTATTTCATCCACCAACTTTAATCATTTAACAAACAAACAAAAAATAGTATTTACCCGTTGATGGAGTTGAACAGTTTCGTGTAGTACTCCTTAGTCTGGTAAACGCTGCAGGACATGGAATGGAAAGTGGAATTAGCTCCAGTTCAGGCCACGTTTCACCGCAGCTGATATGATTGTGATTCCAGGTGATGACGTCAGAGACTCACGGTACTGGGACGACTCGGGCTCCTCCAGCCTCCAGGAACTTCACGTAGGAAGCAGCGATGTAGCTAAACCGACCCGGTGCGGGGTCACGGACTTCCTGAACCAGAACACCTGTGCAAAACATTAAAACCAATAAAAATAAATAAACTTATATTATTGTTTACATTCCGGTCACAGCTGTGAGCTTCACGTAACGTCGTAACAAACGCTAACAACAACAACAACAACAACAACAACACGCACTCACCAATTATGGGTGTCTCGTTTAATGTTTCCTCCGGAAGTGGTTGCTTTGAGCCCAAAAACGGCAAAAACAAAACAGACATAAAAAACATAACAACAGACGCGTTTAAAGCGGACAAAGCTTCTGCGCGAGGGACAAGAGCAGCCATGATTCTCTCACTTCTAGCTTCTGGTCACAACTTACAGCGGTTCCGGCTGGGCTCCAAAATAAAGGCACGTGTGACGTCACAATAACCCCGCCCCCTTTCCTTTTTTTTTCCCTCATACAAATGAATAATTATTTGCTGTGTCATATAATATGTATATTACACCATTAACATGAAACTGTGGGATTGCCAAAGGATTTTACCGTGAAAAATGGCAAAATGTATTATCAGCTTTTATTCAATATTTACATTTGACAAATATAAACAGGAATATTTAAGCTGGAAACTTTACACACCATGTGTGCACTTAAATCTGCCAAACGATGGTCATTAGTAAATGGGGGGGTTTTTTATAACTGACAGAAAAACAGGAGAGGTCAACCCTTTAACTTGTTAGTCAGCACTTTCTTATCACGCTTCAGTTCATGATATCACAACCAGTCTGGTTGCTGACTGTGAGGCGGTTTAAGTTCACACCGGCAGCTGCGAGCTCATCGTGTAACCTAGCAACCGCGTCCCGGGTCAGCGCCCGGGTCCGAGCCAGGATCCAGGCGAAGTCGACGTGGAAAAAGCCCAAGTAGTTAGAACAGGAGTAGACCAGCGCATGGGACTGGTAGTCTGTGGAGAGAACCCAGTAGGGACCATCTGGAACACCTGGATACAGAAAAAATTAAATGAATAATAATAATAAAATGAATAATACAATTTATCAAATTATTATTATCAATAATACGAATAATAATAATAAAAGGCATTCTTCATAGTTTTATTGATGGCTCCATGGTACATTTTTATATTACCTTTGAAGAAGCTGACACCCAGAATTGCAGGCTGAGATGGATCTTTAACTCTGGCAACACCGTCGATTGAACTTATCTTCCCACTCGGCCTAAAGAAGTGGAGGGGTCAATTATTCACTTGTATGGATCAAGAAAAGCAACTGGACGTCTTTATATAAAGGTTTAAATGGGTGTACTCCAGCAAGGAACAAAGTCAATCTAAGCTTAAAAAGAAAAACATTTTGAACTCGACAAAAGCATCAACAACCTACAGCAACTCTGCGTTGTGAACGCTGACTGTTCCATCGGGGAGAAGGGAATATGTGGCCTGGTTACATTTTCCTTTTTCAAACACAGCCGGGAGCTTCTCTATCTCGTACCAGGTACCCATGTACTAAAAGGAAAAAATATATAAAAAAAGTTATGGATAACAATATAACTCAATGTGACTCACGTAACTCGCCAAAACGGATTTTTTTTGTTTTTAAACCTTTTCAACATTGAAGTTCTCTTGAACGGCCGGCCGAGGGCAGGTGCCGAGGTGGAACGACTGAGCGTCGGCAGCCACGGCGCTCAGCGAAAACACAACCAGCACCTTCGCAGAGAGAGAGAGAGAGAGAGAGAGAGAGAGAGAGATGATAATAAATGGTGATAAAGTGGGTGCAGACTTTCAGCTAAAACGAAAGCGTATTGATACATAGTCTACATAATACAAATATTGTGTCATGGAAAGTACCTTGAATGTCTCCATGTCCACGTGGCCACTACTCGGTCCTAAAACTTTTCAGTTGAGTGTCATTGTTTGGTTTGTTGGAGTTTTTTTTTTTTTTCTTTCTTTGAACACAAGAGACCTTTGGAAGAAAAATGTGTTTGAGGAGCTCAACTTCCGTGTACAAAACCTTTAACCCTCAGTGCACGACATGTACTCAAAAGAATTGACTTTTTTTTCCCCCAAACGTGACTTAAGCTCTTAGGTAAGTCATTTTCTGCCCTACAAACACAGAAACGAGAACATTTTATGAAAAGAAAAAACATTTTATTTAAAAAAAAAAAAAAGCACCAAAAACATGTGCTCTCACTTTTGCCCGTGGAATGTTGAACTTTGACGATATGTTTCAACCAAAAAAATATTTTAGCTTGTTTTATTTTAATTCCAACATGAGGTGGAATGAAAAAAAATGGTTTGAGTGGTCGACATTCATCCATAAACCTATCAACCTATAAATGTTTTTTTTTTAAAGTCCTTAAAAAAAAAGAAAAGAAGAAAGGCCAAAAAGTGAGAGAAAAAAAATATAACAGTCATTTGACAAACAACGAACGATAAATTACATTCTTTAAAATTAATTATTTGAACTCATGTTATGTGCTGTGACGGTATAAATAAATCACGGAATTTAAATTAAATAGCCTATCGAGAGAAAGAGCTGCGAAGGAGTGAGATCACCAAGGTGTATGAAAAGCTATACAACACATTCAAGAATGAAAATGTTGAATTAAAAAAAGAATAACTTTGGAATGAAGTACAGTGCAACAAAAAATGACTTTGGTGGCAACACCGGTTGTCTGGTCGTCCTGTTTTCAGATGAGGGACGGTGGAAGTTTTGGAAAGTAAACTCCTGAATTTTATAGGAATGATTTCATTTTTTTTCCCCCCATGACAACCTGTAAACAAAACCGTTGACACTTCTTTCAGTCTCAGGAAATCCTTCAATTGCAAAAAAAATTGAAAAAAATAAATAGGCACGTGTCAGGATGGAAACCTGTGTCCTCAATCTCCACTTTCAATCTTTCAAAAAAAAAACACACACCTGGGTGACTATGTGAAGCTGTTTTTTGTTTTTTTTGACAAAATGTATGTATTTTGTTGCAATTGAGTCCACTATCATGTTATCGTTCACAAATATTAACCACAGAGTTAATAGTAAACCCTGTCACGTTGCTTTACATCAGAAACCGACATTTCTTTTACGGTGCGACGTGTGATTAGCAAGTAATCGCCCAAAGGACTTTTCCAAAGCGTGGAATAATCCTTTTTTCAGAAATGATCTTTGGCTGTTGTTAATCTTGCCATTCTTCAACGAGAAAACACTCAGCGATGTATTATCGTCCTCTTCGTGAAGAAAAAGAAAGGTTTAAATGTGGTCCTTTGTCGTAAAAAAAACAACAACACGCTGCACATAGCCCCGAGGTTGTGTCCCGGAACGAGAAAGACACATCTAATCCCAGAGTGTGAAAAGGGGGGGTCCTTGGCGAAGTGGTCTGGGGGGAAAGGAGGGGATTTTTTTTTAGTTTAAGGGGTTTTGTGGGTCTCGATGCAGAGGACGATGTGCTCGTTGGAGCAGCTTCGCGTCTGCTGGCCCAGGAGCAGACCCGAGGTCAGGCTGGAGGACTGGCCCGTGACCGACACGTGGTCGGCCTGCCACGTCTCGCAGTGTTTGTCCATCACCCGGAAGCCAGCGCGGGTGGAGCCGTGCCAGATGCTCTTCTGAGGCCTGCGGACAAAGAGCAGAAGATGTCTGAATCAAAAATGAAAACTAAAATATATATATATACACACAACAACCCTAAACGCAGCGGGCCGTCCTGCGCCAGGGGGACTGACCAGAAGGGGTCGGCTAAGACATCCCGGCCATCGAAGGAGTAAATGGGTATCCTGGAATTAAGGGGTCCTCCGTCACCGTTGAAAATCGAGCGCCAGTTCCTAAACATCACGTCTCCCTGAACGACGACAGATAAGGGTTATTATAACACAACAAGAAAGGAATGTGGAGGGTGCAAATATAAAAGTCTGTTAAAAGCATATATAGTATATATATTTGCTTTTCTTTTTCACAGCACTGAGTTTATTTAATTTTGTATTTTTCCTTACTTTAAACTTAAATTGATCTCAAATAAAAAAAACTAAAAATGTCATCTCAGACCCACCCTGAGGTTGGTAACTGGCATAGTTTCACGGTAACCGGGGGAGACCACGTGGACCAGGTCCTGTCTGTGGGACGAAACGAAGGCACGGTAGTTGGGGGTCAGCCCCATGGCCTTGGCCTGCTCGTAACACATGCGGTCGGCCATGTTCAGCCCCATCATGTCCCCCGAGTGGGGCTGGTTCAAAGCCACCAGGTTGAGCTGGGAGGAGACGGAGCAAAGGTTCAATGTGACTTCTTATAAAATGAAATAAAGACAAAAAATGTGCTGCACAGTGTCCAAAAAAAAGAAAAAAGGGGCATTTTTATGTTTTAAATAAAGATTAAAATGAAATAAATTGAAATTTAAAGTTCACAACCACATATCTCACTTAAAAAAATAAAAAGTAAAAAAATACTCACCCTCTCTTTAACTGAGCCTATTCTTTTCATCACTTCGCCTCTCGTCTGATATGCGACTCTGGGCTGAAGGAACAGTTGAAAACAGGTGTTACACGGATGAATGGCGTCTGTACATTATTCCACGACATCTCTATTTTGACATAAAATAAATAAATAAAAAAATAAAAACAAGCAATCAGAACCTCATCTTGGGGTATGATGTTACTGGAGAGGAAGATCAGACTGCCAAGCTGTTGACGACAAAACAGAGAGAAATCACGACTGGAAAATGGACTCCATATGTTAAATCATATTGTTGTGTGCGTTCGCGTGGTTTGGAAAAAAAAAGACTGAAATGCCAAAATGCGTTACGTTATGTGTCACATGCATACGTCGTGTTGTGCTGGCCACGGTATATGGAGAAAATCAACCACTTTAATTATAATATACACATTTGTTGTCATGTTGTTGCATGTGTGATGAAATGTGTTAAAATAAAGTCTTTACCTGTATCTCCTTCCATCCCTGGGGAACCTTGAGGTAGAGACTTCCTGTGGAGGTGACGTAGGACATAGTTCCCTCGGGGTCCCTGGCGGTCTGCTGCATCATGCCATCGCGGGTCGCAAAGGTCTTCAGCTGACAGACAAATGGAGACAGGTTGAGATATGTGTGCGGTGGTGTGGATGAAAGCTGAGAAAAACAAAAAAATAAACAGACTTACAGATGCCGAGCTACCCGAAGATCCGGCTGGTCCTGGAGGTCCAGGAGGGCCGGGAGGTCCAGCGATGGTCAGTGCTGCCATAACAGAAAAAAACTAAATTCCTACAATTCAAGAATTTGAGCGATTGATATGTTGTGAGTAAATGATGATGTGTACCTGAGCCGTATCTGGAGGCGGACCCAGAAGGTCCCGGAGGCCCCGGTGGCCCAGGAGGGCCGACGGATCCAGGTACCCCGAAGCCTGGGGCGCCACGTGAACCTGCCGCTCCAGGGGGGCCCCGAGGACCCACAACAGACTCTCCTTTGTGACCCTGAAAAAAGAGTCAGGAGGAAGTGTGTGAGTGTCTTATGTGAAGGAGGCGATGTGGTTGTGTGTCCTTCGGAACTGTCACTCACCACCAGTCCTTGTTTCCCAGGGAGTCCTGGTACCCCGGCCACACCCACTTCTCCTTTGTCCCCTTTGACCCCCTGGTCACCTCTGGCCCCCTGTTGATAACGCACAAGACGCACAAAATGTTAGTCCTGGGGGTGTATTTAAACCAGCATGCTCCCCAAAATGAGGTTTTAAACGTACCCAGTGTCCTTTGGGTAACAATGAACCTACAAAAGAAAAAGAAAAAAAACAGAAGGAATTTGTTATTATATACAATATAGAATGAATATTGTAACCAAATTGTAGCAAATAACACCAGCATAAAAGAAATACAAAAACACTGACCTTTTATCTCATTTTTATTACACATATTTGTTTTTTTTTTTGTTGATATTAAAGTAAATCAAAATGTAAAATGATCCAGCGTGGACTCACTTGGTGGAGCTGGCATCCCAGGAAGGCCCCTGTCTCCCTTTTCTCCTTTTGTTCCTGACTCACAGTCACCTTGGAGACAACAGTTATCGTTCACTCTACAAGATTGAGATTATTTTGAACGGTTTCTAACTAAATTGCTAAATAATCTGTAAAACTGGCCTAAATGAAACAGTCAAAGACTTTTATAATTAAAATGATAATCAAAAACGTATGGTAAAGTTGGAAAATGATCTCAAACCTACCGGCTGCCATGGTTCCATTGGGATTGAGCTGAAATGATGCAGCACAAACATTAACATCCTCATCATTAAAAAGAAAAATGGATCAAATTCCATTAACAGTAATAAGTGTGCAGATTCGTAATCACTATAATTATTATAATTAACATGCAAATGACAATTAGGCAGATTGTTCCGTGGATGTGATTTTTTTTTTTTTAGAACTACCTCATTTGGTCTTTGGCACCGAGCCTTCACTTTTCCAGACTTGATGTTAAGCATGCAGGATAGAGACGGACCCTTCCTCTGAGTGATGAAATGTTAGGCAGGGATGACGTGATACAGAATATAACATGCATGTTAAAAAGGAAGAGGGAAAAGGAACGGTGGAGAGGGTGGTGGTGGTGTTTTCCAAGCCCCAATCTTCTGTCATATAAACTAGAGAAGAAACGAATACGCAGGCAACCAAGGGGTTAATGGAGAAATTACTCATGGGAGTGGATAACTGGTCCATCTGGACAATGACTCTTACCCAGCTTGTGTGAGAGAGAAAAAAAAAAGAGGATTCATAGCACCACGTCTGACACCAGGCCAGTGTGCAGAAAGAAAAATAATTCAATCACTGCATTTCACTGATTTGTCTTTATGATCAATGTGATTCATTAAAAAAAAAATCAGAAAACCTTCTCCCACATAAGCTGTGATAAAAGATTGGATGAGGTCATGCCATAATATCAACATGGTTGTTTACGGTGCATTCAGAAAGAAGTCAGACCCGTCACCCTGTTTTTTTTTTTACACTTTGTTACGTTGCAGCTTTATGTTGAAATCATTTAAAATCATTCAAGATCGATGAAATCATCAGGGTCACTGCAAAATGTATGATCACCTGGATCAATGAAATTAATAGATCTCAGCACCAGGCTGCAACATATTTAAACGGGCAGCTCAAAGTGAAGGGGTCACTTTGTGAACGCACCGTAGACACACATACACACTTACAGGCATTTTGCAGTGAGGTCTGGGACGGATGGGGAAAACTGTCTTCAGAAAATCAGGAGAGGGGAGGAGACCGTAAGTATAATTATACAAGGTAAAAATAAAATCTGATAAAAAAAACTGTGTATACCACACAAAATGGATCATTTTAAAAACAACCGATTATGTGTAGATGAAAATGTGTGTTTGCTTACTCCTTTGGGGCACCTCCCTGGGAGGCCTGGTCGTCCAGGAGGACCAGGAGGTCCCTTCAAGGAGAAAAAAAAACACAAAACAAATACAGAGATTAAAAATGGGATAATTATGAGGTTTACATTGTTAGCAATACAATATATTTTTCATTTCACACAGACAGTCTCACCGGCAGTGATACAGATTCCCCAGTCTCTCCCTTTGGTCCAATCACGCCTGGCCGACCCTGCACAGACACAGATGCATTATTATTATTATTATTATTATTATTATTATTATTATTATTATTATTATTATTATTATTATTATTATTATTATTATTATTATTATTATTATTGATAATCTCCACCTGAAAAAAATCATACATTAACATAAGCAAGTGAATATTAATCAGGCTGATAATGTTTGGTGGGTTCATGGTGCTTACAGGTCTTCCAGGAATACCCAATTCTCCTTTAGCTCCTGGGGGTCCCACAGGTCCCTGTTAGAAAGAAAAATATCCACGTTAGCAGAAACAACACATTTTTTTTTTCCAAATAGTTTTTTATCACTTATTCTTAATACTCACTTGAATTCCAGGCGGCCCACCTACACCATTATCTCCCTGCAAGCAAATATATACATGTATATATATACATTATCACTGACATGTGCGTTTATAGGTAAAACGTTTTTTAAATCTTTGATCTTAGATTTGTGAAGTGAAAACTTGGAGATTGAACCTTGACTCCTTTGGGTCCCTGTTCCGACAGGCTCGAAATCAGCTGTGTGAAATTTGAAGACCCGAAATATCCTGAGTCGCCCTTTTCCCCCTTCAGGCAAACAGACAACACATATGTGAACTGATGTAGAGGAACATACATGGCAGAAAAATCATGATTGCTTTACATATTTAGTTTACGTCGCTATAATACAAATGCATGCACGTCCCGCTTACTCTCAGTCCTGGAGGTCCTTGAATACCTGGAGATCCATTGTCTCCCTTGGGACCCTGTGCTCCCTGCAAAACATTCAGTCAAATTTAATAATAATAATAATAATAATAATAATAATAATAATAATAATAATAATAATAATAATAATAATAATAATAATAATAATAATAATAATAATAATAATAATAATAATAATAATAATAATAACAATAATAATAATAATTATTATTATTATTATTATTATTAGAAGAAGATAGATAGAATATATTGTATATATATTATTATATATTATATTATTATTACAAATGTTTGATTTCTGAGTTAAAATAATGGCTCCACAAATAATATTTAGTTTTTGTTTGTAGTTATCATGACGCATAAAGATATTTTATAAGATTTATTTTCCAGGTCCTCACATGAAATCCCTGAGCTTCTAATATCGCTGAGAAGTTGAAGGCACCATCTGTATCGTTGAGAAGAAGCTGAAGAAGAGACAGATGGTGGGTTTGTCAAACTTCAGGATTATTATTATTTTTTAGATTTTTTAAGATTAATGGCGAAAAACCCATGGAAATGTGATTAAAGCACTTAGTTAAAAGCTTCTGGATCTTACATCATGGAGGTCAACAGCAGGTCCTGGTGGTCCAGGTGGTCCCGGAGGGCCGAGGGCGCCGGATCCGGTCATTCCAATCTGGCCCTGAAATACACATTTAACACCGAATGTCAGAAAAGTCAAAAGTCTGAGCCACGTCATATTTCCACACACTGAGGGTTTTACCTTCTGCCCTGCATCTCCTTTGTTCCCCTTTGGTCCCTGAAGATGACACGGTGGAAAGGAAAAAACAATCCGTGTTAAATTCCCACCTGTTGCTGTATTTTCCACAGAAATGTAAGTGAAGTCTTTAATACACGAGTATTGCATTACGCCATATATCAAAATTTGTTTATAATGTGTCTTTTCCATTTATGGCTTTTTTTTTTATTACTGCTGCATAAAAGCACACAGTAGAAAATCATTATGATACATTTTAATGAAATCTTTCATTTATCTGTATTATTCTGACCTCTGCCCCGTTTAGCCCCTCCTGTCCTGGAAACCCTGGTGGTCCCGTGTCACCCCCGTCCCCCTGCAGAAGCAAAGAAAGAAATTAGAAGACATTTCCAAGAGCCTCATTCTATAAATAAAAATGAAAACAAGGTGAGGCAGAGAGTGAAACAGCAAACTCACCTTTTGACCTGGCTTTCCTGCAGAACCCTTTGAACCCTCTTCACCCTACAAGATGCAAAGATAATACATTTTACAATGAATTCAAGATGCTCATGTAGCTGAAGTGGATAATTAAGGTAAGATAAGATAAGAAGATAATTGTGAAGAATTAATTATATGAAGGAAATGTTTCCACTTCCTGTATCTTGCACATGCAAAGACAATTGCCTCACCTTAAGTCCTCTGACTCCCGGGGGACCCTGGGAAAAAAAAGGTGATACATTTAAGTATCTGATATCACAAGACTTGGTGATGATGAGCTGGCCTTTAAGAGAAATAATAATAATATGGAGGAGAGTGCTCATCATAGTAATGCACTCATTTACCTGAGGGCCTTTGGTGGCCGGAAAAGAACTCATTGCAGATCCTTCCAGGTCCTACAAATGAAAATGTGAAGAAAAAAAATGGAATCTCTCACTGAGGATTAAAATCAAACTAATGCCGTCAGTTTATTTACAAGTATCCCAGTCATGATGGGAATGAAACAAGCTGTACCTCAAACTCCAATGAGAAGCCTCTTCCAGGGGGTCCGGGGGGCCCCGGAGGGCCCGGTACACCCCTGGGACCGGGCTGCCCTTCTGGACCCTCTGACCCTGCGAGGCCTGGGAACCCTGCGGGGCCCTGATCTCCCTGAGAGAGCCATGACAAAAAAAAAAAAAATTCATAAAAAAAAAAGCCACAAATCCTGGAAAAAAAAAAAAAAAGGTTCATAAAAATAAAAAAAGCCACAAATCCTGGTGTAATTGTGACCACTAATATCGCTCATCATGGTTTATATGGTGAAATAATTCCATCTTACCTTAGGCCCCGGTTTCCCGCTCACACCAGTCGCTCCCTGGTGACAAATAAAAAAAAACACAAATAAAAAAAAAAGGTTGACGACAGGAAAGTAGCTGTGCGTGTGTGTTTGCAGCTAGAACAACAACACATTGTTCACACCAGAGACTCGGAGCTTCATTAGTCCACAGGGTCACCTCATGACGAGCTGGGTGTAATTGTTTTTTTTTTTGCTAACGGAGCACTGAGGGCCCGTCTCCAGGGAAATTAAGGATGCCGGGTGAAGGTTGAGTTATTTAGCTGCGCGTTCACGTAAGAAGAAATTACTCTGGACGTCAATGCATTTGTTCATCATTAAAAACATGTAATAAAAAAAAAATACTTTAAATAACACACAACTAAATAATAAATAAAAGTTCTCACCTTGTCTCCCTCCTTGCCAGCAGGCCCTGGATTACCATCTTTTCCATCAACTCCCTGCAAAAGTGAAAAGGCTCACTTTAAATTGAAGGAGTTAAAAAGAAAAACAAGATGCTATGTCATGGAAAAACTGGTTAAAACCCAGACATAAACCTTTAATGCCTTTAAACGGTGGTGCAGTAAACACTGCAAAAAATGTGAGTAGGTCATTCACACAGTTAGTAAAAAGCCTTTTAAAGGAAATAAAAAGACAAAAGACACATTTCCCCCAAAAGATGCTGCAGCAGAGTGCATGTTCTGTTTTCTGCAAAAACCCGTGAGCTGCATTATAAATGCCATTCAGGAACATGGGGTTTTAACTAGAGTTCAGGGGAAATACTGTCTTTTCAGCCCTGTATGTTAATACCTGACCAGAACCTGAACCTGAACCAGAACCAGATCCACTAAACCACTCCTCAACCACCTGAAAACAGAAGCTGGGTCAGATCTTATTAGCCCTCTAAAAGACTCCTTTGTTCCATTTCATTTATTTTATATTTACATTTTTTTTTAACCCTTATTGATTTACTGTAAAATAAAAATGAAAAGAAAAGAAACAGATTGATGATTGCTGAACTTACAGGGACTCCCGGTTCTCCCTTCTCTCCAGCCTTCCCATCGTTGCCAGGGGCCCCGGGTGGTCCAGGAAGGACGTCTTCAGAGGGGCTTCCTGCAGGTCCTGGTGGGCCAGGAGGTCCTGGAGGTCCCTGATGAAACAAAACCAAAAAAATAATAATACATATTTATGGAAAGCAGGAAACAAGAGGCTTTATCACATACATTATTTTTTTTCTAGTATCTGTAAAATAACCAATGAGAAGATAGTGAAAAAATCATGAACTCACCCTCATAATTTCTGCATCGCTGTCGAAGTCTTCAAATCCTGACCCCTCCTGATCAATAAGTCAACAAGCCAATTGATTTGATCGTTAGCATTGATAAGTGAATTTACTGAAGAATGCTTCAAATTTCATTCACGTGTCAGATTTATAATTGAACAAACGTCAGCCACAAAAAAAATATATACATTTGTAATCATCAAAACTGACATCAGTCATATAACACAATCAATATTAAAAAATTTATGTTTTCTTTAATTATACACATTACTGGAAATGAACAGTAACCGTACGCTCTGCAAAATTGAAACTGGTTTTGTTGATAAATTGTCTTAAATAATAATCATATTAAATGCAATTATATTCAGATTTTTAGCTACATGTACCTGGAAGGACTTGCTAAATTGACCTGGAGGTCCAGGAGGCCCTGGAGGACCTTGTAATCCAAACCCTGGGTCGCCCTGAAGGAGACATCATGGGAGAAAAAAATATACATTTTTCAGTATTAAATATTAACACTGTATTTATTTTATCAACATATTTATAATCAAGTATTAATGCTGTGGTTCACCTTATCTCCCTTCAGACCAGGGTCGCCCTGGAGGCCTGGAAATCCTGGAATCCCAGTTTCACCCTGGGAAAAAAAACACAGCTGTTCTCCATATATATCAGAGTCAGAGCCACATCATCGTATTATGTAGCACTCAGACACCTAATCCTGTTATAATGAAGTGCATAAAACGGTACATTCCTGACTTAGCTTTCCCCAAAGACACTAAAACTAAAGAATCCCCATAAATCAAGACCTGGAGAGAAACTTACCTGCAAACCACTTTCACCTTTGATTCCCTGGAGAAAATAGAAAAATGGAAAAAAAATGCATTATTTTATTTTTTGACTTGCAGGACTAATACAGAATAGCTGAAGGGATTTAAAAAAAAATAATAATAATATTGAGGGGGTGACGTTTTAAACTCACAGTCTGGCCATCTTTTCCTGGCGTCCCTGGTGGACCTGAGGGTCCCTGTGGTCCCGCTGGACCTCGTGGTCCGGGCTCCCCTCCCTCTCCCTGTTCTGATGGGGGTCCCGCAGGGCCAGGAGGTCCAGCAGGACCCGGCTCTCCACGCTCCCCTTTCTGTCCCGGAGACACCTGAACAGACAGATCATTTTGTATATATATTAGATATTCATTTTGGTAAAAATGCGCTCAATGAAAACTCAGTGTCAGGAATTAATTAATGGAAGCGAGTTTTAGGGACAGAATGAAACTGAAAAAAAAAACAGTTTCATTTACTTTACTTACTACAGTGTTCAGAGTTGAGGATGGAGTCGGTGCCAGAGATGATTGAACTGTGACACAGACACATCATTAAATATTGACCTAAACGATTATACTCAGTACAGATATTATTGTCTGACCTCAGATTAAACCCAATGTGGGGCAGAAATAGGGTTCAGACAGAGAATAAGGAAATGAGGGCTGCAGCGCCATCTGCTGGACGATCTGAAAATCACACCACCAACACAAAAAGACTCATGACCTTGAATGAACATGTTCTAACCTCTAAATGTGTTCATCTCCTCCTCCCGTCCAGAGGTCTCCTCCATATCATCTCCATCATCATCGCTGCTGATTGACATTTCGGTGGGCGGAGCTTGGACCGGGGTGCTGTAGGTTGGGTCCAGCTCAGGGAGAGGCTATATAAAAAAAGAATCCCATTATCAGATTGTTACCTTAGAAAAATATTCCAGACCTGTTTTTACTATATCCTGAAACCATGAAACCTGGAACAATTGTTGGCTTGGTCACATTCAGCTCAATAATGTATTCTGTTTTATTTGTGATAGTCCATATATTGGCTTCAGCTTTTTAAAAATATTGTCATCAACTTTGTTTGGGCACAATCGTGTTGTGGATATGGGTTAAAATACAAAATATTTGTTCTTTCATCCATTCTTTTTTTAAATGAAAAAAAAACACTAAGATTAAAATCTAAAGTGGTTTGGAAATGTTCATAATGCCATTTTGACCCTTTTCTTGTGATTAAAGTTAGCAAAGTAACTATATTTATCCTTAAGTAAAATAGTCCAGTGTTTTTTTTCAGCCCTGCTATTCCAGACTCTGGTGGTTTTCTCTTTACAGAGCTGGCAGGGACAAATCACCATGCTCCAGACTCCACCAGACCTAAAAGGATAAGAGCTGTTTTCTTTGGTCCATGTCCAGATCAGCTACACTGGACAGAGGGATTTAATGATGTGTGTGTCAGTGTGTATCTGTGTGTGTGTGTGTGTGTGTCAGTGTGTGTGTGTGCGTGATGTGTGTGTGTGTGTGTGTGTAAGTGTACACACCATGGTAAATTCTCTCTCCTCCACAATCTTCTTCACTTCGTCTCGTCCCTCCATGTCCTCATACGCATCATCACCACTTCCGTACCCGGAGGCCTGGAGAGGGAGGGGAAAAAAAACAAAGAGAAACATGGAGAAAGACAAAAATGATTAAATGCTCCTTAAAGGTTAAACTGTGGGGGGAAAAAGGCCAAGAATGAAAAGGAATACTTTTATACCCAATGTTTGGTTCCCACAGTATTTCTCACGTCATTGTTGTCAAAATTGAACTCTTTATTAATTAATATAGAATATTAGAGAGAGAGAATAGAGCAAAAAAAAAAAACCTGGCACAGAACGCATCACAGAAAGCAATATCAAATAATGCATTAATTGTAGCAGAACCACAAAGCAGTTTGCATTAAAATATGTTATATATATAAATAAAAAATAAATTGACCATTCAAAAGAACCACTTTTTTTATGGATGTGGGGCGGACAAACGATATTTTGTTGCAGTGCTGTATTTTCACCAGCAGATGGAGCAATAATTCCAGGTTTGGACTGCAGAGGTGCTTGATCATCTTACATATTGAGTGTTGGGCTGGGTTTTTGGCCATGTGTGTGTGTGCGTGTGTGTGTGTGTGCGTGTGTGTGTGTGTGTGTGTGTGTGTGTGTGTGTGTGTGTGTGAGTGTGTGTGTGTTTTAGTGCACACACTCACATAAGGATCGTCCTCCTCACACTGGTCATCCGGGGCCGTGGGATCAGACTTCAACACCAGCTGCTGGATGGAGCCCTGGAGGGAGAGAGGGAGAGAGGGGGAGAAAGAGAGAGATAGAGAGAGTGTTATGTTGCGTGGTAATTTACTTCATTTTGTCTCATTAAGTTTTTATTGGAGTTTAATGGACATTTCCCACACGCCAGCACACAACCTTTGTCTCTCAGCACCGTAATCAATACATATCTTCACCCCTTAATACACACCCAAATACACTTTTCACTTTTCAACCTAAAACCACCGTGTAGGAAAATGTTCAACTATTTCATTTAAAACAATCACTGCAAATCACTTTTTTCCATTATACACGCCTGTAAGAGCCACTGACTTTGTAGCGTAGTCTGTTGTAACCATGGAGAGTAAATAAACTCAGTTATTAAGTGAATATCTAAATATGTGTGTGTGTGTGTGTGTGTGATTGTATTGCACACTGATACCCAATGGCTTTTTGTTGCCTCATTACATCAGTCACAGGCCATTTCAGCCAAGTTTGAGTGGAGGCCAGAGGACCAACACCTGTTTCTAATGGAATGCAGAATCACTGGTGGCGAAGGAGTGAGACAGACGAGAAGGAGGAGGAGAAAATAGAAGAAGAAAGGAGCGAGAATGGGTGGATGTGAGTTAGGGGGCGGCAAATAAATGGGAGACATGTGTTTGTGCAGCCAACACAAGGTCTGAAACAAACAAAGAAAACAACACAACCTTTTTTCTTTTTAAACCACCGCAGGATGTGAAATCCCCCTCATGTCCAGCCACAGAAACATGGCTGAATGATTTCAATGGTGAGATTGTTAAAGGTTTTAATTATAGTAGTGTAAACAGAGGGTGGATTTTGTTTGAGTGACACATTGATGGCACACAAACACACACACACACACGAGTGAACCCAAAGTCTGAAAATGAATAAATAAAAAACTATGTACATTCAGTGTTCATGATGGCTGTTGCCCACAGTGGCCTTTTTCTTCAGTAACCTCTTTTCGCCACTAGGTGTCGCCGTTTAATGTGATTAATTTGATGTATCATCATAGGACTGTTATTGACAACTAATTGCTACACAGATAATGAATAACTTGGCCGAGTCTAAAAAAAACAGTCTTGAGTCTTGAGTTTCAGATCTGTTTCTGGAAAAAAAAACTCTGCACCTTTAAAATGGACATTACCACCTTGTGGGAAATGAAACAATCTAACGAAAAGGAAAAGCTGCTTGGCGACGGGAAGAAAAATTTATCAAGAGCATACTTGGCAAAGGCAGTGTTATTTTTTTTCCCCCAAATTGTGAGTAAAATAAACACATTTAGTTGCTCAGGGCGAAGCAGAAGACCCATAAAAGGGATGGCGCACACACAAACACTCACAGACACACACAGAGGGTGTGTTTGTGGGTCTTTTCTGTGTGTCTCTCTCACACAAACACACACACAAAGACTAGAAAGCATTTTCCTGAACCCACCGTGGGATGACAAAGTAAGAAAAGCAAAAATATGAGTGAATGAGTTTCATTTAATGTAAAGCATCCATAGGGAGAGTATCAAATGATAATAGTTTGGTATAAATACAAGAATCCAATGTCCAAAGCTTATTTCTTTAACCGAGTTCGATTTTCCTCCAGAAATGTAACATTTGAAAACAAATTGGTTAAAAAAAAAAACAAGGATTTTATCTTAATTCAACCATATAGCAGAAATTATCGGTTTAGTGTCCCTGCTGTTCTCCCACCAAAACACAAGAAATTCTATAAATATCTTATAATAAATATAAAAATAATAAAAAAGGTGAAGTTAGTTTCGACAGGGAATATTTTGGAGTTTCTCCAGCGGTGATACAGTGAAGGGGTTTTATTTATTTGGCTCACACATGATGTAAATGTATACGTCAGAGCTGGTGTTAAACCTCAGTGTGTAGTAGAAAAACCTCTTTGATAGGTTGTTCCAGCACAAAAAAACTGAATCCCCCTCTGAGACTCTGAAAACTCCAGAATAAACACTCGCTCGCTCGCTGCGTTTTTTTTACCACTCTCCTCACATTTCTCTCATAAAACCTGATTGAGATGGAAAAAGTTTGCTTGGCGATAAGAATTTCTTTCCACTGTCCTGGCAATAAATCCTCTCCTAGTTTTCCCCCCCATCACATGAACTAAGATACAAAGAGGAAGAAGAAGAAGAAGAAGACTGAATTTCGTTTGTTAGGGTCACAGGTCGTGGATTAAGCCACTAGCCACGCAAAAACAAAAATAGCTGACATCCTTTATATTTAGCTTATTGCAAATTAAAATTCACATCTCAATGACTACAAAAACACTTTTTTTTGCGACAAATATATCACATCATTCATTAATATTCATTTTAAACTAAACTGGCTTTTATTGCCATTACAAAGCTAGTCATAGATCATAGATGCTGATGCATTTGGTGCTTCATTTTCTTTTTTTCTTTATAAATATATGTGTAATATGTCATTTCTCACCACTTCTCAATCAAACACTTCCACTCAGGGGATATCCTTTAAATATCAGAAGCCTGGGAATGGAACTACCACAACTTACATCCCTACTATTGTTATTTTTGATATTGAATTGAAGATCAGCACTCAGCACAAGTCACTCAAGAAGAGACTATGGGCCATATCCCAAAGATTGTGTAAATCACAGAGGACCTGTCATTTACGAGGTCTCGCAGGATGAGGCAGCGCTCATGAACACATGCGGCCATTTATTCCTCGTCTCCTGTGGCAGCCATAAAGCCGCCAACAAAGACTATTGTGTTTCTATGTCTCCAATGTAGAACTGGGAAACCTCCCAAACGCCACGTTCTCGTCTCCGCAGCTCGCGGCAGCTTCAGAATGGACACAGAGCAGGAAGTGGTGGGGAGTCATGTCCCGTGCAGGAGGTCAGACGTGTGCGGAAACGCGGTGCATGTGCACACATACTCACCACAAACCTGGGGAGGCCTGTACCCCCTGCGTTACCCACAAAGATCCCTGAGCTGGCCTCAAAGGTCAGAGGTCGCGGACTCCTGGTGAAGGCCACTCGGTGGTATTCCTCGCAGTCCATGTAGAGACGCACCTGGGACACAAGGGGCAGAAATAAATATATGAATGCTGGAAAAAACTGGATCGGTGTATCGTATAATCTGAGCCTTCAGATCAGAGTCATTTCATGACATCTGAAATGAACGACTGTAAACAATAAAAGTATAAAATAAAAATCCCTTGTTTGAACTCAAGCCGACCCGGGATGTAAATTCGTATTGGCCCAGTTGTTAAAAGCCGGGCTTTATTCCCTCTGGTGTCCCAGAAGTCTACTGTTCACTTAACATCAATCTATCACATTTAAGATCTTTAATTATTATCGGCGCTGTGGTTTATTCTGAGTCATCCCCGCAATAATATTTATCCTACATCCAGCTGCTGTAAATAAGAAAACTAGAAAATAGTCACGCATCTCTATGGGGCAATTTTAAGTCATTATTTGCTCTTCCTTGAAATCCAAAAAAGCATATTTGCGACAAATATTGATATACACACTTGTATTTTTATGACTCATTCATTCACATATCTCTACTAAGCCCTAATTTCAAACTTCCATTATCATTTCTTGTGTAAAAAGTAGTATTTCTTTTTCATTCTTTTTTCTTATGAATTCCGGTGCATTCCGGCAAATGCAGACTCCTCATTGTTTCCTTAACTTTTTCAAATCAGCATACCTATATTATATATGAACCCACCTCGGCGCCCTGTACGGTCAGGGTGAACCTGGCCCATCGGCCCGTCAGGTCGCCCATCTTGAAGGAAGCAGCTTCCCGGGTCCCACTCGTCGTTCCCGGGTCAGTGTAGTACAAGACCACCCTCTGGGAACCATCCTCCACTTCTGACAGAGCTACCCCCAAGTGCACGATCTAAACCACAAAATGAGATGAATAAAAAAAAAACACAAGGGACATCGGTGAAATGGAGGTAAAGGTATCCATGACGACGCACTTTTTGGAAAGCGTCTGTGATGGCGAACAGCACGCCGCCGCGCCGCGTGGTCGGCTTAGCCACGACGGTGACGGCGAAGTCGCTGTAGAAGGGGTCGGGGATGAAGGACTTGGTGAGGCGGCCCACGTTGGCGTCGGGTCCGAAGCTGTAGGCCGGGTAACCCTCGAAGCCGGTGACGAAGGAGACGGAGGGCGGCAGGGGCACGCCGATCAACTCCGTCAGGTCCAGGTCTCCCTGAGAACCGCGCTCTGCATAAATAAATAAAAAAAACAAAGATGGAGGACGGAGCCATGTTAGCCGAGGGGGGGCTGGAAGTAAAACAAATGTAACCTGCAACACACGAGTGCATCGCTGACCTACAGACAAGTTCAGCGTGCAAAAATAAACAGAGCTGAAAAAAAAGTCACCAAACCAGGAAGTAAAAGAAAACAAATCACTGCTGTTTCATTCTATAGGGAAAAAAAAACGTTTCCAGGCCGATACGTCAGGTTCAAACCCCGGGAAGTTTGTGCAGAAGGATCTTCCATGTGTCACACACACACGCACGCACGCACACACACACAAACACACACACACACACACTGGTTCCCCTTTGAGGGAAGACCCGGGGAACAATCGTGTTTTGTTTTAGTGCGTACGGACGACGGGCATCTGGAAGACATTAGGCCCAAGCAGCGCACACGTGCTGCGTGGTGGCACTTCCTGTAGATGAGGCTTTACCGCGTGGCCTCTGTGTGTGTGTGTGTCTGTTCATGTGTGTGTGTGTGACCGACAAAGCCAAAGAGACCAGGAGTGCCAACTTTAAGTGGAGCGCGAGTGTGTATTTACACACGTGTGTGTGGCTCACTTCTTCCCTCATTAATCGTCCTGAAAAAACTCTCGATGGACTCAAAGCTGTTTGACTTACAGCTGATTATTTAGTTTAAAGCTGCTTCTGTTTAAAAAAAATGGTGCAGAGAAGTCTGAAGTCGAAATGTTTCAACTCATTTTGGATTTTGGAAGAATCCTGCAGCGAGGGGGGAAATATCCCCAGTGATCCCCATCCAGGAATCAGACACTGGTGATTGTCCCGTTGGGCGGCGCCACCTACAGGCGCACTTTGCTCTTTATCCTCCTTCCCTCCCGTGGTAAAGTCACTGCCAACATTCCCAAAGGTCCCTCTCTCACCTCAGGGTTGTCTTTGTCCCAAAAAAAAGTGACATCAGACTGCAGATGTGAGATCTGCAGGAGCTCTGCAGTGTCAGGCTTCATTATAGTGATAATATCATCTTCACTCAATACTGTGAATAATGAGAAATCGAGCAGCATTATTAATCATAGGGGGAATGAGGATATGTCAGCTGTGAGTCATTGAGCTGAGGGTGGGACCTCTCAGAGTAATCAGCCTGGGATGAGTCGGGTCACCACCTGCTCTGGAACCAGGCGAGAGCAGAGAGGAGGAGGAGGAGGAGGAGGAGGAGGAAGACTCCGGGCAGATACAGTACATGTTCACTGTAATATCTTCAAGGTGCATGCATGAATGAATGAAGAAGAAGAAGAAGAAGAAGAAGAAGATGGCTGCCAGGTGACTGAGTGGTGGAGTCACGGAGGAATTGTTTGGCCTGTGGCGTTAAAGTGAACTCCCTGTTCTTGGGAAGAAGAAGAGAGCAGGAATGTGAGAAAGGAGTGTGACTGCAGATTTTTTAGATTTTTATTTTTTTTTTTGCATGTGTGGTGTTTTTTTTCTCCAAAATAAACTTTGTAAATGGATTAGATAGAGACGTCTCCAATGAGCAACTTCTGCAGACCAGGATTTAAATGGGGATGCGTTGCATTATTTTCATCAAAAAAAACACACAGCTGAATAATAATTTCCATATACTGCATTTAAAACGTCATTAATCCCGTATCAGAAAACGGAGAATGTCATCAATCACGTTGTGTAGTCGTTGTGTGAGGTTGTGTATCTGTATCTAAAATCAATCAGCAACAGACAGTCTCCACTGGACTCTTACGTCCCCGAGTGTGTGTCTGTCTGGCACGTTGTTGTGATAAAATCCAGACCGACTCGATTACAGTTCAAATCAACCCCCCCCCCCGACCCCCGTTTCTCTTTCGCACCACTTAAAAAGACATCAAAAAATGACAAAAGAGTCACAACTTTAACACACAACTCACAGCTGCATTTCAGGGATGAGATGTTTTTCCCTTGGCTCATGATTTTTTTTTTTTGTTACTCTAAGGGAAAGTACATTCCTGGAGAGTTTGATGATGAGAAATATTTTGGATCCTGCTCACAATAAATACAAATAAAATAAATAAATAAATGATGCACAAATACACACCCAATACCATAAATGCATTACAAGAGATTTTGTGTTTAAATTGTGTTACTGATGAAAACAGCAGAAGTTCCCATATTTTCAGTATTGACCACACACACACACACACACACACACACACACACACACACACACACACACACACACACACACACACACACACACACACACACACACACACAGGAAAACATAGAAACAGCTTCACACAATCAGGATAACAGTCAGAGTCAATAATAAAAAAACTAAAAGAAAAAAAGAGGTTGGAGTAATGAGCAATGCCGGGGAAACGAGAGCTGGGAAACAAACATTACACAAACGCTGACGTAATAATGTGAAAGAGCTAATCACTGGCCTTAAAACGCTTCATCCTGCCCCACAACATCTTGAAAAATGAAAACGTCTGAAGGTCCCTGAATGCACCGGTTCCCAATTGTTGTTACCGGGCAAAAATATAAACCCCAATCCTAGATTAAATCAGATGGCTGACGAGGACGTTGGACATCGCAGACACACAACTTATGGACCGAAGGGGCCTCGTTTTTGTGTGCAGGTAGACAAAACAAAGAGGCCACACAACCTTCCACACAAAGGACTCAGGGAGTTTTGATTGACAGCTCAGTGGTGATGTCAGACGTGCAAAGACCACACAGCAACACAGTGTGTGTGTGCGTGCGTGTGAGTGGAGGCGGCAAATCGACAAAGAAGTAAAGATCAAACACAGCTGTGAATAGATCTGGTATACTGTGATGTCATAAAAAAAAAATATTTCCCCACCTGTATAAATGTCAGGTGGGAAAGAATCAAGTTGTCTATGTTGGTGTAAACTAAATGGAACTAGACCCAGACAATCTACAAAAAAATGGTACACTCCTCGACTCTGATTTTTAGTGAAGATGCTAAATAAAGAAGATATGTGACAAAAAAAAAACAAAAAAAAACGTCAAAGTCAGCGAGCTACCAGATCTACACAATGAGATGCAGCTTTGCACATTTTATCCAAAACAGACACTTTGTGGTCTATAATGCATGAAATGTTTTCATTCCAATGAGGGAAAAGTGATGACATGATGTCGCAAGCACCTTACTGCTGCAGCTGAGCCACACATGGAAATAAAAAATTAAGAAAAAAAAACCCAGAACGAGTTGTGTGGGAAAATCTCAGCATTTGATTAAAGGGTGGATTCACTCAAATAACATACGTCACCCCTGGCAGCTCCACCCTGGTCGGTCCAGGAAATCTTGCTTCTGATTCATTTCAATAAATCAAAAATAAATTCAAGAACATCTGCATAATTAGACTTTGGCATTCACTGAAGCGTTTTCCTTTTTATTCATATTTTTAACTCAAAAGTCATGATTTTTGAATGAGTAGCTATCTCAAAATGCTCCCAATTAAAATTAATAAAATAAAAGAATAACTAATAAATCAACTGATTTCTCAAATGCCATTTTCTTTGTGTGATTCCTAGGCAAACTAACCCCTGATAAACCTGTATGGTCCCGAGGAAGCACTCTTACAATGGAGTCCTTCATATGTTTGGAAATGCAAATAAATACGTGGAGAAGCCACATGTTTTTGTTTTTTTTTGGGGACGTGGGAATTTAGCCCGAGCGGCTTTCATGTGCAGCAAGAGGTATAAAAGAAGCTTGTTCCCCCGGAACCGAAATCAGAAAGCTCATTTCACCTAGAGAAACTGTAGCTTTCCTGAGAAGTTAATTTGATGTGACCTTTGGAGGGGGATTTTTCAAAAGATCATCAAAAACCGAAAAAAAAAAGCCCTATAAACTGTTGGCGCCTGCATTTCTCATCATCATGTAGGAGGACGTTTTCCTCCACGAAGCCAACGTGAGTTCATGTCGAGAGAGGCCAACAACAGGACATCGGCAAAACACGGCACAGCTGATTATCCCATAAAATGAAAAACAGCTTTTACAGCCGTTTCGATTTCAAACTGCCGGGTGAGATAAACCAGATGGTTTACGGGAATGCGAGTTTTTTTTTGTTTTTTTTTTAATAGCGTGCCATCCTCGCTGCTGGATCTGAACCAATCACATTCCTACACATTTGAATTTTAATTCATATTTGGATAAAAGCCAACATCACTTTTTTTTTTTTTTTTGTCAACACAACTCAAAGTGAGAGGCTGCAGCGAGAGGATTTTTTTTTGTATTTCCTTTTGAAAACTATGGTATGGGATGGTAATATTTGATGTTTAAAAAAAAAACAAAAAAATGTTTCCTGTTTTGCATGGCACTGTTATCAGTGTGGATGCAGAGTTAGCCGCGCTCCACCTTCACTCACGTTATATAAGCAGAGTTGGTGTGACACAGCTGGTGAGGACATGAACCACAGCGACTTCAGAAGAAGAAAAAAAACACACAATCCTGTCTGATGTCAAACCGCCACTCGTTCCCAGTTTCTATCTGCAGGATTTCATATCTGATTTGATTTTTATGACACATTAGGCTCTTGGCTGCTCTACACAGCCTCACTGCCAACACTGACTCAAAAAGATCTGCTCCGGTCCCCTGTTAACCCCTGTAGAGGGAAAAAAAAAAGCATTGGGACATTAACTCTGATTATTCAGACATGAGCTATCAGTTCCCATGGCGGATATATAAATAAATAAGGGACAAAAGTAATTAGTTGGGTTTGGGAGATAGGGAAAACAAATCCTAAACACTCACTATGTTTTCAGGGGGGGGGGGGGGATTCCCCGGTAGCCAAACCAGAATAAATAATAGATGATCCCACAGGGGAGGAAATGATAAGCTGCATGGAGAGCCCACGCTGGCTCTGGTGACAGACTCAGCAAAATCTCTGTGGTTACCATAATCAAATATAAAAATAACCATTTAAAAGGCTCAAAAAGATGCTTTTATTTGAGTATTTATAATATATATTTTTAACATATTGTGTTAACGTGGGATAAAGTTTTCAAATATAGAATTTCCTACAGGGCCACCCACTTATTTAAGGATGGGGAAGGCTCGGGGGTTATAATTAGGGGTTAGGATTATCATTTCTACCACTTTCAGTTTCATATGTGCAGAGACCATTACGATCATCTGCAAAACGACGGTGGTTGGATGCCAAGAAAAACCACCATGCAACACTCCCAGATGGGAAGAGACCAGTTTTATCACTTCCCAGATTGTGGCTTTTTGTTACATGTTGAAATGCATTTAGGATTTCCATGGACAGATTTGCAGGCCCAGCTGAAAAGTGTCCAGTGTGGTGACCTCAGTTTTTTCTAATAATAATAATAATAATAATAATAATAATAATAATAATAATAATAATAATAATAATAATTATTATTATTATTATTATTATTATTATTATTAATAAATAATAATAATAATAATAATAATAATAATAATAATAATAATAATAATAATAATAATAATAATAATAATAATAATAATAATAATAAATAAAACAATGCATACCAAATGAAGCTGCAAGACTCGAAATATTTCCTTACTGTAAATTCATAAAATGTTTCTTTTATAAATCTCTCACTCACACACTGTGCTACACACACAGACACACACAACGGCGGCCTTATGTGTGACAGGTAACGCGGGGTAAAAGCGGAGAGAGCACATTCTTGCCTTCCGTCCAACACCGGTTGATTTTCCCTCTTTCCTCGGCCGGTGGTCTTACACACTACTGTCCTCCTCCTAATGTATGATAATGTATACAGTGGAAAAGCGATGGCACAAATATACACACGGCCAGGTTTACGCTTTGATCAACTTTCTCTTCTGTGAAAGTGTCAGCTGCATTTTTGTGGAAATGCAAAACGCTTTGTAGAAATAAAGTTTAGACAAACGTTTGCATTACAGTAGTATGCGCTGGATCTAAATATTTACACCAACTTCGCTCCAATATAATCATCTTATGTACTAGGTCTAATTTGACATGACAAACAATCTTCCTCCCTTTTTCCTAATTCTTAAGATGTCTTGGAAAAAACACCCGTGTGCCAGGAAACACTGAGCTCTCACGGAAGCTCTGCTGTAGGTTTTTTTTCACCGCTGTGACTCCGGCCGAGCGTGGCAGAGGAGCATATAATGACTTCCTAACGACAACAGCTTCATTACGGCATCAGGGAGACCAAAGGTCATTTCGGGTCAGGACAGAATAATCCTGCAGTGTCATGATTTATGAGCAGGATTCGTTATTTTTATTTTTTATTCAAATATCAAGTGTCGAAAGAGAAACTAGGAATTTCCTCTTTGCTGCAGAGTGGGAGTCTCTCATTACACATTATGAACGTTTTTTTTTTTATATATCACACCTGTTGCACTGTTCACACTCCTCCCATGTCGTATTACTTAGAGCATAATTAATTTCAGCTCAAATGCTGAATTTGGCAACAGCAGAGGTAAAAAAAAAGAAAGAGTTCAGTTCAATATTTTTGGCTCAGCTCAATAGGAATTCAAACCATCGCTGCAGATGGACCACTGTTGTTTTTAGTGTCAGCCATTTAAAAGCTCTGGGTTGTGCCCATATAAAGGACTGGGGTCACTCATGAAGGTCTTTTTTTACTCCGTACCCAAACAGACTCCAGAGTCTGCAGAGCCAAAGGGGCCGAATAGTTTGGTTAGGCCAGGGCAGCCATGTTTTCCTCTCGTCTGTCTCACCAGAAACATGCCAACACACATATATCCATGCACACACACACCCACACACACACACTGCCGCCAGCTCCCTCTCAATTCTTATCTTCCATCTCACTACGGAGCACAGAGTCGGCGTCAGCCAGAGAACAGGATCCCCTTTGTAAAGGGAAATATTTGCCATATTTTTTTCCTAAATTTGCGTTGGGTCACTTTTTTTTTTTTTTTGGCAGAATGTCCGACATGCAGAGTTCAGGTGCATGTTTTTGCAGGTAAAAAAAAAAAAGAGAGGGAGAGAGAAGAGCTGAGATTTAGTGGCAAACTCAGGTACGCAGCTAAGGACAAACATCTGTAGCACTGAACCGCCACGTCCATCATCCATCGTCACGCCAACATTTAGAAGCTGCTTGCGTTCCAAAACAAACCGCAAGTGCACAAATGATGCTTGTGCTAAAACTATCACAGTGTCATACGTGACACACGAGGACCTCGTCATTTCTTTTTTTTCCTTGAGTTGACTGCAGTGATTTTTGTGTTTATGAAAAAAAAAAAATATGACTCCGAAGAAGTGGAAAAGCCTCGGAGGAGATTTTAAAAGGAGGGGTGTGACTTGCGAAAATAAACTTCAGCCTCCAGTTCAGATGTTGTTAGTGCTCCTTAACTTTTTTGGAGCGTTATTTAAATTCTTTTTTTTTTGCCAGTGTTGAAAACTCTTTGGAGGACGTTCTGCATAACTCTGTCATCCAGGTAATTAAAGCCGCCAGAGCAAGCCGGTCGGGTAAACGTGGACGTCCACAGGGGTCGGAGGTCACGGGGGGGCTCCGTGAAAACGCCGCGTTGTGTCGGCTTACCCCAAGCTGTGTTTAACCAGCTGTAGAAACTGCTCTCTGACCGAGGTGTCAGAAGAATGATGGGAGCTAAACAAAAAAAAAACAACACAAACACACACACACACACACACACACACACACACACACACAACGCCTGGTTTTGGCAGATTGCCGCCACCACGTCCAGCCTTTGACGTAGAGAAGGTGAAAAGCTTTAATCTGGATTGAGATTAATTTGACGTATGGGCCAAAGGAACAGAGGAGAACAACGGCGGCCATCAATCACGTATTAAAGAGTCAAGAACGAGGCACAAAGCCTCTTTTTCCAAGTGAATCAGCAAAACAACTGGGACTTTGTTACTTGGCCAAGGTTCTGCCAGAAGAGGAAAGAAGAAAAAAATAAGACAACTATAACCCCGCAAAATGAAACAAAGGTGCAACTGAAATTAAATCAACATCTGCAACGGAACACACTCTGGTCCCTGATCTTTTTCATCTCCATCAGCCGGTTAATAATAATATAAAAAAAAAAAAAAAGAAGAAAATCCCTTCTCCTTCACTTTTACAGTGATGGAAGCCAAGGGCCTCGCAGTCAGGCGAAGTTTTATCGTGTTTGTGTTCATCACACTGAAGATACTCGTGTAGCTTATCCAAACTGTTCCTGCAGCGAGGAACGAGGGGCGGGGGGGGGGCCCGGCTGGGCTGAGTGCTACCATCTGCTCTGGCTCCTGCAACTCGGGAGTCATTCAATACGGTTTAAAGAATGGTGGCCCTCAGCCAATCCACTTGCAGTCCAGGTCCACTCACTGACTTATAGTAAAGTGCTGTTTAAAAAAAAAGGAGACTCCACTATGCCCTGGTTGACCACAGATGACAATGACCTGAATGACCTCAGAGTAAGGTGCTCAGTTTAAGGATGAAATGTATTCATTATATGTTATTATTCCATCTATAGTCATAGACCAAAGGGAGTGAGTGCACATAAAGGATTTGTATGAGTCACACACATTTCTGAGATGAGCTGGAAAACCTTATCAGCCAAAAATCTGTGTCCTTCTTCTTTTTCTTGTGGCTCAGTGTAATCCCAGTGTTGGCTTATAAATCCCGGGAGACTTAAACCTCATGTTATCATTTCAATTTGAACTTCTATAGAACTACTTTCGGCTCCAGATAGGAAAAAAAACAAAAACTTTGCTTTCTCTGAGGTGCGGTTCGGGATCTGTCGATGAGATTAACCTGTAGATAATTACTAAGTCATTAAATGCATTTTTTTTTTTTACCCAATATCATTATTTCAGCTGGATTAAGTAGCTGCACGAAAACGCAACTGTTCATTGTGCGTATTTAACACACAATGTGGGTCAGGCTCTCCAGGAAAAACCTCGTTAAATGAAGCAAAAGAGATGTTTTGGATTTCTGGCACCAAGCGTGAATGAATAAATGAAGAAACTATTGGCTTCTGCTAACTGGGTGCAGCTCTCACTTTTCTGTGGTGCAAGGCCAAGAAATCTGCAGAAGTACAGTGAGAGAGAGAGAAAAAATAACAAAAAAAAACAAAAAACGACTGAGAATCCCTTTGTGGATCCATTGCTTAATTGGGTCAAATAGTGATCCAGGTTGATGACCCTAATCTTTGACCCCCAGTGTACTGCAACACTCAGCAGCTGTTAGCGTCATGCACGTCAGGTCAGAATCAGGTCAAGCTCATCGGCTCGTTATTTTTTTTAACTCAACATCCCTCTCGTCTCTGAAGTGGTTAGGGGGTGATGAACTTTGACTGAATTTGACAGGCGAGACGGTCAAAAAAGTGGATAAAACGGTGAGAGGAAGAAATAATAATAATAATAATAATAATAATAATAATAATAATAATAATAATAATAATAATAATAATAATAATAATAATAATAATAATAATAATAATAATAATAATAATAATAATAATAATAACTCGTTCTCTAAAAAGAAAAAGGATCTGCCAACTTTTATTGACTTAAAAAAAATGAATAAGATATACTGTATGTTTCTCTTCGCCTCTGATCCTGACTTCATATGCAGAAAATCAAACTCTCATTTCAGTCGACAAAAAAATAAAAATAAAATAAATACAGAACATGAAACTAACACAGACGTGTTTTTTTTTTCTCTGCTTCACAACCAAGATCCCCCACAGTGTTCAAACTTTATAATGCTCCAGCTCCTGAGGAGCTCCATCTGCACCATGGAAACATCACGGCTCTGTTTTTACAGCCAGAGCGAGGAGCTTCCAGGGCATTTTTTTTTTTGCCATATTCACAGCGTGGGGTCCTCAGAGGACGTCTCTGACATGTGCATCTCCATAACGTTGTCAATGAAAGCCAGTTTTATGACAGATGATGACGTAAAGTTGGGTATAGAAGAAATGAGAAGCCATGATGTCTCCGCCCTCAGCGGTTTGAAACTTATAGAGCAGAGACGAAACAAAGAGGAGTAAAAACGTTTTTTTTTGTTTTCTTATTGCTGGCTCCAACAACCGGTGCTTCATCAAATCTGTGAGTCAGCCACGGAGAGAAGACGATATATGTTTTTTGAAGTTGTAAAATAAAGAGAGAGGCGATAAAGATGAGCCCGGCCACACAGTGAATCTCAATATACAACATATCGCATCTAGAGCTGCACAAACGCAGCAATAACACAAGTGCAGAAAGGTTGCAGTGCAAAAATAAAAAGACAAATCTTTGGTGATATATCAGAGGCGCTGAATCAAAAAAATCGACACTATCAGAAAGTTCACCCCAGCCTGGACTCGATGTGGGGGTTGATGAATTTTTCTGTGAAATGTGAAAAAAAAGATAAATATCCCCATTTTTTCATCCTTTATAAAAACTCATTCAAATGTTGTGCACGTGCAGGTCTGCACGTCCGTGCATGCACGTGCATGGGCGTGCATGTGTTTGCATGCAGGTGCATGCGTCTGCCTGCGTGTGTGTGTGTGTGTGTGTGTGTGTGTTGGTATAAAGCTTTCCAGATTTAGAAGCCAGCCTCTCACAAACAGAGGAGATGGCACATAGACGCTAGCCTCCATAAAAAACCCTCAACAAGTACCTGCTGGCAACCCGACAGACTCTTTGATCCTCCACATCTGACCTGAGGTCTGTTTCCATAAACTCAGAACATGACAACCTCTTAAAAAAAAAAAAAAAAGAGTATATATATAGATGTCTATATAAAACCGCATTTTCCTATGGAGTTCAAGTTTTCTGTTGTGACACATTACCAAAATGAAAATGATTTTTCTCAAGGTTCAGAGGAAAACCGTAGTTTCCTTTGTTTTAGTCATGGCTGTTGCTCTAAATGATCACACACCCATCTCTCCAAGCTCCAATTCCAAACTCTCCAAAAGTATATTAGATTTTGTGTATAAAAAATAATAAGATTTTTGTTAAACAAACTAAATTGGTTCCAGCCTGGCTGCCCCGGGACTGACAATGCATACAAATTGTTAACAAATGGGGCAAATATGAGACACATGGTGAGATGGTTGAGGGGGATAGAGACGGACACATGCACTGAGCGGTGAGAAATAATCCAGAGGCAAAGAATATTATGGGATGCTTTCATGTAAACATGAGAATGTTTCTGTCAATGCTCATTTCTAATCTCATCTGACCTGATGAGGTGAAGATAAGCTTCTGAGGGAATAAAAATCCACTTTCAGAAACGATTTTTTCCTCTTTATACAGAAACTATCTTTCTAGGTATTATATAATAAAAATGGAACTTAAGCCAGGATCTAAAAGCACATTGAGCCCATAAATGCCCCGTTTTTATATAGTCTCCAACTGTATATTCATTTCTAAATCAGTGTCTGCATGTGAGATTACACTTAATACAATATCCTGTGGGTGCATAATAACCGCACCACTCTTCTAAAGTGGTTCTGGTGGTTTGCTGCCACCCAACACATATGTTTGTGAGACCACAATCCCGCCCCCCCCCCCATCATAACCCTGAGGAACACCACCTTGTCCTCCACTGCAGAGCGCCACAGTTAACAGACAAGCCAAGGCTGCAATAATAATAATAATAATAATATTATTCATGGCCCGGCCTGTCACACGCTTCTCGTTACATGCACGTTGCATCACTGGTTGGAAATGTCACGGTGAAGCCTTGAAGCCGCTGACTTCATCTGGTATGAAAAAATGTTCAACAGAAACATGTCTGAGAACAGGAGGAAAATATCAAGACAAAAAATAAATCTTGCACCCTAATGCTCAATAACAATACAGCAAAAAAGGGATTTCTCCGTTTGCAAGAAATTGGGCCAAAGTTCATGTTTCTTATCTGCTGCCAGAGGAGAAAATGATCAAATCCTGGTTTTAATGGGCAGCTGGTAAAAGTTTGCTGATCAGGGGCTTTACAGAGAAGTTTTATCAGTATAATAAAACCTCAATCCATCCTGGAAGTTCAAGGTTTTGGCCTGACGAGCACAGACTACATGCACCAATGAAATACTCGAACTTCTATGAGAGGAAAAAGTAGATTCGATTATAAAACAGGGGGGGGGGATTCCAAAAAAGCTAATTGTGCAGCTGCTATTTATAAAGGAAAATAATAAATAAATAAAAGAAGAAGAAGGAGAACACAATTACAACTGGTTCTAAAGTGCATCGCTCCGTATCACAGTCGCACTTTAACAGCTTCTGAATCATTTCAAAATAAAAGGTGGTGAAACAACGAGACCGAACCCCGATTTAAGGTTGGTGCTGGGATTTAAAAGGAAGTGTGCTCAGAAACAACGCAGCTGCAGACCAGCTGAGCACACGACAAACACACACTTAGGCCACAAAATGACCCACAACACCTCCGCTAATCCCGCCTCCTGCTGGGAAGCAATCAGATTCTCCCCAGGGAATGTTTCCCATGGTCAAAGCTCCACGTTTCACTTTTTCCATCTATCTGCATCTCAATACAGAAAACAAGCACCCGATAACCATGACAAAAAACTCGAACAAAAGGATTAAAACGTTCAAGTGACAGTGACGAGTGGCTCAAAGTCCCCAAAAGACGGACTCAATGAAGTGTAGGGTTTTTATTTGTTTTTTTCTTCATCTATCAACTGGACAGGAAGCAAAGCAGAGCCATAAAAGGCTGGAGGTTGCGGAGACAACAAACCCGGCCGGGTTCGACGGGCTGTGACCATTTTTAATTCAAAAGAGACGTTTGCCAAAAGTGTGTGGACACCTATTTCCGATATCCTACAGACCATAATGATATTTTGGGCAAAACAAATCCAACCAACCTGCACAAAATCACCGACCCCTCATCCAATCCTATCTCCTGTGATGCGGTCAGGCCTCATCAGTGGACATCACTGACACTCGCTCAAAAGTCCAGCTAAAGTCTTTAATGGTCATTATTAACAGATATAATGATTTAACCACACATGGGTCATCGTCTACACGCTTTAGGGGCCATGCAGTGTATACAGAGGATTACGGGTGCCCCCCCCCCCCACCACACACACACACACACACACAAAAGGTCAACGTCTAATAATCATTACCTGAGTGCAAATGATGTGCAACCTTCACCCCAGAAGCAATTAGCCCATCCCAACCTTTATCTTCACAACACCAACATCCTGACAGACTCATCAAACACGCAGAGGGCAGGGTGCACAGGGGGGGGTCAAGGTGGTTTGTTCAGAGTGGGGAAAAAAAGAAATCACTGCTCACCACTACGTTTTGAACTATGACTGAATTAGACACCGAAATCCTCCCTTGTTGCACATCTGTATGTTTCAGAGTCAGTCGCCCAGCAGCTGCTCTGCACTCCGTGACCTCATAAGAAACTCAGATTCTCCGTCTCTGTGCGACAGGACATGCTCCCTCTCTCTCTCTCTCTCTCTCTCCCTCTCCCTCTCTGTGGTGAGCACACAGCTGAACAGGCACCTGCTTGTTTCTGCTCCATCTTTCCGCCCTGACAGAAACTTTCCAGGCTGGAAAAGAAGCCGCGCCCAGAAAAATAAAATCCTGATCATGCAGTGCCATGTGGATGCACCTCTACATCATGTGCCCCGATGTATGAAGGGAAATGTCAGCGTACACGGGACGGACTGTGGTTCTGTCAAAACATGGCCCTCTACAACTGTAACTTTCCAACGTCCTGCATCACATGTATCTATCCATATATAAAAAGTGAAAAAAAAGTGATGAATAATTAAAACATACATATACATAAACAAACGTGTCCCTTTTGGCCTAAATAGAGGAACAAATAGATCAAGTGCTGTTTCTTTTCATCGCAATGAATTGAAAAGTATCTGGAATCTTCTGATGAGTTGTTAATAAGGTTAAGCTTTATTAAATAGGGACAAAAATTGTCAAAGTGACATTAGGGCGGTCACACCTTCATCCTCCCACTCAGGAACCTTCCTCCACTTAACACATCCTGCATTTGTACTGAGCTTTTATTATTTAAAGACTCACTAAATCAGTGTCTGTACTCACGGGGCGTCCTCAACTCAAAATACAGACTTGTTTTGTCCAGGACATATTTAGCCAATTCCTGTTTACCCCGCAGAATAATGCACATGTTTTGTGTTAACGGTTTTCTTCCAGATCGTTTGCAGACACGAGCGTCAGGGCTCAGAGACTGCGGAGCAGCTTCCTCCGCAGTTTTGATGTCAACAGGACAGTTAATTATCAAATCTGACAGTTATTACAGTGTCTAGGTATTAATATGTTTTTCTTTATCAATAACTTCATCAATTAGATCTGTAAACATGAGTCAAAATCATTGATGTGAAAAAAACTCACAAATATAAAGTCACAGAGACAAACAAAAATAAATCTGCATTCATTAATTATGAGTGAAATAAATGAGTGAAGCAGGAGCCAGGTGAAGATAATTAGTGTTACGTTGGACCGGGTTTGTGAGTTGGACTAATCTGGGATGCGGGACATGTGCGGGACATCTTGAGTCAGTTGGAGTCTGCTGATGCATGAAAGCATAAAACAACCGCAAAAGGAAGTTGTGTCACTGTCCACGGGAACAAACAAAACACATTTTTCAATTTTAAAGCCTCAGAGAAAAATCTTAATGCATAATACATAAGTTTATTTTTTATATATATATATTTTTTTTAATCAGCCGGTTATTGTTGGGTAATTTATGCATTATACATTTCAGCTAAAAACTATAAAAGTTTGAATAAATTTCACTTGTGGTGTATGGAAACAAACATGACTTTGATTTAAAGGAAAATATCAGAGTCTTTAAAAAGCCTCCAGGGTTGCGCAGGCTTCTTTTTTTTTTTTTTTTTTTTATTTCTTACTCATTCATGAAATCATTGTTGGACGGGACCGAGATGAAATCACACTTTTTAACCAAAGCCTGAAACCGTGGTAACCTGGAGCAGGGCTGCGGTCCAAATGACCTACATCCACCTGACGCCGAGCCAGGATCTCGTCAGAGCAGAATCGGGACCAAATGGACGTGGAAGGATTTGCTCATCACCTCCTGTCAACCTTACTTATCTCTGGACAAATCTATCATCAACAGTCCAGCTGTCCAGGTGTTCCTGTTCCTGCTACTTTACTGCCCACATCAATAAAAAGAAACAAGCTTCTGTCTGTATGTCTCTGTGCCAAGGTTTCGCTGTAAACTGCCATGAGATGAATAAATTAACAGCTTTTGTATATATATATATATATATATATACAGGAAATCTGCACAAAAGTTCCTGAGACAAATGTTTTCAACTATCAGACAAAGTGTCGTCAAAGAGCAGCCAAGTCCGAACCTCTGGGTTTGAAATCAAAAACACGGACGCACACAAGAACGTCTGTAGAACTCTGTTTTTGCGGCTAATACTTAAATCAAGGAAGCTCCATCGAACCTGTTCCACAATATGATGCATTCACTCATCGTGCGTGGTGAAACATTAAATCCGAATATATTGACGCTGAGATCAGCTGTGTGTGTGTGTGTGTGTGTGTGTGAGAGATGCATACATCTGTTGGAGTCACAATTCTAAGTAATGATTCTGTTTGCGATAAAGACGCCACACGTTTTCATCACCCGTGTTTCCTTCAGCCTCTTCATCATCATCATCATCATCGTAATTATCCTCATTATCACTCTCAATGTACTCACCACAGCCACATTCACCACGAGTCACATCATCAGCTGCAGCGTCTCATTCATTACTACTAATGGACGGCGGCGTCTGGGCCATTCATGTCATTTCACTGAGATAATGAGACGTATTATTTATCTTGGCATAATATCCATGTGCTCAGCAGATGGAGAACAACAGGAGTGTTGTGCACGTGTGCATGTGCGGCCAATATAGTGTACGTGTGTGTGTGCGTGTCAGCGTCATGTTCACGTTCACAGCCCAGGCTGAAGAGCGTCAAATATCTGCTGTGTTTGTTTTTCACGCTCGTGAGCAAAAGATCTAAAGCAGTTTCTTTCCCAGAGGATAAGGTTTTTGTTGTAACCACAGCACAACAAAGAGTAAACGAAGTGAAGAACGGATGCCTGGAACCGTAACATCTCCGGCCAAAACCCTTTGCACGGCTCTGTTTACTAGTTTTAAAGGTCTCATAAAATATAATGTAAACAAACGTAAGTGAAGTTATTCATCTGCCCGCATAACACCCGATTTATGGCTTTGTTATTTCACTTACTCTTTGCATTTCTTTTGTAATTGAATCTGCATTCCTTGGAAGTGTTATTCCACTGAATTATGTTGCCATTAATCCATTCATCTACGCCATGGAATCCATTCATTCACCCGTTGTCCTGCAGAAAAACCGAATAATTGCATTTGTGTCAATCATTCGTTCATTGACTCACAACGTAAACCATTCATCGTATTCAATCCCATAATCATTCATTCATTCGCTTACATACATCCATGCATTTAAATCTGCCTTCTTCCTTCATTCATTCATTCGCCTAGTCACATTCATCCATTCATTCCTTCATCTATTTAACATATATTATTACCATCATTCATTCATCCACCCATTCTTTCACCTATTTGACATCATTTTCGAATAAATCACAAGTTCATGTTCCTATGTTATTTCATCCATTCATAAATGGCCCTCTAATGTGTTCATACATTCCCGCATGTCAATTTGATTCTCACGTGTCAAACTCATGTCATACAACAACCATCAACTGCCACGTCCTGTTTCACAGTGGATACGGGACGACATGAACTTTATTTTAAAAATCATACCCAGAAATGCCAGTGTTGCCACGGCGACACCTCTGTTTTCCAGAATATTTACAGCATGCAGCCTGGAAATATTTGTCCCTGGTGCTGCTCTGTCTCTGGAAAGTGAGCCAGCACTCCAGTGTCCCCCCCCGCCCCCCTCTTCTTGAAAAAGTGAATCATGGCAGAGGGTTTTATAAATATGGCGAGAGCACAAACAGCCTCTGGCAGAAATCAGACTCTGATTGACAACAGAGGAAACTGGACCACGGAGTCACACTTTAACAGTTTTTTAGTTTTTTTTTTCCATCTCAACTCCACCCACGTCCACACACACAGACACGCACGCACACGCACACGCACACACACACACACACACCCTGTGCCAGGTTGTAAACATCCACTTTACAACGGCTGAGATTATATCACACTTTACATTATAATTAGGTCCAGGATGATTACCTTTTTTTTCCCACTAGCATCCAGAGTTTAATTCAAAATGTCAGACTGACAATCAGGCTTCTTAAACCAAACAGACCTCCCAGCGTCCAGACAATCAGGCTTTTGTGACACAGAGGTCCTCGTGGTGATCATAGGTCAAGATATCCACACAACCACACACACACACATATGCAAATGCCAAGCTGGATTCCAGCACACTGACGAAGGCAGGGATGAAATATTGGCTGTCCGTCTGAGAACTCATAAAAAATGAAGCTGACACATGATGAGCAACTTAAAAAAAATAAAAAAGACATTCAAAAAGCTGCTTCATTACATCATCTCCACAATCCTAAACACTGCCGTGCTACTGATTGCTGCAGAGCCGCCTGTCAACGTGCACGTTGTGCATGCAATGGAAAAAAAAGGTTCTCTCGGCACTAATTGGGACCATGCTCCAAGAGTCCAGATTGATCCATTAATCACGGAAAATAATTCCGATTTAAGCTGTGAAAACATTCTGCAGAGACAGAGGCTCGGCAAAAAAACACATCAGTCAAGATATAATTGAAACCATCATACAGAAGCACCAGAGCCAACAGGTATCTGCCTCACACACACACACACACACACACACGGGGTCATGGCTCTGATCTTCAAAATAAATCTAAGCGTTTCACTCTGCACACAGTTACTTCCTGTTTTACAGCCTGATAAAAAAAAACGTATGAAATCTGGATGTCCAATGCAAACGTGAACTCCAAACCTTAAACTCAAAAACTCCCCCACCAGACTTTTCCCAGGATCTTGGCTATTTCGGCACTTTTTAATTAACATCCACGTGTGGGGAAAAACAAAATAAGATGGTTTGCAAGAGAAATCAGAGAAAATGAACACCGGATATTACTATAATAAACATATAATGTGTGTCCAAGCGTGTGTGTGTGTGTGCTATTTTATCTTTTTTTTTTTATAATGAAATTGGCTGTTATCTATAACAGCTTTCATTATAAAATGTCCCAAAGTATCACTGTAATATTCATGCAATCTGCAGATTAAAATAATTAACAAATAACTTGTGGTATTTAAGCATATTTCTCAAAGTCTAATCTCAGATGGAAAAAGTCATGAGCCAGCAGAAAGTTGCACTCACCGTCCAGCAGCTGATAGGCGGAGGAGAGGTGGAGGATCAGCAGGAATAATCCAAAGACTCCGGGAGGAACGCTGCACAGACACGCACAAACAGAGAGGAAGAGTGAGGGGGGGGGGGAAAGTTCACTCCAAACACACACGCCGCACAAAACGCGCACACTTTCATTTACCGTGAAGGCATCTTCACCGGCTGCTGAGCTCAGGTCCACGCTTAAAAAAAACTTTTCCCCCTGTTCCTGTGTGTGAGAGAGAGATGGAGCTCGCTCTGCCTCTCTCGCCCCAAATACTCCAAACTTAAAAATCCCCCCTCTTCTCTCTCTCTCTCTCTCCTCCCTCGCTCGCTCGCTCTGGTTCCCCGTCAAACAAAGGCAGCTACAGTGCGTCCCGGGACTCAAGGGGCCCCGGCCTGAGCTGAAACCTGACTCCTAGCGTCTCTCCTCCTCACACATGCACAAGCTCACGCACAAATTAACACACAACTGCCGCTGCTACTCCTCACTGCGGTGGGTTCTCTGCCTTTAAAGCAAAGGCAGGCCTTGACCTAGAAGGGAAGTGTGGAGGAGGAGGAGGAGGAGGAGGAGGAGGGGGAGGGGGTTGGGACGCTTCAGGAGGAGCATCATCCCAAATTCCAATTTTTTTTTTTCTTTGAGGGGGAATGTAGCGAGCAAAAATAACTTGGAATCAAAGGGAATCTGTGGTTAAATCAACTCAATCTATCCACATTTACACCGAATTAACTGGAGATATGAACAAATATATTATGTTTAACATTTTAAAAAAGTATTGCGGCATCAGAGGCATCGTCCTGTGTCGTAAGATATTAGTTTTAATATGATTTTAGTTGGTAGAACTCAATATACAGCATATGGTGAAATCTCAGTCTTCCATGACTTACTGACACCTTCAGTCCACATTACAAATACTTTCCATAATGAAAGGAGGGGGGAAAAAAGAACACTATATGTATTTGTATCTATTGTATGGAATCATTTTTTACACTATAATTCAAGGTTGTATTTTATTTCATTTGGCTTCACTCCCCAACAGTTCAGTCCAGTGGAATGACATCCTCTCCCCTGATTCTCCTCATCATGACCAGGTCAAACACCTTGCAGCTGCTCCTGAATATTATTTCCTTATTGAAAATATGTGAACAAAAGTTAATGGGGTTTATTTTTGGAATTTTATTTTCTGACACTGAAACTCACTCAAGTGATTAGGATTCATTATTCGAGGTATGTCCAACCATCATGAATCATCGATGTGTCTGGACTCGGAGCATTCTGCAGAGGTGCCACATGGAATCTGCTTAGAACACACACACACACACACACACACACGTGCACACACACACACACACGGACAGACAGACACACACTGCAGGAGCCAGTGTGGTGAAGGAGACCACGGGGACAACCAGATAAAAAAAGCGTTCAGACCTTGTCTCCTGACAGCTCAGACAGATAAGTGGCATCGCGGCCTGTGAGCAATGCAGTTAGAGGCGAGGGGCCCTGATAAGACAACCTCACACACGCTCACACGAGCACACACGCACAAACACACACACACACGCACCACTGGTTAACACTGTTAAGTTGTAATTTTGTCAAAATTAAAATTGACAGTAATGGGAAGGGGGATCTCATTGGGCACCAGTCTGCAGGATATATGATGGTAGAGAGGAAATCTCCTATTTATATTTAATGGTTTTTTGTCTCTGGTGAAAACAATTCTTTGTGGTTGCCAAGATTATTATTATTATTATTTGATAGGCCCTTGACATCCAGATTTTAGGTGAGTGCACTATGATCTCCATAGTAGTCCATGTGTATTTGGACATAAACAAAGCTTAAAAAAAAGGGCATTTTTTGGCGATGAGAGAGAGGAGGAGACAAAAGAGCAACAGTCTGGTGTTTCTATGCAAAGAAAACACTCAGACGGGGGGGGAGCTGAGGGATTTCAGCCTGTGGGTGGCTGCAGATTAGAGAGAGGTCCGGAGTGAGTCAGTCAGATACGTTGTTCAGCCGCCGGCTGTGATGAAGGCCCAGCGACTTCATCACCAACACAACACATCTGCTGCAAGTCAGATTTTTTCTTAAAAGGGATTTTCCATGCTATAAACCTCAGCTGTTTGTGGTTGTTAAGAAAACTGCACGGCTGACATTAATGGAAGACAAACCCCCCAAACAAGTGTGTCATTCAATATTCATTGTTAAAATAATACTATAATAATATGATTGTCAAACTTTTTGGACGGAGAAAAAAAAGGACATTTCAATAAAGATCCTAGATTAGGTCATTAGTGCAGAATCAAGCGTGGTGAAGCTGGCCCCAGAGCATATCTTAACTTAGATAAGCATAGATTTTTTTTTCTTCCCCTAATTAGTCATTTTTTGAATATTTCTTATCACATGAGTCAGGATGCCTGACAGCACCTCTGACCCTCAGACAGCAAATTAACAGTGAGAGATGCTGTGTGAACAGAAAAGAAACAGGAGCCGTCAATCCATTGACAAATAATTTTTCCAATTGGTTGGTGTCGTCCAATCATCACTCAACATGGCATTGTGGGTCATCAAAAAACAGGATAATAAAAGGTATTATTATTATTTTTTTAATTATTATAATAATTATTATTATTATTATTATTATTGTTATTGTTATTGTTATTATTATTATTATTATTATTATTATTATTATTATTATTATTATTATTATTATTATTATTATTATTATTATTATTATTATTATTTTATTAGTATTTTTTTTTATTATTATTGTTATTATTATTGTCATTGTTATTATTATTATTATTATTATTATTATTATTATTATTATTATTATTATTATTATTATCAACTTTTTTTCCTTTGCCTTTCACTTTTTCTCCCTATAACTGACAGGGAATCTGCAGAGCTTCTTTAGAAAGACAATAGCTTGTTTCAGGGTCCAAGGTCACACTACATCCCTGGGGGTGTGGGGGTGGTGACTCTGTTTATCTAGGGGAAATAACAAGTTCGGCTGGTTGGGTTTTTAAGCTGAAATCCAAATAAAATGTGAACAAAGGTTTTTTTTCCCTGCTACTGAAAACAAGCCAGGTCTCAACCATTGAGTCCCAGAGTGATTGGCAGGGCCGTGAACCACGAGGTCAAACCGCTTTATTAGAGAGAAAAATGAGCTTTACATCCAGAACAACTTGACAAGACAAACTATATATATAGATTCATGTTTTGTGCATCAAGAAAAGAAAAAAAGCTCCAGATCTTTGAATTTTGTCAGTCAAAAAGACAAAAAACAGGTTACGTAATAAAACTAAAAACTTTGAAATATTGCCATATAGTTTAAATCCCCTGGTTTGACCTTCCAGGGTGAAAATCCATCCAAACTCTTCTTCAGCATTTACTTACAAATTTTGTTTCATTTATAGGGAGCCTGGTTTCCATGACAGGCGTTAAACTGTCAGATCACAGCGTGCCGAGCGGTGAAATATGTCACATTGTCAAATCCCATTTATCGTCAGATTTACTGCGCCAGAGTGGATGTAATTATCATCTCCAGGTGTAATGGTCCTTACAGGTGCTCCTGGCTCATCCTGCAGGATTCCGATGGGTTTATAAAAAATACAAAAAAAATCTGTGCCAAACATCTGACCTCTGACCCTGAACGTCTACTGACGAGTGTTTTATTTGAGTGATGACGGCCATTTTTTTTTTCTCTGTTTTTGTCCTTCGAGACGTGTACCAAAACATTTTTTTATGTTCTCTTATTCTTATTGTAACACATACAACAACAAATCAGAGCCCTAAAATTGCATCATGCCTCATTTTAGCCTGGTTCATACTTAAGTGGACATTTTTGGACTGTTTCTTCAACCTTTGCATCGTTTGGATGTTAATGAGCAAACATTTACAATTTTCCAGTTTTACATGAGTAAATTTTTAGTGGAGTTGCCCCAGCAGAGACGGATTAAAAGCTGAACTCCATCTGAATGTGATCATATATACGATGTGGGAGTTTTTTTTTTCCTTTAACCTGGGATACAGACAGATGGAGGAGATTTCATATGACAGGGGGGGTAAACATACCTTTTGTTTTTTAGGCTGATGTGTTTGATCAAACTCAGATGTGCAGGTGATTACCGTGGAGGAGCAGCAGCTGGATCCCATTAGCAGTGGGTGGATTCCAGCTGTGGGCCTCCTACTGATCCTCATCCTCTTCACTGAAAATGTTTCAGATTTACCTCATTACAGCGTTGAAGGACCTGAAGATTAAGAAGAAGAAGAAGTGAATAAAGAGTAATTTGTAAGTTCTTGTCCTCAACACATGGAGCATCCAGCTGGAATCATGGATCATACAGCAGCTCAGTAAAAATACATGAATGTTGAGAATGTCAATGAAGTAAAAAAAATATTTCAATGCACATGTATGAGTTTTTTTTTTGAATATATAATTTTTTGCATTTTGGCCTTTTGTCCCTGAAAACGAAGGTCTTCGGCAAAAACACATTTTAAGGTGAAGATTTTCAGAAGCAAAGTTTTAAGAGTCAACAGGAAAAATAAATAAATCAAATTCTGGGCTTGTAATAAAATCGTTTTTTTGATTTTCATGCAGACAGAGTCTTTTCTGTGGAACCTGTTGACGAATAATAAAATAAACATTCAGGTTTGCTCCAAATGATCCGAGCGAGCTGAACTTTGCAAAGCCAGCCTAATCCTTTTTTTTCCCAGAAATCCCAGCGCTTACAGGTTTAAAGCTCACTCTGCAAGATAAAAGCTTTCACAACGAAAATAAACACGGCCCTAGGTTCCTCCTCAAACACACCGATAATGATATTAACATGTAGCATGACCCCTGCAGAGAACACGGGTTTGAGAGCAGGTATGCGCGTCCGTACACATGTAAGTGTCGTGGATGCCCCTGCACGTGGGCGTCTGATGTTTAAAGAAAACACGGCAGGTCAACACGGAGATGGGTCGGTGCCATGTTTCAGACAGAGGAAGTCAGTATGTTCACTGGATTCTCCTCCGTCTGCCAAGAAATCCACTTTTTTTTTTTTCTCTCCACAAAAATCCAACACCGCTCAAACATTTTTGTACATCACCACCTTCCTGCTTCTGCTGGGTGTGAGGATCAGGGTTCAGGCAGCATGTTGAGAACTAAGTCTATTTGAATTTATAACTATTTATTTATAGTCAGCATTTCTCTGCTGTTTTTTTTTTTTGTAAGAAAATTGGGGTTTGTGTGACTGCAATCAAATTGCTTTCTCTTAAGTGACTGTGCATGTTCTCACAAGCACAAAAAAAAAAATCTCTGTTTCTCATACAGTAAAGAGTCAGATAAGGATGACGGATGAAGGGAGAATTCTTCTGTAGCCTGCTCAGCATCAAATTGCCGTGTGACGTATCAGAGAAAAGAAAACACATTGAAGCCATTAACCAGGGAGCTGAGATTACAACAATGACACAACAGTCGTCCTTGTACGCGCGATTTGGCAAATGTTCGGGGGGGGGGGGGGAAGACAGACACTGTGCATCCAGGTTGGCAATTCCAGGCATCCCACTAACACAAAGCCTTAAAAAAGGCTTCAAGGTGATGAATCATAAATCATTTTTCCAATCAAAAAATAAATAAATCCTGCACTCCACTTTGTCCCTGAATTGTACATGTTCTTTTCTTCTTCTGCTGAATAACGACTGCAGATTTTTTTTTAAAAAGCCTATTCACAGTTTTTATTTTTATTTAATTTTTTTAAGATGAGATTCTCATCTTAATGGAAACGTGTATTGCTTCTAGAATTTGTGACTCAACAATAGAAGTCTCGTCTATTGTCTTCAGAGTTCATTAGCCTCATAGCTAAGACCGTCCCATTCCACCGAAATGCTTAAAAATTGTTTTTTTGTTTTTTTAATGCAAAGCTTCTCACAGATTGGTTATTCTCTTCTTATGAGACTGGGATTGTCTTTTGAAAAATCTACATAATCAAACTGCATTAACATTTCTAAGATGGAAAGCACTAACGAGAGACACTAATAAAGAATAAAACGACCAGATGAAATGCCTCCGTGCTTTGTTTTTTAATAAAAAGTCAATTGTGTCATTCTTTAATATATATAAAAAGATGGAGAAAGTCTCTAAATCACAGTAATCCGTTTCTTTTGGAATTTGTTCACGAGATCATTCATGATAGTGATTCTTGAGGCGAGATTTTCTATGAATCAGTACAGATCACTATTGTTGCTTATATCGCTGAAGTTGAGTGACATTTAAGAGTTTAGCTTCTATATGTCTATATAATAAGTAAAAGTCTATTATAATAATCATATTTTATTTTTGAAATGGTTGAGGACCAGCAATCCGCCAAATTCTTCATGCTGGGGCACATACTAGTGCACTGGCATATTTCTGGGATCTGTCCACAGTGATGTAAGGGACATTACCAACCAACAAGAAATTGGCACTGTAAGATGTCAGAAATGGACATGATGATGATGGACAGCATTGCCAGCTGAGGTCATCCACACAAGCCCCACCCACACATTATCACAGTATCCACCTCTGCGGTTGGGTTTTCACAGCTGGAGAGGCGTCATGCTTTAGCGAGATGCTGATGTTGTTGTTGATGTTAACCAAGGGTGGAGGCAAACGCTTTTTATTCAACTGACTATTTTCTCAGTTTGTGTGAAATGTCTTAACCAGAGACACATTCTTTTGACATTTTGAAAGTGTGTGAGAGAAAAAAAACTGAGAAAACGAAAAGGACCTTCTGGGCGTATCAGGGATTCTTAGAACCGAGAAAAAATAAGACAAAATGAAATCCCGTGTTTGGAGAGTGGACAGAGGTGAAGGATTTGTCCAACAAAAGCTTGTCTTTGCATGTGCAAACAAAAAAAACACACAACACACCTGCACAACTGATGAGGACACCTCCGAAATAATCAAAAACAAAGACATGTCATGGCTCCACAGTCCTTGACCACATTTCAGCTCCCTGTCACCACTTCACTGAACCCCATTATCTCCTAAGTCCTTCTTGGAGGACGTGTTGAGGAGCAGATGGTGGATGTTATTGTTGAGGATGTGAGGTAATACCACAACGAAACTTCCATCTTCTGCAAACATGCAGGTGAAGAAGCTTCTGACAATCAAATCTGTGCGCGTGATTACGGAGATAAAACAGGGGTGGGTTTGAGGTCCTCTGAGATTTCATTTCATTTAAATTGGTTCATATACGGAGAAATGCAGGAACGGGAGATTAAACTGCCATAAAATGATTTTCAGTAAGTCACGGTGTCTCTACCTGTGCTCTCTCTCTCTTTTTTTCCTCTGGCTGATTATTCCACACTTACAGTATTTGACAGATGCTCTATAAAAGTCTGCAGATGAATTGAGTGCAGGAGTCAGACGAACCCACGAGGAAAAATGCAGGATTAAATATTAAATACAGGTTCAAGCTTTTACATCCGTCTGTGCCTTGAAATCAACATTCACCTACAATCCAATACATACACAATATCATTCAACTCAGCTAACATCCCACACACAATGTCAAAGATGTACTTTTTGGACTAGTCACCAGACTAGATACATTTGTATTACTTCATTATAATAGAAACAAATATAAAATGAGAATAATAATAATAATAATAATAATAATAATAATAATAATAATAATAATAATAATAATAATAATAATAATAATAATAATAATAATAATGTCATACATTCATCTGTTTGACGAAGGGTCCAGATTTAGTGTGGATAAAAATGAACACACAACAAACACAACCCTGTTTCCAAAGTTACCATTTCTTTCCTTAATGAACTCATCCTCTACAGCCTCTTTGAATTTCCATCACACACAAACACACACACACACACACACACACACACACAGGCAGGACATGGAAACTCTAGTAGTTGTTTGTCGACTCTCATTAGCTTCAAAGTCACAAAGACAAAATTTATATAAATATATGTTTTTTTTCAGAATGAGGATAAAAAAAAATCTCTGTTTTAAGTCAAGGAGAAAAAGGTAATGGAATGTAGTCCTGTACCCTGGTGAGGTCATAAAGTTAACTTTACATTAAAAAGGAGAACTATTTAATATGTAATAATAATTTAACCCTATGATGCCTGATTTTTGTCACATTTCAAACTGGGAGGTGTCAGATCACATCACACATACATTTAAAATCCACTTTTAAGCCAAATAGTCTTTGAAAAGTTATAGACAAAATCTGCATTATCAATGCATCAAACAATTCATTCAATCATCTTTTCATTACCTCACACGCACACACACACACACACACACACACACACACACGCCCCTCCTCTCACTACACGACAAATCATGTATTGTATGAAACTAAAAATTCCCAGAGGTCATTTCCTGTTTCATGCTACATTAATTTATCTTCATGCATCTTTCTGACGGAACTTGAAGGCAGCATCATCTCTCAGAGGATTTTACGATACTCCATAAATCTCTGAGTTAAACTGCAGATCATCCGTCTCCATCACTTTCTCTCTCCGGCCTGCACATGCAGAATAAAACCTTTTTCCTTTTTTTCTTTTTACCACAGAGATGTTCGCTCTGAGACTGTTTGCACCAAACTCCTTATTTCCCGGGTTGCCAGGTTTGGGATTCATTTTCCAAACAATCAGAATCAATCCACACTAAACTGTGTTTTTGCCAGACATTGTGCGCTTGCCAGGTATTATGTAAAAATCTATTTACCACTAAACCTCTGGATTGCTAGTACTTTGGCACAAGGCACAAACGCCTCCATGTTTGGCCCACATTTCTGTTATTTGGCAATTTTTTTCTATATTTTATTTACTTATTTCCAAAACTTCAGGGATTCCGAAATGTAGCCCCTGGGTTGCCAGGTCTGGGGCAGGATTGGCATGTTCCTCTGCACAGGAACCCGCAACGATCAAATGTCTGTGGCTTCTGTTGTTGGACATGGGGCACACATGGGCCCAGTTAGAGAACAGCATCGACACAGACTCATAAAAAAAAAAAAACACACACACACACACAATCATGGAGATCTGGGGTTCTGCGCTTCCCATATGAACACTAAAACAGATGTTAACCCCACTCACCACAACTTTGCTCCGTTATTAAATTATTTGTTTCCACCTGCAAACCTTCAAGTTTTACAAGTGGAAATCTCTTTTATTTCCTTTTTTTCTCCTTCCTATGATACTTTTAAGAGGAGAAATTACTCAGTGACGTTCAGATTTTGGTCAATTAAACCGCAGCAAAGTGAATATGGAGTAAAAATCCAATTTTCACCTTTCACACATTTATTACATTAAAAGTGACTTTGAATAGCTAATCCACCTCAAGTGTAAAGAGATTTAAATCATAATTAATGGACTTTAAGCAAGGTCACTGGTTGAGTCAGTGATACAGATGGCTTTGCAGCTTTACAGAAGCCTAATTGTTCCCGGTGTGAGCCGCACTTTCCAGCTCTTTAACAATAACACAGTCATTAATCTCCAGTGTCCCACCTTATCTGCGGGACCAGAGTCCACCAGCTAATACCAGCTCAGGACACGCGTGGCTGTCTACATCCTGCTTTGTGCCTGTGTGTGTGCCTGTGCGTGTGCGTGTGCGTGTGAGGAAAGATGAGGTAGACGAGGGGGGATGTCTGCTATTATAGGTTCAGGCTATGTATCCACATTAGTCAGGAATTATATAAATTAACCAAATTTAGGCGGATCAGCTTCTGTGCGTGTCAGGTAATAAAGTGTTGCCTTTATAAATCTCCCTTTGAAGTCTCCCTTTAAGAATTTATATTAAATCACATAAGAATTATAATCAATGCTGTCTGTTAACATTCACATATATTTTTTAATATTTTTAATATTTTAATATGTTTTAATATTTTTTACATTTTTAATTTTTTATAATTTTTTTATATTTTTATATTATACATTTTTTATTTTTTTAGCTTTCCTTTATATACCAAGATCCCTATTTACTCAGAACGGTACTATGAAAGAAGGGGAACAGGTCAACTCAGACCGAGAGTGACAGAGATCACGTGTTTCGATTCGTTCCCACGACCTTTTTATTTCAAAGTAATCTACAGTTCATCCCAACCTGAAGGCTACATTCACTCCTTTACACGCAGGATTACCCAGAAAGCTTTGCCTCCTCAGTGTATGATCCTACTCCTCCAGGGATCTGCCAACGGAGACTAAATGTTTATAGCTCTTCAATATTTAAAGGAGAGACATCACGTCAACTCCTCTGGGACTTTTACCAAATGCAGCTGAAAGATATATTTTTATACATACTCACAAAGCAACCTTCAGAAACCTCATTGGTTGGATCAGGCAAAAAAAACTGCAAAATTGTTGGAGTAAAATATATATATATACTGTATATACACTGTACAGTATACATTACTCCACAATTTTGTAATCAGCCCCTTAAACTCATGAATAACTTCTCTTTTCTTCTTATCTCTTGCTTTAGCACACGCACGCACGCACGCACGCACGCACGCACGCACGCACGCACGCACACACACACAGGAATTGAGCCTTTACAGGCATCATAAACTCCGGCTCTTACAGTCGCCGCCGGTGCCAACTGTCATCTGAAAAACCTTGAGCTTCTGCAGATCGGACATTCCTCTGGACTGAGACGGAAAGTAAAAGCCTCCTTCTCCTAACTGCCACCGTGCCACCATTTTATAATGTTATAACACACCTCTGAGCGCCACATCTGTGCACAAACGTCCCATAATCTGAGGAGCTGAGCCTCAGTGAGAGTGTGAAAGATTTTTAGGAAGCCGCTACCATGAACAAACACACTTCCCACTGTGGAGAACACCAGGGACCCTGCACACACACACACACACACAAACACACACACACACACACCTTTGTGTAAGGCCTGCAGTGTATGGCACACAGATGTAAACCAGACCTCAGCTGGGTGGCGGAGGAGGAGGAGGAAGAGGAGGAGGAGGTGGAAGAGGAGGAGGAGGAGGGGGGGTACAATCTTCCTGCAGATGAAAACAAGAGTTTTAAAGAGCTTGGATTGTGATTATAGACGAGGAGGAGAGGGAAGGAGGGATTACACACCGGCGCTTAGCAGAGAGTTGCTGCTGTGGAAAAGAAGACAGGATCTAATCTTGGCCTGACCACAGATTTATGAGGAAGGTCTGCGTTGCAAACCGGAGCCATGGAATTTGGAAGCAGCGGAGAGGATCTAACAGAAGTCTCCATTGTGCTGCGAAGATTTATATTTTAAGCCTTTTCCCCTCAATCTTCCAACTTTGTCAAAGTATTGTTGGAACAATAAGGCGTTTAAAGGCTATTAGTTGGTTTCACCAATCGATGATCAACATACAGACTTTATCAATTTCTAATGTGGGGAGGGGCTGATAAACCATGAAAAATACAAACTCAGCTCAATCATTGAATGAGTTTGAGTCTATTTAAGTTTTGAATGGATCAAAAAGAGATTTAATTGGTAACAGAGCAGACTATAGTGTCAATTATTTCTCAGTCTGTGAATCAAAGCCACAAACTGGTCTCAGGACAGTTTGTGGAGGAATCAGACAACCTTTGACCTCCTATTGTGGACAGCCACGTTCTTATAATAAACCTGTTTCCGACTACCAACATTTCCATTGCGACGTCCCTTATATCAAGGTGTTGTGATATAAATCTCAGATGTGAACTCTGAGTCAGAGCTTGCTGAATTAAAAAAAAAAAAGTCCTGTGGTCCAATAGGAAGCTCTTATCTATGGTTTTTCCAATCCACCTCTGGGAAGGAAACAGCTGCTGGTGCACCAGGACACAGGTGGTCCTTCCTTCACACTGGGACACACACTTGTTTTGGTGGAATATTTGCATAAGGGAGGCTATTACTATCATAAAAGAGGCTAAATCCCTGGAAAAAAATAAACCAGTGTTTCCCCAATCAATACCTTGTAAAAGCTTCAACTGTAAACAGTATTTTATATTAAATGATGCACAGCTGGTGTCGTTAATCCGTGAAATTAAGTCTTACTTTTATTCATCGTTTAATGGTTAAATTTGGTTACCGTTGTACTGATTATAATGAACTAATCTGGGGATTTTTTAATAATAGATAGAGAATAAGAATCATCAAAGAAAAAGTAAGGGACACATTATTGGATTTTTGATCATGCAGCCAATTATGTGCAGCTGTTGTTTACAAAATGAGAAATAATTAACCATTAAATTGAATGTCAATTCATTTTCATATGACAGAAAACGGATTTCTTCCAACCAAAACAAGACAGAACAAACTTTTCCAAACAGGCCTCAAATAAATCATGATCAACCACAACAATAAAAACCAGACACACGTTGTAATTGTGTTAATATTTTGGAAAATACAAGAAATCTGCGACACTAAAAATCGTTCACGTCTCCAAATATCGCGCGATACTACGTGACCAGCGACAACACACCAACAACCACAAAAGAACAACAACTAAAATGCGGCAACTACACGCCAACAACTACACGCTAAAAGCTACACGCCAACAACTAAACACCAAAAACTTCAGACCAACAACTACGCCCCAGAATCAAAACACCGGCAATTACACAACTGCAACTACACGCCAGCAATTACACAACCGCAACTACACGCCGGCGACTACACAACGTGTGAGTGAACGCAGCCGGAGACCAGCACGTCACAGTTAAATGAAGCTTCAGCAGAAACACACACAGGAAGGAGGCTTTTAGCTCACCTATTGTGACGCATTGTGTGTGTTTCACATTGTGTGTCTTCACATCCGACATGTTTGCCCTCGTGATTCCCGCCGGTCCTCTGCGTCGTTACGTCACACACCCACACAGGTGCTCCCGTGGATTCACGATGAGCTGCTCCCTGCAAACGGTGGGGGCGCTGTTTCTTTCATTAAAACAAAAAATCAGCCAATCAATAAATTAGTCAATAAATCAATAAACGTATCTATATACCAATAAACCAATCAATACATATTTCAATAAACCAATCAATAGATCTATCTATCATCTAGTGTAGTAGTTGTGTATTTGTATTTTAGCTGTGTTTCCTTTGTTCAATGTAGTTGTGTGTGTGTGCCTCTCATTCATGCATCTTGTTTGTTCCTGTTTATTCTCCAGCTCCACAGTGAGGACCATTAAAGGCAAACTGACACATGACACAAAGAAAACACCAACTTCCTGTCTAGATTTCTTAACACAAATCTGATTACAGGTTTTTAACGTGTGGCAACTCTGATGCCTTTTAAGGAAGCGGCAGGGACCCGAAATCTCTGTATTCAGACTTGACATACTGTATATGAACAATGATATGAATTTATTTACAGATTTACATTTTCTAACTTCCATTTCCACACTATATTCAACTATTCCAACATGATCCAACTGTGATGAATGGAGTCAGGAAACCCATTTGTGGGTTCTTTCCTCTCAGACATTGACAGAGGAGGAAGCGTTGCGTCTCTGGAGCGTTGGACCCATTTACCTCCTGATCCTCGTCATATCAGTTGACCCACTTCCGTTGTGTTGACTCTCATTAAAAAAGGCCTCCACTGAACTTATATCCTCCAGAGGATTCTTTAAAAACTGACTGGGAGAGTCAGTCATTTTTTTTACTGACATAAATTGATATAAGAGGAGAGTTGAAATGATGTGGATTCAGAAAGTAGAAGGGCAGTGATTTAATCTTCGCTGATGTCTCATCATATCTTGATGTACAAATCTGAAGTGCTTTGAATTGTTAAATAAAAAAACAAACAAAAAGAACAACCTATGACTTGAATGCACAGATGGATCTTTTTCTTTTGTTGGCTGTTGATGTCATTTGCTGTCATCATAAAAACATCAAGTTCATTTTTCATTAATTTTTTATTGTGGAGGTGAACACGTCTCTTCTTGCAAATTAATTTAGCCAATTTAATGTGCACACACACACACACAAAGAAAATTCACCTCCGTGAAGCTGTTCGACGTCGTGGGGCGTCCCTCGCGGTTCCAAAGTCCTCTGGTTACCGGGACACGCGTGGGCCAGTCTCACGCCATCACCATGGCAACGCACGTCCTCCACCACCGTGCTTAATGACATCAGCAGAGAGTTACTCTGCTGGAGATTCACTGTTGGACAAAACATACCGTTTGTGAGGTGGTGGTCCACAGATATTAGGAGTGAAATCTGGAAATATAGATATATGATTTCAACTGGAATATATATCCAGTTTCAATAATAATTTGGGGGGGGGGGGGACAAAATGACTCCTGCATATGATTTCAATATATTTCACATTTGATTCAGTTTTCTTTAAGTCATGCAAAAAATGTAGAATAATTTTAATAATATGAGGAGCTGCATGATGGAGGTGAAGAGCTGAGGGATGTGATGTCTGACGTGTTGGATGTGTGGTAAAACTGCTTCTCTGCAGAGGACAGACCTCCCATAAAAAAAAAACTCAGAGAGGGGCCTTGAGCCAATATCCTCACACGCTACTGTTTCCTCCGCCGGTTTCTCCTGGAACCACGAGGAGGCCTCGGAACATGTCAATTCAATCTCAGCTGCCTGAACATTTTGCAGCGGATGGGTAAAAAAAAAATTGAGAAGTGAAAAAAAATCCCAGATTTCTACCCAGGGTCGTCCTCTGTCCTCTGTCTCTGTCTCTCTCTCACACACACACACACACACACACATACCAGATCTGAATCCTTTTCATTCCATAGAAGATGTTTAAGATGACGCATAAGCAGAATTTTAGATCATCGTCATCATCCTTGTCTCACATTATTTTGTTACACTTTTTTTTATAGAAAATATAATTATTTAGCAAAAAAAAGGACTGTACTGTACTGCACATTTCATCATCAAGTATTTTTGTGTTATCTGTGTATAAAGTTGGAGTGTAGTGAAAGTGGTTTTCATGGGTGTTGTGCAGCGGCAGCTTTATAATTGCGCCATTAAAGCAGCGGATGATGCAAAGTGTGAACATCAGCAGACTAAGACTGAAACTCATTTTCCTCTCAATTAAAGTCGCATCAAACACGCCTCGATCCTCTAAACAATCCAGACAAGTTTTTCATTATCAACGGGCTTTGAATTAGTATCACACATTGTGGCATCTTTTTTTCTCTTGTCAAAAATGTGTCATTTCAATTTCAACACCAACACACACACACACACACACACACTGAACACATCTCTGATGGTATCATGACCCGTGTCAAGCTTCCAACCAACTTTTCACATATGATTTGACTTCTTTTTAAATATTTCCTTCTGGATAACCTCTCTGCAGAATCACCCTTGCAGAAAATGTAAGAAGAATGGAACTTAGACGGGACACACACACAATCCCCCCCGTGAACTTGAACATGACTAAGGCACCTTCCTGTGGAGCGTTGCCATGGGAACACAGATAAACACTACACTAACATGCAGGAGTCAGAATGGGGGATTTTGGCCTAACCTGAAAATCACTTGCTTTTATATATATATATATATATATTTTTTTTTTTAATAAAACAAAAACATTCAAATTATTCTAGAATTATTCCACCTTTTACCCCAAAGCTTTCCTTCCTTTATTTTTACGTACTCCAGAGTGAAAAATGTTTTTGGCTCTTTCCACCATCTTTGTCACACTAATGGTTTCTGGTCCGTTTCCTTTAGGGTGGAGGAGCATCAAAGCAACCAGCATTCACTGAGCATGTTAAAAAAAAAAAAAAGAAGCTCTCTAATTACTAATTACGTGTCAGATAAGGTCAGGGGAAGATAACGGCCAAATCCATTAGGGAAAAAAAACAAAAACTATCTCAGCTTCTTCTCATACACTTTTCCAGAGAGTGGAGCGTTTGGCGCTTACAGGAAATCCACAACCTTTGGTTTTAGGGGCTTTCCAGTGTTGCAATGACCACAAAAAATAAACCACTTTGACCCTGGAGAGGTGAGTGTGTGATGTGTGTGTGTGTTTGTGATGGAGGAAATTAAACATCCAACATGACCAGTGTCCAGAGTGCTGACTGGCCTGTGGGAAATCTTTAGCATTCTGAGGCTTTGGTCCCAGCTTCTATTGTGTGTGTGTGCGTGTGTTCACACGTTGTGCGTTCTGTGTGTGTGTGTGTTTGTGTGAAACATACGTGCCTGAGTGACGTTGTCGCTGGCTTGCATGTGTAGCTTTGTCTTCCCCACCCTACAAAATCAGTGTTTCTCCCTGGACGCGTGTGAAGTGAAGCAACACTCTGGGCGCCAGCCCATGTGAATTTTTATTTTTAATTTTTTTGCCCTTTCAGTTCTGAACCATAATGGAATAAAAACTAATTTAAAAAATCAATGAGGCTCCAGGATGGAGAGAAATTGACCATGCAGTGGTTTTGTTTCTGTTCTGAGGTCAGGACGAAGTTGAAAGATCTAAACTTCAGGAGAACAAAAGATAAAAAAAAAAAAAAATGAAAATCAGTCTTCAGCCTGAGAGAAAAAAAACCCAACAGTTGCTGAGATGTGACTCCAAACCAAAAAAAAATAAATCGTCCTCCTGGTGCTACAAGAATAAAAGTCAAAGAATCAGCAACATCATCAGGATTCATCCTCTGGGGATCATGAATATCAAAAACATTGAAATAAATAAACAAATGGAGGGTGTTGATATCTGCACTCACTCACATTGTCATCACTAAAAGTGGAAACGAAAAAAAAGATCTGGAAGTGCAATAATAATATATCATTATATATAAATAAATATATAATAAGAATAGTCCAATCTTTAATCTGAGCTCGTTGAGCATGTTTCAGGAGCCATGCAAAGAGACTCCTCATCAACTTCTCATCAGTTTCACTGGCAGCAAAGACATTTTGTGAAAATCATCGGCTCAAGAAATGTGCTGAGTGAGAATCCAGCACGGCAGGAAAACAGAGACAATTGGGATTTACTGTCTCAAAGGACCTCACACAGGCTCATTCAGGTTCTTCTGTTTAGCTGAGCTGCCTCTGGGTGCTGTTTGAAATATAAAACATGTCTGACTGTATCATTTTTTTCTTCCCCTCCTAAAAAAAAAAAAAAAATGCTGCGTGTTTACAGCAGCTTTCAGGAACTGGGTGTGGGTCGGATTCTATGTTATGTTTCATCTGTGACTCACAGAGAAATACATTATTTATAAAAGTGATTGAGATTAGTATATATGAAAAGAATTTCATATTTCTCCCTGGGACCTTCAAACCAAATAACCCCTTTCAGATGGGACGGGCGCGTTCTCTCTCACCCGTCCTGTTGGAGAAGAATAAGAGAGTTTAAATGAAAGCAGACAAAGTGGCAGTGGAGGAGTGGATTTTCATCTCTATCTAATCTTGGGTGGCATTCGATGCTCTGTGAACACTTACAGTCACTGGCACTGACACCGGCTGTCAGAAAACTCCACCTCGCACTACAACACTTCCAGAGAGAAGGAGGAGGGGAAAAAACAGAATCTCACAAGGTAACTGAAAAACAAAAGTGTCAGGAAGTCGAAAATAAAGATAGACAGAAACACTGGCAAAATATGATCTATATAAACCTCATGTGTAATATCGTGATCACTCATAATAATATATTAATATACTTACTATATATATATATATACACATACTATCAGGAAACATTTATTAATTTAATACGTTGTTGTTGTTTTTTTTTACCTCAACTTATAACATGTTTAACATTCCATTTAAATGATATTATTATTATTTATCACACACGGACACATGCGAGAAGCAGTAGTGTCATATTTGACCCAGCAGAGGGCGCCACAGTCAAATATAATGGTCCTAAATGAATACGAATTAATTATTGTCATAATTATTTCCATAGATGACAGAACCAGCTGTTGACATTCATCTTATTAGTTTGGATTGATATAGAAATAATAATTGACACAAAATTACAAAACAATAATGGCTGGATTATGCATTTACTGATTGCTGAGGTGTGAGTTGATTCGTTCCCTTTGTAAAATGACGCAATGTGGTGTTTTGCTTAGATTTTTTTTCTCCGCATAATGTCTTCATAATTTATCAGTGACCAGAACCTGCTGCTACTTCTGTTCACACAGCTGTGAGATGAAGCATCTGGCTCATCTGCACAGAAAAAAATTCAAGATTTCCCACGTCCTGCACATGTGCAAATAAATGTGTCCCAAACATTAGACGTGATGAGAGGAGAACCCACACAGGAGGTGTGAGCATGAAGGAAAGGTTGATGAGAGAGGAAAAGCTTCTGTGGCATTCTGGAAGAGAACGAACCCGAGAAAGGGAAAAACAAACAGAAAAAAACAAAAAAAAGGAGAGAGAGAGGCTGGTGGAGAGCACTCGTATGGATGAGTCAGATTCATTATCTGATGAAGAAAACGGAGGAAGGGAGGAGGGAGGGATGAAGGGAGGCGAGGAGTCCAAGAGTCGGGGGAGAAGAAATTAGGCCTATGAGTCATAGAACTGGAGAGAAAGGAGGAATAAGAATAAGCCAAGAGTGGAAGTAAGGGGGGGAAAAGAGAAAGAGAAAAAGGAAAAGACAGGATCACCAGCACTGGTGGGAAAAAAACAGCTCACATTCACAACATGCTGTGATTTAAAATCTAAAATTGGATTCACAGACAGAGGTGAGATGTGGATCCCAGAGTTAAACATCTGTCCTGCTGCAGATGTTGAAGCTTTAAAGTGGAAACCTGTTTTTTTTTTTTTTTTTTTAAAGGAGCTGGCACACAACTATGATACAAACGAATAAAAATCGAATAAAAGAGATTTTACTGCTCTTTATGATCATCAGAGGGTCAAACAGTGTAAAAGAAAATCAAAAAAAGAAAAATCATGTTTCTAAATGTGAATCTGCACCTCCCTCTGCTGGCTGCAGACTTCTGACCTCACACACCTCAAACATGAAACACAGTTGACCAGAACAAAAGTAACACAACCCAGAGTTCAGAAGATCACACTCTGCCACAGTGAACAGGCTTGTTTTTTATAAATCCACACATACAGACCAACACCTTCACTTTCACCACCTACTGGATGATACATCTTAATCTGCACCACCTGGGAGACAATATGGCAAAGAGAAAATGTTCAGTACACTTGTGTGTTCAGTACATACTGAGTATCTGAACTCAGACATAAATGATATATATTTTTTTACAAATGCAGGACAGGTGGAAAGATACATTGGAGGAGGCCTTACAAACACTCCATCACATTTTCAGAGAGTCTACGTACCAGCTGCTTGTCATGTGGAACGAAGACGCTTTCGTGAAAAGAAAACGTCCCCAGGTCAGTTTGTCCTCGATGAAACTTTCGGAAAATCAGAAACTTCACAGAAATCTGAAAAATAATAAACACCGGAGATGATATCAAATTGGGGGTTTTTGTAAAAAAGTTATTTTAACAAAAACGATTTATTTTTTACTAAGACATTTAGAGTGTAATACCACCTTTCTCCATGTGATGGCGCAACAATTCTGTGAAATCAGATTTGTGGTGAATGGAGTGAACGCCAGAGGATGTGTGAGAAATAATCTTGTCTAAAACTGGAAAAATACTTATTGATGAATAAAGATAAGATAAAATAAGATAAAATATACATGTATTAACCCACATGGGGAAATTTGCGTTGTTAAAATTCATAAAATTATAATTGCGTGTGTGTGTGCCAGTGTGAGTGTGTGTGTGTGTGTGTGTGTGTGTGTGTGTGGGGGGGGGCCCTCCTTGTTTGTACTGAGCAACCTGGTGTGACATTAAGAGTTCACCACAGGTCACGATCAATCTCTGTCCCGCTCTGCCATTGGTTAATCCTGCCTGCCTGCCGTGTGGTGCCAGCCAATGATTAGCCTTTATGCCGAGACTGTTTTAGTGCAGCGAGCATAAGGTGGACTAAGATTAGTGATGATCAGTTTGTTGAAGGCGGCGTCCTGATTGGTGGGGAGCCAACTTTATAAAAACCTGTGAAAGGCTGAGCTGCTGCTACTCTCATTGGTCCAGGTAAACTTCAGGGGGTGGAGCCAAATCAACCCCTGAGGCTCAGGGAAAAACAATAAAACCATAAAAAACAATTATGTCACTTCTGTTTGTCTTTCGAATACAGCAAAAACAAACGGCGCATCACTACGACGTGGCCATAAATGTGCGGACACACAGAGATGGCGAGTGATGACGTGAAGGAAAAGCTGGAAGGCAGATTTTTTTTCTGTTTGTAGGAAATGTTTACATATGTGTGTATTTACTTTAAAAAAATAAATAAAAAATAAAATAAAATATAATGAAACCAACAATATTAAGTATAAATATTATTATTATTTGTTTATTTATTATTAGTCTCTACCAGCGGAAGAATCCGCGAATTAAAAACGGTAGATTGCCACTTTTTCTATTTAAATAAATTGTACGTGTGTAAGAGGAAACCTTGTGGGTTGTGTTGCATGTCACTCTGACGGTGACGCTGCGACTATTGAGATGTAGAACAAAGATGAGGGTCTGATGGAGACTCCACTGGAGAGGCTCTGCAGCATGAATAGGAAGTGGCATGAATAGGATTTGGAGGGGTGACAAATTGAACGAGGGATTAGGTGTGTGTGTGTGTGTGTGTGTAGGTGTGTTGTGTGCGTGTGTAAGTGTGTGCGTGTGTGTGAGTGAGCTACACCAGCTGGCTGAGTCCTGCCTCCCATTAAGTGTGAGGGTGTGTGTACGCGTGTTTGTGTGTGTCCGTGTGTGTGTGTGTGTGTGTGTGTGTGTGTGTGTGTGTGTGTGTGTGTGCGTGGCATGATGTCTGTGGTGAGACGCATATCCATGTCCTGTATAATCCCACTTTGGAGGATCCCCTGGGTGTTTCAGAAGTTCATCTATAGTGGAGGGGCACGTAACTGTGAATAAACAACCTCACAAAATAGATGTTGTTTTTTCTTGTTATAAACGAGGCTAGATTGACAGCCTTAAAAAAAAAAAAAAAGTATATAGAATACACACATTTCATGAAGATTTCCATTTCAAAAGGTAAACGAAAAGTGAAGCGACTTCCTGTCCTCACGGCTGCTAGGCAACAGCAGCACGGATGCTGCAGCTGCTAACTATCTAGCGCAGACAGCATCGATATGACTAACAACACAGACTATTCATATACAAGTCAATGTAAGCATAAAATAACACAATCCCAGAAGCAGTTTTTCATTTTACGTTGATGACATCTGCCGCCAACACACCATCGCAGTGACACAATGAACATTAGCACATGCGTGACGTTAATAGTTGTGTGTTCTGCAGCAGCGCTCGCACTAATGCCAACCAATCAGCAAGCCAATTATAATTATCCGCGGGCGGCGCGTAAAGACTCAGCTTGTCATTGATTGACCATTGACTGGCGGGATTCGTCCTTGTGGTAAATTGCTTCAGAAAAAGATGAATAAAGAAAGAAAAAAAATCCTCCTCTGCCTCCGTGCATTGATTTTCAGGGACAATGGAGAAGTCAATAACAAATCTCAGGTTTTACAACCCCTGGTTCAGACTGAGGCCGAGCCACATAAAGACAGCGCTTCGTTTCCAACCTTGCGGAGGCGAAGCTCCGATCCCCCAAGGTCACTTTTGGTAGAAAAAAATATCACTCTTCTTCTTCGTCTTATTTTTTTCTCCTTTCAACATTTCCAAAAAACAAATATTCAAATAAATCGAGCTGGATGGTATCAGCGGTTGTTTATACAATGTCTATATGATATTGCGGGGGGGGGGGGGACATGGCCATTAGTCAGTACAGGGAATGTATATAAATGATTCTTTCCAAAATAAATCAGTGCACATCACTCCGAAATCTTGGAGCAGAAGAAAATAAAGATTTTGTAAATGAGTTTTTTTTTTTTTGCATTTCTCAGGAAGAAAGGAAGTACCTGTGGGTGTGGACGGTAAAATAGCTTCTTTGTGATGTGACACACGCACACACACACACTGACACACACACGCCCTTTGAATCCCCCGTCCTGTTGCCGGGTGATGAAGAGGAGGGAGTCAGCGAGGCAGGTGCGGCTGCAGGGGGAACACTGGGCCACTTGTGGCTCCTTTGACGATCTCTCCACACTCCCCCCTCCTCCACCTCCGCCTCCTCCCCCTCTCATCATCCACCTCTTCTCACACTGTGTCCACACACACACACACACACAGAACACAAACCTCTCCTCCTTCAACTCATCCATCTCATCGAAAGCTCAACCCGTATCATTACCATTTGCCCATGCACGTGTGAAGCTGCCTGCGTGCTGCATCCGCGCAGACTCGTTTGACCTCTGACCTCTGACGAAACCCTGCGCACCACACCTGCGGAACGACTCCCGCTATGAGCGACAGGTACACGACAGCTCTCACCCACCAGTCTTTTTTAATTAGTATATACATGCCCCCTTTTCACAGATCAAAAGGGGGCACATGCAGTTTATATATATATGTATAGGAGATATATATCTCTATATATAGAGATATATATATATATATTGCCTGCGTATATTGAATCAATTGAGTTTGATTGACAATGCTGGCAACACCCCATGACTCCTTCATTTTTTTTTCTTTTTTTTTTTCTAATCAATCAAACATCTCACAGTGATGATTGATGTCACACCAAGTATGACAACTCTTTTTTTCAGCCAAGGCCCCGCCCACTTCCAACGAGCCGAGACCAAAGCAGAAATACAGAAAACAGGAAAGTAATTAAGATTGATGATAACGTATTGATTATATCTTTAAGATCTAAAAGGAGACACAACGATTTTCAGGCCTCGTTCCCACATGATAAGGAAAAAAAAAAAAAAAAAATTCCCAGCACGGTTTCAGCTTTCAGAGTTATGGTCCCAAGTTCACTGCATTTGTTGCAAGTTTTTTTTTTCACATGGCAACATTTGACTCATGCTGAAGTCATCTGAAGGTCTGTGGCCTCCATGAGAAATGCACACGCACACACACACACACACACACTATCAGCCTCGACCATGATCGCTGCTCCCCCGAGCCCCAGATACCAAACGAGAATGGAACACACCCCCTCATCTCCAGCGACCGTCCGCAATCTATTTCTCATTCTCTTCCCATTGTTGACACACTGTCATCGCGGGGCCCTGTTGCCTAGCAACAAAATCCAGGCCGACGTTTTTCCAATCTCCTGTGTCAGGTGGGAGCTCCGCCCCCTCTCCGTCCCCCCCCCGGAGGCGTGATCGAAAGGTCACTTCACTCCTCGCCATGTCTGACTGTGTACAGATTGTCCTTTGTGGAAGCTCAGGGGTGTTGAGGAGGAAGGGGGGTGTGTGTGTGTGTGGGGGGGGGGCACATTTCCGTGAGTAGGAAAAAAAAACAAAAAACCCTCATTGATGAGTGGGCAGAGCGAGGGTCGATGATGCCGCATTTCCTCCATCACAGAACCAGTGTGAGCCCCCATCGCATGTTGTTCCTCCAGAGGTCAGTGGTATTGTATTTTCTTGAATCTATATTGTGCTATTTTATTTCCTTTCATTTTTTGGGTCATTTTTCCACATTGGCTACGAGAACATTTCACTCACACACTTCTTGAAGAGTGCGAACAAAGTCAAATCACACCGCAGACCAGGCAGGATGTGGGGGGGGGGATATAGAATCTATTTAAGGCTCTTAAATAGTTAATTCTTATGTTTTTTGTATTTTTTTCACAAAAAATTTATATTAAAGTAATACAAAAAAAATGATATTAATATGATAAATTTACAATAAAGAGAGAAAAAAAACATTATACTTTTTTTGCCTAGATGAAAAATGATGAGGTGGAATTGAAACAACCCAATAGGATGCGCGGTTTGCTGTGGTTTTTAATTTGACCCACAACAAACTGCACCTCTGTCCGTCACAGTTGCCAGGGGCAACAGACGGA
>JAFBJU010000398.1:80000-320187 GCA_016785305.1 Colistium nudipinnis
AAGGCGCACACATCTATATTCGTACAGGAGTGGAAATTCATTTATAATAATATTCATAATAACAATGGAAGAGTTCATGCGTCAACATGGGCAACTCAGGCTGGAGAAGTTCAGCATCACATTTCTGTGATTATTTTTGTCTCTGTGTGAAATAAGCAGATCATTGGAGTAGGTCTGCATTAGTAATATTCCATTGAATATTCGATTGAATTATTATAACATCATCGCATTTCAATTGTAATGGGCTATATTAGCCAAAACAGATATTCCCATCCGCTCACATACTAATATAATTATTGACACTCTTAATTGTATTTCGACTTGATTTGAACAGACACACGACATTATAGCTCTCGCATAAATGTGCAGGACTCAAGCATAATATGACAAGACGATACGAAACACCAGAGCAGAACCTGAAAAATATTGTCCAGCCATAAACAACCCAGTCCATCAAAATAAGAAAAGCCCCTAGAAGACAATCGAAGAGGAGTTTGAAAAATGAGTACGACGGATCGATAAAGGATTCCAGAGGCCGACTGAAGATTTCACAAACACTCCCACACACAGCTCTCCGCTTCTTACAGGCTGGATGATGACGTCTAATAACAACAATGGAGAAATGCGTTTTCCGCACTGATGCTCTGACCAACTTCATTGTTTTTTTTTCCCCCCCCACAGTAGAGGACGAGTGGACTTGGCAAAATGTACGATAAATAAATTACAGCCATAATCACTAACCTTGCATAAGCGACATTTTAACAACTGCCCCAAACGAGCTCCTCGTTATTCCATAAAAATGCAATAAAGCAACAAACTGTGCAGGACCGCTGAAAATATTTTAGCTGTACAACGCCCAATGAAAAAACGGCGGATGAAAAAAAAACACCGAGCATCATGGGAGAATGAATACATAAAATGTAACTCACCATTGATCGGGGCCGGAGCGGTTCGGTTCTGGGAGCCGGATCCTCCAGACAAGGTCCTGGTTAGTCCCGACACAGTCCGGCTACAATCCCTAAATCCTCTGCGGGACAAGTCTCCTCCACCCAAGGGGTGATGGGATAGCGTCCGTGGTCTGAAGTGCCTCCAGCGGCACGCTTTAATGTTCAACAGAATCTGGCTGAGGTCCACGTGTGCGGCCGATGACGACGATGGCGATGAAGATGAGGGCGGGAGGTGGGAGGAGCCGGCCGGGTGCGAGGTATTGGTTTCTGAGGTACTGGCGTTGGAGTTGCGGAGCGGCGAGGTGAGTGGTTCCGACTCCGGGTCAGAGTCCAGGCTCTGACAGATGTTGTCTAAATCCGTGTGTGCTCTGTCCAACAAAACCCTGAAACACACACACACAAAAAAAAACACACACACAATATAATAATAATAATATAACCTTGGGTAGTACCTGGACTGCAGCACAAGTGGGGCTTCTCCTAACCCACCCGCCCCTCGGGGCCGGAGATAAGAACCGGAATCCAACTAATCTCACGTAGGTCTGTGACGGATAGTGTCTGACCCACTGTGCGTCTCCTCCACTGGCGGCGTAATAAAGTGTGTGATAATTACACAACGCTGCAGGTTGTACGCTATATCTACGGAGGGTGAAATCCCAAAACAGGACGGTGGTGTTGGTCATTTCACCGGCCAGCTCGATGATTTATCATCGAACGTGTTCCCCGCCAAATGATCTCTGGTCTGCTGCCAAAGAGCCGGGATGGTAAACGACAGCCTCCGCCAACACTTGGCTGAATCCCCCCCCGCCGCCCAGTGTTTGTGTTGGCAGCATTCCTACACACAACCCCTTTTATTGTCCTACTTTTTTTTTTTTTTTTTTTTTTCCCCCACTCAGAGTTGATTTTTCCATCACTGAATTGTTTTTTTTTTGTATGAAATGCTATTGGGGGGGGGGTTAAAGCATCAGGAAATAACTCACCTGCCGCCTCTTCCCGAGCGGCGCCGGGCCAGACCCACGCAGCGGCGCGGCATGTTTAGCGATGTCAGACAGTAACGGAAACGAGGGACGCCGCGGCCGCCGTCTGACGGGCTGACCCACGGCCAGCTGCCGCTCTGCTCCGGGCGGGACTGAAGGGCGGAGAAAAATAAAGCAAATCTTCACGTCTTATTCCAATTTGGGAACAGAATATCAGAAATGAATGTATTGCCAAGCTATTATTAGCGGTTATCGGAAGAAGGAATGTTCTGTGGTGTGGTGGTGCAAAAAAAAGTAGCAGTAACATACAAGAATAATAATAATATGAATAAAGAAGTAATAAGTAGGATAACTACTAAGTGTAATAGGTGAGTGAATAAAAAAAGGTAACAAAACAGCTATAGTCGAAATCAAAACAAAAAGAGGTAGAGTGGGTGTGTGTGTGTGGGGGGGGGGCTGGATTGTGTGGAAGATTAAGGGCCGGGGCCAGCCAGACCAGTCAGCCTGCTGTGGGCTAAAAATAGAATCACGGGAAGTCACAGGAGGCCACTCACAGCGTAGTACTGACAGCCGGCCTTCCTCCTGAACGCGTAGCAGCCATCTGGGTCGTTCTCCTCCTCGGCCTCCGAGGAGCCCGAATGGATCTGCGGGGCACAGAGACAAAAGCTCAGGTCAGCCGGGGGATCGGCCATGGGAAATGCAAGATTCCTGCCAGGCCTCGCTGGCCGTTACCTGGGAGAAGGGTTCTTCGTCCGAGCTGGGGAAGTCGTACTGGTTGAGGTCCTTGGGATTGAACACGGACGGCCCTGAATGCTGAGGGGCCGACAGGGGTGGGATCTTGGGTTTCTTTTCGTATTTCCTTTTGGTTCGCACGGCCTCCGTCTTCTCCGGCTGTAACCACGAGACGGAAACGTTTTACATCATTATGACTACGCCCCCTGCTTAATTCAAAGGGCATTTTTCTCAGATTCCAATCAAGTCTGGCCTGCGACACAGAAACAGTGGCTAGAAAAAAAAAAAGAAGAAGCCAGCATTGATATGCAGATGGCAGCACGTGCCAGATGCCTCAGCCTGGCCAGATGGACCCCCCCCCCCCCCCCCCCCCCCCCCCCCCCCCCCCCCCCCCCCCCCCCCCCCCCCCCCGACGCCCCCCCCCGGCCCGCTGGCCCCCCCCCCCCCCCCCACCCACCCCTCTCAATCTACCCCCATGCCGCCGCTGACCCCGACTTCCCAGTGGGACGACCCCTCCCCGTCTGAACAGACTCCAACTCCACTAGGATTAGTCAGATTCTATTCAGGCCTTAGACGCGGGGGGGCCAAAGCAAACAGAGGGGCAGGGACCGCTGAGTCAAATCAATGGAAGAGATGAGGGTTGGAGAGTGTGTTTGTGGGGGGGTGGGGGGGGAGCTAAATCAAAAATCAGCGCCTGAAAACAAAAGGGAGAAGTCGACCAGCTGGTAGAGGAAAAACTAAAGTGTGCGAGGGTGGGTGTGGGTGGGCACTGGAGCTAATGAAGTTATAATGAGAGGAGGTGACACAGAGTTCACAGTAGGGTGGTGTAATGAAGTGGTGGTCAGCACATTGACTGTGTACCCCGCGCGCATGACCGGTGCGAACGCCTGAACAGCAACCGCGTTTTATAGTAGAGTAAAAAAAAAAGCTACGACGTATTTTATTTCGTGTAGTGATAGTTTTAGTTTTAAATCACGATATAAGGCTTTATTGCCTGGGATTTTTTGCGATGAACAATAAAATAATTGATGGCGGTATCTTGCCCAGCACTCATTTTGTATAATATAAATATTTTTTTTTTTAGAGAAGGTTTTCACAGGAAAACATTGAAACGCGTTTTCTTGCTTTTATTACAAGACCACATTCAATGACTCATACCTTTTTTGAAACATTGAACAAAGAAGCCAAGATCGCGTGTGAGTCAGTGTGAGGTGTGAGGTACAGCTAAACCACAGCACGCAGCCTTTTTTTTTTTTTTTTCCCCATTTCCAGCGTGTGAAGGACAAACTGACGATGTCAACACCCACGCTTAAGAGCTGGGGGGGATGGAAATATTTGACCCCACGGTTCCCATACTGACATTGGCAGCAGGAAGCCATGGTGCGGGGAAGGTCCTTACCTTCTTGTAGTCCTTCATGTCCAAATGGTCCTGGTGTCTGTACTGGTTACTGTTGGACAGGGGAATGATGGGGATGGTGTAGACGGGTTTCACCAGCGCCCGCTGCGCCAACGCCTCAGCCATCACCTCGCTGCCCAAATCTGGCATGACATTCCTGACAGACGCAGAAACATGAGCACATTGTTTTACAATTCAGGAACGGGATTGCACAGCTGTGGCCTGCAGAACTGGAAAATCAGTGGGGCATAGAGAAAGCAGCCAAAAAACGCACAACTGTGAGACTACACACACACACGCACGCACGCACGCACGCGCCACCTGGGTCAGTCATATCATGTAGGCGGGCTGGACGAGCCATCTACCGAGAATAGAGCGGCCCCGATCTGCGGGTGAGCACTGGCAGTGAGGCGCAGGCAGGAACCAGGCCAGGATAACCAGAGGAAATTGAAATGTCACTACAAATCAGAAGCACTTCAAGGTGAAGAGTCCAATTTAAGCTCACACTGACAGCTACTTTCAGAGGAAATTCATTCCGTTCGCGGGTGTCGCGTTGAGATGGACCGCTAAGGCCCGGTGAGAGAGAGAGAGGGGGGGGGAAAAAAAAAAAAAAGAAGAATTCGAAGTGGCTAGAGAGAAAAAATAAAATAAAAATCAAATACACAAAATAAGAGTAACATATAGTCCAGTGTACTGCCTGACACAGAGAAGAAAAAAACAAAAAAAAACTATTCGAAGTGGCTAGAGAGAAAAAATAAATAAAAATAAAAATAAAATACACAAAATAAAACATATAGTCCAGTGTACTGCCTGACACAGAAAGGAGGAGGAGAAAAAAAAAATCCCAACAACCACAGGAGTCAATAAGGTCATCTGCTCCTGACACTATAGAATAAGAAGAGTGTTTTTAAATTGGTAATGTATGCAAATCTTTCATATACATCTATGAACCCAATTAACACGAGCAGCGAAGCCCGACTTGACAAAACAAGAATGTGGTCGACACTTTTTCTACCATCAATCTTTTGAGACGAGTGTCCTAATGATCCCTGCTCGGGATTTCAAATTATAGTGAGTAAACAAAAATAATTGTCAAACATGAAGGGGAAAGACATAATCCATTCAAAAAAAACCCACAACATCTGACACCCGTGACCCAATCAGAACCCATTCACACGTGACTCCTGGAAAAAAAAAGTCCCAGCTGCATGACACAATTTCCTCCAACTAAATCTGTTCAACAATGTAATGAAACAAAAAACAGATAAATAAAGCATTTATTTGCTCATTTTTCTGTATCACCAAATCCACACACACACACACACACACACAAAAGAAATGGCTGCTCTCTCTCTCTCTCTCTCTCTCTCTCTCTCTCTCTCTCTCTCTCTCTCTCTCTCTCTCTCTCCTCTTCTCCACGATCTCCAGCGTGAGGTGCAGCAGTTCCCTCTTGCTCTTCTCCCGCCTCTTGATCATCTCCAGGATGGTGACGGCTCGGCTCAGGTCCCGCCGCAGCTTCAGCATCTTCTCGTACGACGCCTCGTCATTCTTTCGGTTCTGAAAAAAAAATGATAATAAAAAAATGGTGAAAAGGTTGTTTATATATGATCAATTCCTGGTCCACAGATTAAAAATAATACAAACAGTTCACATTAAACGCACCTTTCTGGTCTGCATCTTCTCGGTGCGTCTGCGGAAGGCCACGTAGGGGTCGCTGGTGCTGGAGCCATCCCGCTTCTCCTGCTTCACCGTGGGGATGAGGGAGCCGCCCTTGCAGGTTTTCCTCTTGCGGCTCCAGTAGTCAAACACCTCCTTGATCAGCTCGTCGTCCTCCTTCAGCAGAAGTTTGGCCTCCTGCAGAGTCACCAGCTGCGGAGCAACGTGTGAGCGACGCGGTTAGTGCAGCTCTGAGCATTATCAACAAGATGAATTTAATCAAAAATAAAAAAATAATGGAGGAAGGTGATAGTAGAACAAGCTTTTAAAGTGGGAAAATATATATATATATCTATATAAATAAAAAGCAAGCAGGTTCTTAAACTTCTGCAAATAAAACGTTTTCACCAGTGAGTTGCTGAAGCTGTGGTGGCTGCAGGCAAAACTCAAACATAATTACTTGTCTATATTGAAATAGCTTTCCTGCAATACAAAATCACAAAAGCTTCTAAAATAATAAATCAAAAAAACAAAGCGCATTCCTGTAATAACTAAAAAAAGACAGTGTCGAGAAAACGGTCTGAAGCTTTGGGGCGCATTTATTCTGTGTGTGTGCAAATATCATGCAAATTAGCTCCGGTGATAGATACCTGCTGTCCGCTGCCTTTCTCTAGTCGATCGATCATCTCTTCAAACTGCAGGGCGGTGATTTCCATTTTCTTCCTCAGCTTATTCACAAACGTGTCGTCCTCCGTATCCAGGTCGTAGTCCGGCTGCTCCGTGTCCAAACTGAAAGCTGCGAGACGGAGAGAGAAGAGACGATGACCGGAGGGGTTGTTTTTAAAATACCTCGGTAAACACTAATGGAGCTGTGACAACTTAATGATGTTGTATCAGGTAATATACAGATTTTAATATATTTTTTTTATCTTTCACAGGTAAGCCATCATTTTGCACAAGCGCCATAAAAGAAATTAGAATGAGAAGGGACATATGGCATTAGGAGACATAATGTCGTGTCATTTTATAACGGCGTTGTTCGTAATTAGCACTCGTGCAATTAAAGCAATAAAACGTCAGCCCTGGGGAATGAAATGCAGTGATTCACCTCAGACAACTGCTGCTGCCAAATGTTCGAAGAATAAAAATAAAACACACCGAGACAAACTGTGTGTGTGTGTGTGTTTGGTTCTGTGCCTTCACCCACTCAATAAAGAAATAAACCAGGACAAACATCGGTATCCAGGCTGGAAACTTTACTTCCTCAGGAATACTGCCTGTGACTTTTTTTTTTTTTAACTCAGTCAGGCCAGAATCTCCAGCCACGGACTGGATCTACTCCAGACAATGACATATTAGTCTGGTCAAATTGGGAAAGTGGCTGTCTGTTGCAATCCATCAGCTGCTGTGACCACTGGATGAAGCCGCTGCACTGTAATCAGGGCATTAACCCGTCACAACCGGAAGCACTCTGGACGTATGCAGGTTTCTCTGGTGCGGATTAAAAAAGGTCTAACATCTGAACCCAAACAAAGATATTTTTGTTGAGTTACTAGTTTGTGGTTTGAGTCTTGGATAAAGTTCTTCACGTGGTTTACCGTGACATTTCAGATAATAACATTGGTTATTATTTGGCCCAAATGATTTCAAACTGCAGGTGCAATAATTTTTTTTCTTCTTCTTTCTCCACAAATAACCAACCCAATATCGGTATAATCACAGGTCGGCAGTCACTACCCTCTAGAGACAACAACCAAATTGTGGTCTGTGTTTGCGGACACGCACTCGCATATTCATTTTACGTTTTAACCTGCAACCTCGCTGGATTCAATTATTGGTATTACGAAAAAAAATCAAATCAAATAAAAAAATAAATACAAATAAAATAAAATAAATAAAATAAATAAAATAAATCACCCCTTTTAGACCAAGCTTGTATTTGAATCACTTGTGCTATATTTTACCAAACCACGATCCAAATACTAGCTGCAGCTTTTAAAAGCCCAAACTCACACAAACGCACACGCACACGCACAAGCACAGAGACACGCAAGAGTCTCAAACATCTGCCCTAACCCCCTCTGAACACATCTGGCTCCTCCCAAACAGCAACAAGGGTCACGTGCTGCCCCCAGAACCCACGCACACAGCCAAGAGGATAATCCTGCCACTCACGCTGTATGTGAATAAGCTGCTTTGGCATCTTGAACTCCCCGGGGTAGAGGGACTCGTAGTGCGTGATGTTGCATTCCCCCTCGGGGACGGGGATGACCATGTTGTCCCGCTTCTCGCCATACACCTGCTGCGCCGAGATGGCCCGCTGGAGATGGTGCTCCTGCGACACCGGGAAACACAGAAGAGGTTGCTTAAAATAGATTCCAGGAGATTTATATACAGAAATATTCGTAAAAAAAAAAATAATAATAATAATAAGCATCGGAAAAGCAACAATTCAGATGATATTTACAACGGAACCAAACATTAACAACTGTCCCAATTTTATATATAAATATTAATAAACTTCACTTACACAAACCAAATGGATGTGGCATATATCCACCATTTAAGTGCATGGGCGTAAAAGAGTTTAGGAGCGAATGAAAGGATCTTGAGGTCATTCCACACAAACCTCATGACAATCGCAATAAAATGACGTTGAGATTACATCTCATCAGTTTGTCATTTCTTTGTGTCATTTGTTGGCAAAGTTAGGCGGTGGAAATCGCTGTGAAGCGTTTCAACATTTGAAAACAAAAAGCAAAAACAGATGGAAATGGCTTTCCCATGTTTTTTTTTGTTTAGTTTTCTTCAAGCCCGGTACAAGTCCTGATCCATGTAAAGGGGGAATTAATAGCACAGCTGTTAAATGAGTCCCAACACATGATGGCAAAAACAAAGCAATTTAAAACAGGATATCGTTGCCAGGCGCATATCCTCCGAAAATCTTTTCCAGTTGCTTTTACTGATAAACACCCAACTTTTTTTTCCCTCCGCTCTTCCTTTCAACCATTTTCTCCCAGGATTGTCTTTGCGAGTAAAACATGCATGCAATATAACATTTCTCAGAACGGCATTCCAGAGAAATGACTCACGGATATGACGATGTGTATAATTAGGTGTTCCTATCCCATGCAGCGGTACAAGAGGTGAGACTGAAAGAATGAGCCTTCTGGGAAAGACGTCACTGTGGTTACCCTACACAGGTAACCCCACTATCACACCAGTGACTCATTGCTTTCATTCTCAGCCTATCCCCTTGAGTAAAAGCAAAGCAAAAAAAAAAAAAAAAGTTACTTGGCCCCACACAACCTTTCTTACGAGTTTACAGAGATGCTGAAATACCTGCCAACACAACAAATATTTGACTTTCTCTCACTTGGCAGCACCAGCGAATGAGTCAGACTGTTTGACTCCTGAACTGTGCAAGCACAAAATGTTTTTCCCCCCCATTACATAATATATATATATATATGACGTAGAACATCTTCTCCGATGAGGCACTGTGCCCAAATATGCCAGGGTAACAAATCTTGAGTGCTCAATAACTTGGAAAAGAAAACCAACTTTCCAAGGTTAATGAAATTTGCATGGCAAAACGTATAAGAAATATAAGTTCACACTGCAGTAAACAATCTTTACAGGGGTCTATATTCAGCGGCGGATGTAACAGAAGTACAGCAACACGCCTCCTACTCCTTCCGCACAAGTTGTTTTTTTCCTTTTTTAAACCACACGTTTCACGGGTACGTTTGGCGACCCAGGTCCGCGTTGAAGGACATTCCATTTGTGGGCTGGCAAATGTGGCCGTCAATAAAACCGTATCTGTGTATATCCAATTTCGTGAGCGGCTCCAATTTTTTGGGACACTCCTGCATTTTGTGTGGGAGGTTGAAATGTTTAGAGGCCTAATTCAGATCTGTGGGCTGGCACGAAAGGACACAGCATGCGTCCAAAAGCTCAACCATCTGCCCTCCTGTAAAGCTGATCAACAGACCCACTGGTAAAACTTTCTCCACAACCAATAAAAAAACGTATTGTTCCCACTCAACTCTTGTGAATTTCACCTTGAGGCAAATTGTTCATCCGAGAGGATTCAGGCATGGACATCAATCACCCAGGGAGGCCCAGCATGCCTCGCTTTGTGGCTCTAAACGAGTTTGGGATGCAAACATATACACAGCCACAAACTGCCATCTATTCACAACCAAATGGTTGTTTTTTTTTTCCCCCCACCAGAAACTTGAGCTGGCACGTTATTCCCAAAAAACAAATCTTCACACATTTAAATAATTTCATCATCCACATTTTTTTTTCTTTTTTATATAAAAAGCGCCGTTTTTGGCTTTGTTTTTTTTTCCCCGTGTGTGCCGACTGCCCATGTCCCGAACTTTATACAGCATTTTTCTTTCCACACACCCACACACGCGACCGCATCGCCATTAGCCACTGGTTTCGTGTGATCACACATTTAACTACCCCTGGCTTTGCTTGCTACGTGGTTCTCCCGTCCAGCAAAGAATGCAACTTTAACATTATAAAACAAACAGCACAGCCAATTCCCTCCGCCATCTGTCTTTTAACTGTGAAAACAGAAAAATCTATATATCTATATATTTTTTTTTGAACACAGCTTTTAAACAATGACTACGGGCAGACCGGAAAAAAATATATATATATATACACCTGCCAGTTTATCTAACCAGAGGAACTAACCCTTGAACCCATTCGAAAGGTCTAACTAGGATGTACGTTTACTCCAGACACGCTTTCACGCCGTGTGAGTCATGACCCATCATGCTCGTGTGGCCAGTAGCGGCGCCCGACGAACGCGAGGGGCGACTCAGGTATCTGCCAACGTGACCTGACCTTACGTAAACTCCGCGAACCAATGGTTAACCGACACAGCGCGGGACTTGTTCTCTGGTGTAAAATGCCAAACCCTCTGTGGAAAAATGTGATCTTTGAACTTTCGCTGTCTGGGCGCGCTGACGGATCCTTTAGCTTAGTGGGTTAAGCAACCTGCATATAAAGAGCATGTGTGTGTGTGTGTGTGTGTGTGTGTGTGTGTGTGTGTGTGTGTAAGGAACCAATTAAGTTTTTCTTGCACACTCCTGTACAGGATATGTGCGGTTGGCAAATTGCATCTTTGCTCACATCCCTGAGCCGGTTCTGACCCAAACATGGCCTGATCTTTCACAGCTGTGATCCTCTCCCCCCCACCCATTCCCTTCCTGGGGTTTCCCGTGTGATGAAATTGGGGGATAAAGGGCTTTTTTTTTTGGCGAATGGGCAAACTCGGTTATTCTAAGGACACGCTTGATCGACATTTTAAGTGAATGTATTTAAACTGCATGTTCTGGAGAACTACGCTATTTGCAAAATACTTCAGGCTGACCATGCACAGCCATTATGCAATCCTTCATTACAGGGTGGTTTCTAATAACACAAACTCAGACAAATCATTTTTTGCGTCTCTTCTTTCTGCACAAAATGTTCTGGGACTGTGGAGACTCCACAGCGGCAGCGGTGCTTTGTCACGGCCACAGATGCAGATAGCTCCGAGACAAATGGAAATCTATTTTTCACCGCACGACACACTCGTTCCATTAAACGCTCCCAAGGAAGAAGAGAAAAAAAATTGTTGATTCAAATAAAAGTTGCCATGGCAACATAGCGTGGCCTTCAGCAGGTGTTTTCAGCTGATGACGAGGGGAGGGAGGCGAGGAAGTCTTGAAAACGATATATACTAATACACCCTGTCCGGAAAGTCCTTGAAGCGCATTATCAAATTCATAATAAACGAAAAAGGCCATGACGAGCTACAGCAATACTGTAGTTCTAAAAAAAAAAATGGGATTTATGTTTTACAGGATGAATGATTCAACAGAAAACCAATGTTGCCCTTGATCAACAAACAGCAAAACACATGAGCACTCTTTATATATGTCTACCCTGGTCAAATAACCATTCGAGAATTAAAGTAGAATTTATGGAGCAAAAGAATTGTGTTCAATAAACGATTCCATGACTTCTGCAAAAAAGTATCAGATATATCGCTTATTTTCCAGCATTTGTCCAATTGACCCTTCCAGACACTCTACACCTGCTCATTTTAACTCAACTAAATGAATATCCCAAAAAATAAGCTGTTAAACAAATGTTAACAACGAAAAAATCCCTGATAAGACAATAGCGTGGTGTTGATTCTACAAACTGCAACATAGCACTGAAAAACAAAGTCTAAACAGGTGAAGCCTGTTGAAAAGTCACAAAAAAAGCCCAGCAGCTAGACTGTAAAATGCACAACACAAACAAAAAACACAGCTTAGTGAATGAGGAGCCACATTTCCAGTTCAAACTACGACGAATTATAATGGCCCAAACAGACTTTCCAGGGTATTTCCTGGAGGGTCCAACACCACGAATGCTGCAGCCAGACACAAGATGTGTATGTACCCCTTACGCCTCCCTACACCCTGCAAACAGCCATCTATTAAATAGATGACTCCTTAATTATTAATGTTAACGCAAGCAATGCGTGGGCTTTAAAAAAATAATTGCATGCTGGCCTCCTTACGCAAGGTAAGTCCTGAGCCAGCTAGTGGTCAGTCAGTCAGACATGGCAATGCTCCACTGTTGCAGGACAGGATGTGGGTCAGGGAGCTAAGCCATGCGCAGCCTTGTAGTAAAACTGTCCTCTTTATCTCTTCTGTCACTCCCGTTATGTAATGCCGCTGTGTGCATGTGTACAGTAGGTGGAGGAGGAGGAGGAAAGGGGGGGGGGGGGTTCTGCTGACTTTGCAGGCCCCTTGTGTTTGTGTCTGCTGAGGCAACTTGCCGGCACACATGGCGCTCGCCTGCTGATGATGTGTGGAGAGGAATTCAGCAGCGTGGGCCAGGAAAAGGTAATAACTACACACAAGCACGAAACGCTTCCAGCCAGCGAAAACCCCCATGATCAGATCTAATCCAAATATAAATTTCATTTATCATCTTTAAAAAAAAATCTAAAAATCAGTTGAGAACTAGAATGAAGTAAATAGAGCTTGTTATGGAGCCCTTTTGTGACACACAGTGACCCTATTTGACCTATGAGGAGAATCCAAAGGCATGATCCAAACCGACAAGCTGTGGTTGCCAAAGTATGATAGTAATGACTTAAGATAATCTTCCCAAAGGCACACAGCAAATCATCTCCAAATTTAAATGCGTACACTATAAAACAATAACCCTGCTTACCGCATAAATAATGCACATCAGATTAGTACATCTGACATAAACTAGAGTATCAGACAAACTACCTGATCCGTTATTAAACTAGAGCGTTCAGTGCCAAACGAGGATTCCAAATATCAAAACACAACTCCAATAAGTGTAAAAGAAATCTACTAAACTCATTACACACACACACACACATAACTCATCCGTCATGCTGTGCACGCTTTGCAAACACAATAATCGCAATGAAGTCACTTTTCGATTTAAAGGAATAATATCAGTGCAAATACAGTTAAAGCCAGATAATAACTCCACACCAATGCATGTCAGCATCATCATGCCAATATTGTGCAGATTTATGTTAATGTGATTCTATAAAGAGCCGCGTTGTGTGGGACGGTCCCCAGACCGGTGCTCGGCTCACACGGCCGGAGCCGGAGTCGTCAGAGCCCGGGGTAGGGGACCTCACTGTCTCCCCCTGGCCCCGGCCCGGAGACGGTGCACCGCGGCCACGGGCCCCGTCCCCGCTCGCTTCTCCTAACCAGAAAGTCAACAAAATGGTGGAGCGGAGGGAAAGTCACGTGACTCCTTTGTGCGTTCCAGCGCGATTTCAGGTGAAACGCGCGGAGACAAACCCAATCGCGAATCGGTTGTCGAATCTCCGCAGCCTCGCCGCGGCCCCGGTGGTGCAGCGGGGCCGCCAACATTCAGTTCTCGTCGAGAGCCGTCGTGTAGCACCAAAGAGCAGACATGGCGGCCATTTTGCACAAGCTTGCGCAGGCAACATAGCGGCGCCCCTCTGCCGCTAAAAACGCTCCCAAAGAGATCCGACAGCGGGCGGCCAGCAAATTCAACACATACCGATTCCTCTTCCTTCTCCATCCCCGTCGGCATCTGCGGCACCGCCCGGTTGATGGAGGCATATTCGTGCAGGTCCGGCAGGTCCTCGCAGCGGAAGACGGGCAGGGGCTTACTAGCATCCAGCGCCCGCGCCCGGAACGACAGTTTACTCATTTTATTTTTTTTCTTCCTTCCCCCCCTCCCCAAATCTATGATAAAAGACGCAGCGCAAATGTACGCGATGTACGGCCAGGAATCACTGCAGCTCCGCGTCGAGCTCTCATGGAGGAGTCCGTGGCGCTCTCCGGTCGTCGAGTAGAAAGGGCGGCGCGATCAGAGCCGGGCGGGCCCGGGTCTCGGTCGCTCTCTGTCGGTGTGCTTTCTGCCAAGGCTCCGCTGATCCTCCCCGGCTCAGTGCGCCATGGCCAACATGGCGGACATTAGGAAGTCATGCAGCTCTCTGCGCGCGGCCCGTCCGCCCCCCTCCCCACTCCTTCACACGAACAGCCATTCCCACGCAGCTCCGCACGCGTGCGCGCTCGCGAGGCCCTCGGGCTGCCGGGGGGAGGGGAGGGGGTGTCAGGATACTGGTGCTGATGCTGGATGGAGAGACGGTCACTATCCCGGGATGGATGCGTCTCTTCCCCGGGATACTTCCAAACCATGATACGCGTTTATTATCCGGGTCAAAAATATGAAATAAATAGAATTTCAACGCTTCGTTCTTTAACGAACATTAATGGGGACACGTTATGACGTAGATTTAATTCTTCTTACCAACAAAAACGAATGTCAAACTTCTGTCCCGTGTTAAAATAATAAAATAAAGTGCCAACCAAATTATCGGACACATTCCTCCGTCCCGATTTCCATTGTTTGTCAAATGTCGCCACCCTGTGGTGCAAACTGGGAAACACAACAACCCTTCCTACACATCACAACTCCAGATACAAACGGACACGGCTTTAAGTTGTGTGTTTTAAGTCATAGCCACAAAAAAACAACCCACTATTATTTATATCGTTTAGCTGAAACATCATATATGTATCTGCAAAGGGTACATAATATTGTACTGTTTGATGTTTGTGCTGTACAAAAAGACACAAAGCTATTTACATAACATAGCTATGGTAAATAAATGCATAATTAAAAAAATACAATTTCCAAGTTAGCAAAAGGTCAATGTAGACCGGCTTATAATTGATAAACTGACTCGTACCGGAAATGCAGACACTCATACATTGTGTAATTTGTTTCCTGACCCAGTGAACTTTGATCCAAAGCAGTCTCGTCTTCTTATTCATGGTCTCCTCTGCTGTAGCCCAAAGCATCAATAAGGAACAAACTTAGAATCCTGGGTGGTTCCTCTGCACATAACTGACATACTGAAATATTAATGTTTCCACCAACGGTAGCTTAGAATTTGACTTTGTTTTTATGTTGGAATTTAATGTAAAAAGTCAATAGCCTGAAAAAGGAAGGAACAATGGTTCATACTTTGGTCACTCAAAAGCGGTACATGCAGGGGCCTTCAACACTGGACCCAATGCTTAGTGATTGGGAGTGGAAAAATCTAAGTAAAATGTAAATTATATTTAAAATGTTGCTCCTGGAAAAAAAAAAGGTCCTCCTTGCAGGATGAAAGTCTTATCATCTGTTCAAATAAAGCCTCAGAACTTAGACATTACAAACCGTCAAGTTTTCTTTATCATTACAAATTATAATTCTTGGTAAAGTTTTAAACTAAAATTCAACATTTTTATTCTGAATACCACATATAAATGTATGCAAGGTTTTAATGTTAGGACTGATGCGAAGGTATTAATAGGCTGGGTAGCCACATCGTGGATCACAAACTTACCTGCCCTTGAAAAGACATTTGAGAGCTTGACATATGTAAATAACACACATTAAATTATATCTTATCAAATAATAAAAGTGTAAAGAACCTGTATGAGCTGTTGAGGATTCCTGTAGACATGTGGAGTGTCTGATCCAGATGTGGTAGGCTGACACGGTAGTCATCATCCATTTGGGAACAATAGGCTCCCATCTGAAGTCCATAATGGCCTGAGAAACACAAGATAGTAAGAGAGACAGACTAAAATAAAATAAACATGATTAATATACTTAAAATTCATGTTCAACATGATTTATTTATGTCAACATGATGATTATTCAACAATAATTGTCACAATCTATATTTTATTCTCTTAAAGGCATATTATGGTAATACACAGTGAATCTGGAGCATCAGCAGCCTCAAATCGACTTTTTCCTATCTATTGTCTATTTCTATTTATGACGTTTAAATTAACGTTTAAATGATGAGTTGGACTGTGTGAAAATAATGTTGAAAAAAATGGTGTTGCTCCCCACATCCCACGAGTGACACATCAGTGCAAACATGGACGAGTGGAGGGGGCAAATAGAGCAAGACATGGCAGAAGAAAAAAAAATGCAAATCAAAATGGACAAATGTTGAGGACAGACATGCCTCGACCACGGTTACAGACGGGTACCGTGCATCTTGTCACGGGGGGGGGAAACAAATCCTTAATTTCCAGTCCAAAAATCAGACACAGCTGTTTGCTCCAGGCTAGCCGAGCTAACGCTAGCTTAGCCCAGCTCCACTGACCCTGCGCCATTTAGCAGCGGGCTAACAAAACTGTCTCACAACACTTTTCCCCTCGACTCACAACTTACTTCAACACGATAAAAACATTGCCACTTTCGAAACACAAAGAGAAATTGAGATAAATGTTGGGTGTAGTAACTTACCTGCTGCGAGCAGAGCCACCGGGGAAGAAGAGGAGGAGGAGGAGGATGGTGGCTGCTCTTCCTCTGGTTGTCATGCTAGCGCTATGCTAATGCTAGTTAGCTCCCTGTAGGACGCCTCAGGAGGAAAACGACCAAACGTTTTCCCAATTGCTTTAAACCAAGAACGCCGCAAACTCACCGCGAGAGGACGCGGGGGACAAAGACGTGGTGTGGCGGAGAAGTGGTCTCCTGTCCCCCGACGTAAACTTGGATTAGTTTACCGAGATTACTCCGGGAGAAAATAATAATCCAAACTGACCACCAAGACACTTTACAGACGCGCTGTGATTGGCCGGCGGGCTCGACCAATCACCGGCGGCGAGGAGGAGTAAGAGCCCGCCCACAAACAATAAAAACACTAACCAAAATAATAATGATTTATTGCATATATTGATATACTTGATTTAATTAACATTTTATGCTGAAAAGCAAATATAACAAATTAATAAAAAACATATATACTTGAACATTAATTGACAGGAAGTCATTTGGTTACAGATTACAGACCAACAAATGATGAGATGCAGATTAAAGGGTTTTTCCAAAATTGCACATTGCGGTGTATTATGTAACTGTCACACACACACACAGACACACACCATCTTCCCTCACACACACACACGCACACATACTTCACGTGAGTCTTGTCGCAGTACAGCCTCTGCTGCTGTGTCACACACGCATCATTTAGGAGGAGATTCCGATGAAAGACGATGCTGCACAGTGGGAGCATATGGAGTCGTTTTTTTCTCTGATGCTCCACCGCACCCCTGCCCCCAGTGACTCCGGGAGTGGAGGAGGCATCGCTATGATTAATACTGCTTTGCTACTCTCCCCAGCAAGGTCATCAGCAGCCATCTGTGGGCCCACGGAAGAAAAAAAAAAAAAACCTAATCTCCATTTAGAGGTGTACATTCCATTGTTCCTCTGTGCGTGCGGACACGACTCAGCCCAGTGCACCGGCAAAGTGGCGGCTTTTATTTATTTATTTTCAAATTGGCCACTCTATTGCACTATAGAAGTCGCGCCTGCAGTGCTTGATGAATCTGCAGACGTGACACACTTGCACAAAGAGTCTGGGGCTCTCGTGTCAGTGTCAAAAAAATTGCCTCTTCTCTGACGAGAGTGAATTGCAAATGAATGGGAAGTTGCTTCACCATTTCCATCCAGGGAGCCACTTTCTTCCGTTGTCGTCCAGAGGGCAGTGGAGACACACGCAAAGATCTGGGCTCCCATTACATTACACGGCACAAAACAGAGCCCCACTACATCCTCCGAGACCCAAATGACACTGCTGAGCCTAATATCGTCAGCGTATATGGGGAGATTTTCTTTGCATATGCCTCACAGAATATGACACTCTGTGTAATTAGCTTCCTTGGATTTTAATAACGGCGGGAGACAGCTGAGTGTATCAGAGACGGTGTATATATGTGTGTGGGGAGGGGGGATGCTGTTTGGATTTGTTTGTGTGCAGTGCTCGGAGGGGAAGGGGGGCGGGGGGGGGCTGCAGACAGGCAAGTCCGGGGCCGACATCAAAGACGTCAACACCACCCCATCTCCGAGCAAGTTGGAGCGACTCCTGGCAGCAGTGGAGATGAAGGATGTTGTTGCATTGTAGTGCAGCAACATGGATCCTCATTGAGAAGTGGATCATCTCTTTGCCACGGCTGCGAGCGGATCCCTTTGTACTTGGAGCAGATGGACTTTCTGCTCAATGGCACCGTCCATCTGCATGAGTGGAAACACGTTATTATCTATAATAATTGCAGAAAATGGTTTTGTGTCATGGAATTAGTGATGTAGCCTTACATTGTAAATTCCTTTTATTTCTTTTATGTGGCCACTGAGGCCACATTTACAGTACACTGTTGTCGTACCATGTCAGTTGTCAAAATGTCCCGTTGTACCAGCGTCACCCAGAGACAATTCCTCCGTTTAACCATATACAGCCTCAGACTGACAGCCACTGAGAGGAGGATTTGTTTGGACAGGACTTTCTCCTTGTTCCAGCATCTCTCTTCGCCAGCTCCATCTGGGAATGGAAAAAAAAAAAAAAAAAAAAAACGGTCCTGGATGCTGGCGAGTCGTTTCCATGGCAACAAACGCCACACCCAGCACCACGAGGCAGGCTGATAGCACTGCGGTAATCAGGACCACCGTACCGGACCTGATGGGGCGAGAGACGGAGGAAGCCATAGCTCTTCATCACAAACCCAGTGTCGAGTTTGACTGCCAAAAAAAAAAAAAAATGTAAGCGCTCTAAGTGGATTACAATACACAGACCACTTAAATGTAATTTTACAGCACTGCACATGATAAATTGTGTTGTCAATTTGTGTGGGAGCATAGGGGACCATATGCAAAAGGTGGGGGGGGGGCATTTACGTGGTTTAATATAAGAGACAAAAAAAAGTTTCTCTGTTTAAGCCTTCAGCTTATGATTTAGTTTTAGGATATAGATGGGTGATTCATTTTGTACATTAAAAGAAAGAAAACCCTAGAGGGGCTGTAACTGACAGATGGCAGGAAATAGTGATATTGTTGATGATGTTTTGGTGCAGTCATGAAAAAGAAAAAAAACTTATGTTCAAGAGCCCCACTGAACACAGATGGGAGTCTTCTTTGAGTCCCCGGCAGGAAGTGAACTCTGCAGCCCTCCCTGTCTTCCTCCATACACCTGTGAAGGTGTGAAATATGGGGTTACTGTTGCTAAGACACCAGGCTGTCCTGCCAGAGGGAAGGTTCAGGTGGGAACACCTCATCTCACACTCATTTGGATTCAAGCCCAGTGTAAAAAAAATATAATCCCTGCACAAGATGCTCTGCAGACCAAAAACCATGAGAGGAAAGAGAATAGAAATGGTATTTATTAAGGAAGGGCAATTAGAGTTGTATGTTTTTGAAAATCAACGGAAATAGTGAAACATGATGAAAAAAAAAAAGATATAATTCACTTCCTGGAATGCGTGACAGTGGTCGCATGTGTTTTCCACGCCTCCACGCTGCAGTCTCTGATATTGATCACAGCTGAAATCACTGCCCACCACAGAAGTGACCATGATAAGCAATCCTGGCTCACCACTCACACACACACACACACTCTCTATTTATGCACTGCAGATTTCTGATTTATTATCAGGTCCACGAGGGTATGAGTGAACCACCTCTTTACTCCCGTAATAGGGAAACAAACAACTGTTGCTGGATGACTCCAAATTAGCCTCGTTATCAGAACGGATGCCATCAGGCGTCGACCTTATTGCGCTCCAGAGTGCCGTTGCCATGGCGACACCAAGGACCATGTGGGACCAGGTCCTTTTAGACACGAGCTCTCGCATACAGGGCCCTCCACCTCCACACTATGCGGCCTTGGGGCTCAATAATGACACAGTACATTAAAGCTCACCTAGAGGGGGAGGTGAGAATTCCCCGTGCCCAATTATAATGCTCCACTAATGAGCTAATCATAATTAACATTACTGTCACGTCACCTATAGGTGCTGGAAAACGGCGCGTGGTCTCCATAGCAACCAAAGGTCAAACGCCTGCAGTTGACCCGTCATGAGATTGAAGAACATGATCCATTAACCTGATTTGAAGATGCAATTTAACGGTTAACGAGTAACATAAAACCAAAAGTGTGCATTATCGCCACGTGATGCATAAAAATGAAGGAAATCAGGATTAGGCACTGTTAAGTTTATTTTAATTCAAGCCAACATCTTGTGTGCCATAAATAATCTCCAGTGCAACGTGAAATTAATCCAATATTGAAAAAAAAAAAAAATCCCAGTCGAATTCACTTTTTTACTCCAACTTGAGTCGTATTCACCAAAAACTAGAGCCCGGCCGTTTCAGGGATTTATTTCGCTTTTAAAATGTACACAAGTATTATGTTGTTAGTTCTGGTCTTTTCACAGTTTCCGTTGAGAGTTATAAAAGCACAGAATATCGCCAACCTTGACCTTGGATTTCATGGCAGAGAGACTTGTGTACTCAACAGATTTCTTGGTGAAAAGCTCCACAAAAGTGCTTAAAAAATATGAAATCCATTCTCTACAGTACGGTGTCGTTTTCATGGAATGTACCACAACCGAGGTGTCACGGCACGGCTCACGAAACAACTCACCATGGCAACAAAGTCAACATTTACGAAATGGAAAAAAGATAAAATGAATAATAAATGAGGAGATAAACCTGTGTGTGTGTGACATTTTCGGAGACGGCAGATGCTCTTCTGTCTTAATGTTTTCATTCGTTGCGCGTCCCCGCAGGAGAGTCCTGCAGAGTCCAAAAGCAATGCATAACACTCAAAACCAGAATATATATATATAATCAGAAGTTAAGTGCGCTCTCCTTCTTCCTCTCAATTGCTGTCCTCCTCCCTCCCTTTTTTTTTTTTTTTTTTTGGCCTCCCATCTAACAACTCTTCCCATCACTCATTCCGTTCAGACTTTTTTTTTCCCCATTTGATCCAATTAGAGAAATAAAGTAGTGCTGAGCTCTTACGCAGCCATTTTCGGCCTTGCGGCGGCAAATTTGCTCAGGCGAATGATTAAAAAGTGTCTATATTCACTCCACCTGTCGACTGCCCCATACGAGCTCAGGACGCAACACTCCCGTGAACTCCCCCAACGAGCCATATTTAACAGAGACAAGGAGGTAAACACGAATAAATAAAGACTCACGCGGACGTCATCCTCCCGCGCACCCCGACGCGGTGAAAGAGACGCAAGCCTGGCTTTGGATAACTCCACAACAACACTCCAGCTGTTTCCCCATCAGGCTGTGCCTGTCAGCGTCTCCTCCACCCAGGGAAACTGTGCTGTGGATGCTGACCTTTAAATCACAGTCTTTGACTCCTGTCTGCATCGGCCCGCACCTCGATTTCACTGCTAGGAATCAATTGGGCACACGCTGCAAATATCTGGTCCATAGGATAAGCATTGTGTGCTCCTTGGGTCCGTGGCGCACAAACACCGCACCAAAAAAAAACAACAAAATGCTGTGATTGCTTGTACTGCAGGACGAAAGCTGCAGATTTAAATCGTTGTTGTTTTTTTTTTTAAATCTGTGTCTCATGTAAATTCATGTCTGACCAAATTTTGGCTTGCTTTTTTATTTTAAATAATTATACTTTACTTTCAAAGTTCTGCACAGCGGACGATGGTCGGCGCGTTTATCGTCACAGAAGAGATATGTATACGACTCATTTATTGTTTTTAAAAATCTATCCAAAATGGCATGCACCTTTCCTGAGATAATGCATGGGTGGAAAACACCAGCAGACGAGTCTCATTAATGCAGCCGACCTGCTCCTGTAAGAGAAGAAGAGCAGACAAGTCAATAAAGTGCCAATTTGCTGTCAATTGAGCATCTTGAGTGACATAAGTGCTTCTGCTTTTTGGAAAGAATTACCTTTCTGCTTTTTGAACAGAATCAATCGACTGTGAATGAGCAATATACGTATAGCTCCCCTTCATGCTCTTTAAAGGGCTTAAGAAAAAAAAAAAGTCTTTATGAAATCATTAAGGTCAATTTCCACTCACGCAATGAGTTGCACTGCACCAAAAAAGACTGGTACCAAAAAAAAGAAGCTTTAGTATTCCAAAGTGTCCCTGTCATCTTCTTGTCTGCAGTCTTTCCACTTCCTCCACACGCCGCCGTCGCCGCCCACCCCCAAACCAAAACAACAATCTCAGTGCTGCAGTCCTGCACCCTGCCGGGCTTCCTCACATTACCTCTCACACAGCATCCCCCCCCCCCCCCCCCCCCCCCCCCCCCCCCACACACCTTCCCCCCCCCCCCCACCCCCCTCTTTCATCCAGTAAATCCAGGTTTGCCAAAGAACCTCTGTGAAGAGGCTGAGGACGACGTGGTGTCAGGTGGAAAGGAAAGGAACACAGGGCCATCTCCACCTGATCCATACAATTCCCCAACAACTTTTTGGGGAGTGGGGGATGAATGGAGCGGAGGAGTGAGGAGAAGTGAGTGGAGTAAGTTTGGAGAAGTGTTTTTTTTTTGTGGGGGGGGCGAAGGGGTGCAAATGGAATAACTCACTTCTTTTCAGCAACTACCGGTTGTCCTTGAGCAAAGCGCTTAATCCCCCGTCGCTCCAGTGCTGCTCCTCAGCGTCCAATAGTAAGATTATGAGTGTACCGGGCAGCTCTCAGGAGTGGGCCGGCATGAATGTGACACCAGGGTATTCCATAAAAAAAGCAAAAAAAGTTAAGAATAAGTACGTTAGCCTACTTTGCAGGTGAGAAGGAAAAAAAGTGAATTAAGGCTGACAGACGCATGCTGGAGTCACAGGTAATATTTCTCATTTCTTCCCTGAAGTCCCAGCTTCTTCATGTTGAAACTGGACGTCTTTCATGGGAAAGTTAAAAAAAAAAAATCCATCATACTTCATAGTTCAAGTTCACAGCAATGCTAAAAATGTAGTGGGTATTTTGAAATAAAATAATAATAATAATCAATATTTGTTGAAAAAATGTGTTTTTTCTATTCTACAAATCACGTCACAATGGCAATAATAAAAAGACTGTGTGTCTTCATATGCTGCACGTTTATTTGTTTGCCACTATTTGACTTATTTGTGCTCGTATTTACTACAGCTTCTTGTTGAAATAATACTCGTCTGCAAGTGCACCATTTTCTTACCGATGCTAGGCCATTGAGTTTTTTTTTTTTTTTTTTTTTTTCGAAGGACATTGGTCCCTCAGGAGTCCCCCAGGCCATTGGAAGGACTTCCAATCTTCAGTAGGGCGTCCTGGCTCCCATAAGCTCTGTCCCACTTGTAGAAAACTCCTGTAAAACATATTCATGTTGAATTTAAACCCCATTCACACTAAAAACGACATATATATATAAAAATAAAATAAAAAGCAACAGGAGAGAATAAGTGACTGAATGTGGGAGAAACGCAGATTGTGTTTGTTCGCTGCTAACCGCATGCATATGTCCATATGCAAACAAACGTTAATGAGAACGCACACAGCCACCACTCATGTGCTAACACATTTTTAGGCTGCACACCCATGTGTCAAAACAGTGTTTTCAACACGTGGTCCCTCACATATGTCGCCATAGCACAACAGAGACGGGCTCATTTATATCTCATTTAGATTTTTTACAATTTGGTCGACGTCACAGCTGCATGTCATGAGTTAGGATATAAAGTGCGTTATCTTTGCATATACGTTTATAACGTTGCTTTAGGGTTTATCATTATGTTACAAATAGTATTCATGCAATCCTATAATTAAAAAGTATGTTTTCAAAATAAATCACTGATTGAGTCTTTTCGGCGCAGTTTATAATGAAGCACGTATCCTTTTTTTAACTATCGGCATTGGCCCCTATGTTATAGTATCCATAGCGAAAATGCAACCTCACATATGTTTGAGGGCCGTAGGTGATTTTTATGCAAAATGTATTCAGGAATATCAATCCAAAGTTTGCAAATCAACCCATACATACTTTCATGCTGATTTAATCTACAGATTTACAAAGGGCACAGAATAAAAAAGCATTGGTGTCTCCTTTAAATGCAAATTGAGCAAAAATCTCTGACATTGTGTGAGAATGTTTTTTTTTTTTTTTTTTTTTTTTACTTTTATTGGATCCACAACACCCGACACCCTTTTGGTGTCGGTAAGTGATATAAACACCATTTCATTAAAATGACAATTTGATTCCTGAAATTAGATTTTTCATTTTGTCAACATGCCACTCGGGGAGAGAAACGTCTCACAGGAGGCAATACGTGTCCACCAGCTGTCCCATCGTTCCTGACTCTACTACCCTGCATTTAAATCACAGCGCCCAGCCCCGAGGAGATGACAAGAGCAAATTTTTTGAGCGGTGAAAACAACTGGTGCCATCCGGGGCTACAATCTAAAGGAGAATTTGCAAGTGGGAAGAGTAATGAGACGCTTTACTTTTATTGCATCCTCAATGAGAAAAGTATCGACCCACCTTGTGTTCCTGTGGTGCTGCATCCGAGCCATAATGACAGGACACCGGCAAATAGCCGGTTCATCTGGAGAGAGAGAGAAAAGCAATTTATACACAGAAAATGTGGACCATTCTTTGCTCTCGCATCGAAAAAGCGTCGGCGTGCAGTTGAAAATGCTGTTTATGGAAATATTTTCACAAAAGACCCCCAAAATGTAATCAACTGGATTTTTTTTTTTTTGAGAAAAAGATGGCACTTACCATGAAAGAGTCAAACATGAGCAGATGTCTCCAGTCTCCTGTGCAGGAAGCTGTGTTATCTTCTTTTTTTTTTTTTTTGTTACAGCAGCCACAAGTGGATCTGCCAGCTTACGTCTCCGGGTCCTGAGCGGCAAATGATCTCCTCAAGTAAGGCCAAAGATAAAGAGAATAAATCCTTGGTTTTTCTGCTGAGAGAAGCTGAGGGGGGAAAAAAAAAAAAAAAAAACGAAGACACTTGCTGTAATCGTTTAAAAAAAAAAAAAAAAAAAAAGAAGACACTTGCTGTAATCGTTTTTTTTTTTTTTTTTCCACATGTGTGAAAGATCAAATGCTATATCGCATATAATCTTCCCTCAGCTCTGGTTTCCCATTTGTTTGGCCTTGCTGACCACTGTATAAGACTATAAGATACAGACTCGACCCCACACAAGCCGGAAAAAAAAAAAACCCCAAAGGATCTTGGGATTTTTTTTCTCTCGCACCAGCAGAATATGTGAATCTTTCTGCTCAGATCAGCTGATCCACAGGTTAACACTCCAAGATTCATTTGCATCCAGCTGGTGGGATTGCACAGATAATTTTTGTGGAAAAAACGAACTGCGAAATGATCACACGGCAGCGCGGTGCTAAAATAATGGGATTATCGGCGGTAAATATGCAGTGAACGTTCTAAACCTTCTGCATCTGCAGGAGAGGATTGAATTATCCAGTGTGCAGAGATGAGAGGAACAATGCACCGCGGCGGCAGCTGGTCGTTTATTTTCCCTTCAAAGATAAAAGGCCCCACATTGAATTCATAATAATAGTTAGAGAAAGAGAAAGAAGAAAAATTGTCGCCTTTCCATTATGGGTTTAATTCAATTCCAGTTTCTTTTCTTTATCAATCTGTGAGTGGAATTTTAAGTTGGCAGACATTTGAAAAACAAAAAAAAAAATCTATATACATCAAAAATCACCTGGTCCTCGGCCACACAGTCAAAAGCCATTTGATGAGTCCAGATATGGAGTGTGTTGCATCACAGAGAGCAAACAATTCAGGAAAAAATAAAAATAAATACAAAGGCTGTGTTCGTGCCTAGAAAAGACCCAGAAGTGTGTCTCCAAATCCATATACCTGAATTTCTTCTCAAAGGATCCTATATCAACATCGACCATGAATAAATGTCCCCTCTGTATGAAAAATAAAAACTCCTGAACATGTCTCCTTGACCTTATGACCCTTTCCCCAGCGGATAATAAAGGAAACTTTTCTCCAAGACAAATGAAAAAAGTAACCGGGACTCAACTTGGTCGAAAAAGGCCGCGTATGCTCCAGTGGGTTAAAGCAGATTAGCTCATTGTCCGCTAATGTCCTACTTTCCTCCGAGTGTCTATTTGCTGAGGCGTCAACTTCTTAAATGTGTTGTCGTCCTCTACTCAGACAGTGACATTGATCTCAGGTCACTGAGCAACACGAGAGAGAGAGAGAGAGAGTTCTCAATAACACACGATTTAATTGATGGATTGAATCTATTCAGTAATGAACGATTCATCAAGCTCCACACTAAAATGATATATAAATGGAATTGCAAATGTTTTCAATCATTTTCCTCTCATTACAAGTCATCAATAAATTAAAGGTATTCCTACAGAGCAGAAGAAAGTCTTTTAACATCCTTTATTTTGGCTACTTTTTCTCTGAATCCCTTTTTCTCCCCCAAGTTAATCCTGAGTGATTCAAATCAATGTTTTTTCAAGTTGCATGTAAAACATGGAACTTGCCTTTATAATGCCCTCTCAAAATCTACTCTCACACTTAAAATTACCATTTTAATTTAACATCTTACGTAATGTTGAGGAGGAGAGATGATTTTAATTATTATTTTTGTTAAACCCACAGCTTTAATTTAACCTCAAAGAGGCCCTGTCACAAAATATCTGGATTGTGTGTTCTCGCTGGTTGCTGCCATGTAGGAGGAGGACCGAACAACAAAAGGAAACACTGCTGCTGAGGATGAAAACATAAAATAAAAGAAATCTAATTTTGCTGGTGGGAATTAAAATGTAGCCAAAATAATAGGGTTTATAAAACAGGGGGGGAAAAAAAATAAAAAATCCGAGAGGATGGAGCTGGGTTTATTCTGCTTTTAAATACTCTTTGCTAATATTAGCTGCCACCTCTCAGATGATGAATATGTGGCATGAGCATGTTCCCAAGCAGGTGATGTGGTGACTCACAGAGATCCTGAACCCATTAGTCCTGAGCTGTGTGAATAACCAGAGGCCGTGAGACCTGTTGGAGGTGGACAGCAGAAGCTCACAAAACTGAAGGATAATCACCGACAGCTTAACTCGACCACAACGGGGGAGTTGGAGTCTGTCCTTTTCTTTTTTTTTTTTTTTTTTTTTGTTCAGCTCTCGATTCCTGTCTCAGGCACTTTGTGGACTTCCTGTTTGGAGCTCTGAGGTTTCGTGATGGCCGGGTGGGGGAGGGCAGATGGTCCCGTTCCATTCACCAGGCGTTCCCCTCGAATAGGATGCTTCAGCCGGATGGCTCTGATGCCGTCGGAGGCCTCTGGCCGGACGTCCCGCCGCTCCCTGCGGCCGAATGAGCGCAGATGTTCGGCCATGTTTGTTTTCCAGAGACCTCAGCTTTCCCGCGGCCCGCGCCGCCGTCGCAGGAGCTGGCGTCGCCGCTCGGGCACCGCGAGGAGCTGCGAGACGCGCGCTGCCGGAGGTTCTGGGAAATGGATCGATGGAGGTTCTTCTCCGAGGAGGCGGCTGCCATGGTAACCACCCAGGAGTGATGGAGGGCCTGGTCGGCGGTCAGGCGGGTGGACGGGTCGGACACCAACAGGCGCTGGATGAAATCCTTCGCCAGGTTGGACACGGAGGGCCAAGGCTGTGGAACAGAGTTACGATAAGATAAGAGAAGATAAGATAAGATAAGATAAGATAAGAAATCATCCCAAGGAAATTGTTTTTGATTACAAGAAAAAAACACAAATAAAAGAAAATACCAAAAATAAAAAAAGAGGTACAAAAAGTGCAAAGAGCCAGTAGAAAAAATAATTGTTTTCAATTTAAAATAAATAAATAAAATATAAAAAGGAGGAAAGAAGAGTTCCTTCCATAAGAAAAAAAAACAGATGTCAATTCATCCTTTACACACTGACAGTGTGGAAACACATACACACAAACGCCTTAAAAAAAAATGCAGTAAGGTGTCGAGGAACACACTCAAAGACTCTGTGATTTCATTCCAAACAAAGCCATAACACCAGGATCCCTGAGCTGTGCAGGCCCAACAAGCAGAACTAAACGCAGAGCCAAGCTAAAGGTCACCGGACAAAGCAAAGCCTGAGGGGGCGGGGCTTATCCCTGCTGCACGGGTGGGATACGACCACATGTTTATTGTACTTTATTCAGCTACACAATCAAAGTCACATTGGGATGTTTGGCTTGGTGCCAAAAAAAATGACTGACCACATTTTTCTACTGAGAGATCACATTTTAAATCCGATTTCAGATTTTCTGATTTGTTCAGTGAGTCATAAGTGTTTTTTTTATTTTTTTTTTTTTTATCGTGGACACAACATTGCCAAAGATTGCCTCAGAAAACCGGCGACCTTTGTGCTTCTGTATTTTAAAAATTAAACATAACTGATACAGACATTGGGATTAAACGGAATTCTGCCACAGAAAAAAAATAAAAAAAAATCAATTGGTCATGGAGGCTGGGGCCAAAATCTTTATCTGTGTGGAAAAAAAATATATATATATATTTTCTTTCTTTTCACCATTGAATCGCTTCTTTCACACTTTAATGTTTTAAGATATAATTCAGTGTTTGACTGAGTGTGAAAAAAACCCCCAAAAAACAGTACATTAAAATCAAAGTGGGCAAAATTCTCCCAGTTCTCCTCCTCTCAACCTTTGCCCAGACGACATCTCACTCTTCAGGGAGGTCTCGCTCTCCATTTTAATCCTGAAATGCATTTCTCTCTCTCTCCCCGTCTCCTTCCTTTTTTTTTTTTGTCTCACGACAAGTAATGACAATTAATCAAGCTTGAAATTGACAATCGCGAGACTGTTGCCAGTGAGAGGAATTCAAAGAGGCAGTGGGCTCGTCTATTCTCACAGAGCACTGACTGCACAGAGCTGCGTGTGTGTCGGGCACAAAGCGGCATGCAAAAAAAAAAATAAATAAAAAAATGCAACTCGCTCTGGCTTTCTTCTTCTTCTCTGCCTTTTTTTATTTCACACCTGAGAAGCAGACGGAGTGCCACTCGTTTTACCCGGGCAGGGGAGAGAGAGAGAGAGAGTGTTTGATTGAGCTCCCAAGACAACTCTGGCAAAAAAAAAAAAAACTACAAAAAAAACACACACATTTGTGGCTACACTTTCTTCTTGTCCTTCATCTGAAATGATGGGAAATTCATTTTTTTTTAAGGCACTGAGAAATAATGCAAAAAGAAAAATAAACTTTGAAGGCAACAAGCAGCGAAGACAGCGAAGTTTCCTTCTCCTCCCGTGAAAAAAAGAAAGAGACATAACTTTGTTGCCTTCCTGGAACCAAGCCACCGAGCAGAAGTTTATCTCTCTCGCCTTATTTCCAACATTTTTCACGTCAAAATACATGAAGTCTTTATTGTGTATTTGGAAGAAAGGAGGAGGGGAGTTATACATCACTGCTGAGCTGGAGCCGTGTGCAGATTTGGCCTATACAGTGCAGAACAGTACAGTTTTTTTTTTTTTTTTTTTTTTTCCCAGCTTATTGAGTAACATCTTGTTAGAGCGAATGAGAATCGGACTCTGGCTGCCACATCTTCACCTGACAAAAGCCGTGATTGCAAAGGAATGAAGAAAAGCGCTGGAAGGCTGGATTAACATGGAGGATAATACACTTGTGAGTAATGAACCGCTCCACACGAGGGGGCCTCACACCACACACACACACACACACACACACACACACACACACACGCAATTTGCATTCCACAATTTTTTTTTTTTCAAAGCGAAAAAAGAACAAAACAGCCAAAGTTTAAATATGCCTCATCATAATGAGTCAACACGAAGAGGGGACGGGGACGGGGGGGCTGTCAAGTCAATCACTGAACTGTGGACCCGTGGAGGGCAGGTCTGTCCACTAGGGGGCAGAGTGGGCCAGCCCTTAATCAGGTTACCCTGAGGGATGCAGATGTTAGGGCTGGATCGGTTTAAAAGTGTCCATCCAATAACATAGCCTCAGCAGAACAGAGGAGGAGGAAGAGGAGGAGGAGGAGGATAATGCAAAAAGAAAAATAAACTTTGAAGGCAACAAGCAGCGAAGACAGCGAAGTTTCCTTCTCCTCCCGTGAAAAAAACAAAAAGAGACATAACTTTGTTGCCTTCCTGGAACCAAGCCACCGAGCAGAAGTTTATCTCTCTCGCCTTATTTCCAACATTTTTCACGTCAAAATACACAAAGTCTTTATTGTGTATTTGGAAAAAAGGAGGAGGGGAGTTATACATCACTGCTGAGCTGGAGCCGTGTGCAGATTTGGCCTATACAGTGCAGAGCAGTACAGTACATTTTTTTTTTTTTTTCCCAGCTTATTGAGTAACATCTTGTTAGAGCGAATGAGAATCGGACTCTGGCTGCCACATCTTCACCTGACAAAAGCCATGATTGCAAAGGAATGAAGAAAAGCGCTGGAAGGCTGGATTAACATGGAGGATAATACACTTGTGAGTAATGAACCGCTCCACACGAGGGGGCCTCACACCACACACACACACACGCACTTTGCATTCCACTATTTTATTTTTTTCAAAGCGAAAAAAGAACAAAACAGCCAAAGTTTAAATATTCCTCATCATAATGAGTCAACACGAAGAGGGGACGGGGGGGGGGGCTGTCAAGTACAATCACTGAACTGTGGACCCGTGGAGGGCAGGTCTGTCCACTAGGGGGCAGAGTGGGCCAGCCCTTAATCAGGTTACCCTGAGGGATGCAGATGTTAGGGCTGGATCGGTTTAAAAGTGTCCATCCAATAACATAGCCTCAGCAGAACAGAGGAGGAGGAAGAGGAGGAGGAGGAGGAAGAAGAGGAAGAGGAAGAGGAAGAGGAAGAGGAAGAGGAAGAGGAAGAGGAAGAGGAAGAGGAAGAGGAGGAGGAAGACGAGGAAGAAGAGGAGGAGGATGTTACCAGGCCGTGGTCTGGTGCTGAGCGAATGCAAGCATGTGCGCTTTGCATGCAAGAAGAGTCTGGACGCACAACCAAACGCACACCTACGCATGCGCACACACGCACACACACGCACACGCACACACCCCTTAACACACACACATTGGATGTGATGCCCTGATTCCGTGTGAAGGAAACGCTCCGTCCGACATGCAGCAGTGATAAGGTGAGTGATAAGGTGTGAATATCCCACAAGGCTACAACACCTCCCCCCTCCTCCTCCACCTCCCCCCACCCTGTCATCCATCCATCCATCCATCCCCCACACCACACTGTGAGCCTGCAGACCAGTGCTGTAGGCCAGGTAACCTGTGCGGAGTAATGTATGCGTGGTGTGTGAATATGTATGTGCTTTTGTGTGTGTGTGTGTGTGTGTGTGTGTGCATTGGTGGTGGAGCCTAACACACAAATGCAAACAGCCACTGGCACCAGCTCATGAACCTTTGTCTTCACTACTCCACACGCAAACACACACACACACACACACACGCACGCCCGCGTGCGCGCGCGCACACACACACACACACACACCCATTGCACATCGCCGTTCTCTTTCGGAATCCACAATGGGCTCCTGCTATACTTTTTGTCGGAGCGTTTTGTAATTGCTGCCCCTGTGAATTAATTTGCATTTGAGAGGTGGAAAAAGAAGAAGAAGACTAACTTTCAAAATCTTTATCTAATCTTTGTCCGTGTGGAAAGAAAATGTTCAGCACCTGAAGTTCATTTGCCTTTTATTTATTACTGCACTGCTGAAAGCCTATTTTCATTTCCATTTATTCCAAAGGCAATATTCAGTTGTTAATGACTAACCAACCCGTGTATTACACAACTGTCCAATTGCGTGAAAGGGGCCCCGAGAATTGATGAACTCATATTTATCTGTTCCCAGAAGAAGAAAAGACGCTCTATCAATAAACACAACACATTTTATGATCCCATTTTCTCATTTTCTTTTCCGTTTACACATGCCGTCATCATTTATACCTCCTGGTTATGAAGCTCTCTAGCCTATGTGGCACGTGGCATGGCGGCTCAGTGGTTAACACTGTGGGTTTGAATCCAGCAGCAGGTTCGCGGGTGCAGCGATTCTCAAAATATTGAAATGAAACTCAATATATATTGTTAGAACTTAAATCAAACTGACAAATCAGTTTCTGAAACATTTTTTAGGCTGTATTGGTTCTAGAGTAGAATAGAATACAGTTTATTTCAGTGCACCGCACTGATTTTCAAACTATTTTGTGATGTCTTAAGTATAAAGTATACTTTAAGATTTCCTTTGACTCGTCTTTGTTGATTTAATTTATATTTTAATTATTTTTTTTAATGGATGTGTTTAAACAGAAACCTGCCCGGATTTGCTGATGCTGCTGTACGCCTTGTTTGCCCCCTGAGGGATTCAGCCAGGTGTTATCTTCCCTATTGATTCCAGACAGCGGCATTGTGGGTATTTTTTGGCGAATCTCCGCGTCTCTCTCGTCAGACAGCTTATTTCAAACCAAACGCTCCGTGTCAGCTTTAATACGTGGCTGTTGGAAAAAGTCTTTTCCGGGCCCAAAGGGAGGCACTCTTCTGCACGACGTGAAGAAGCCTTGCGATACTTTACGGATACTTGTGCAACTTCGTGAAACATCATTATCATTGAGGGTGTGTGTGTGTGTGTGTGTAAAAGTGCGGTTAGTCTTTTGTAGAGCACAGACGCTTGCGTGTGACAGAGAATAAGTCTCTTGTCAACATTAAAATGTGATTGATGGGCGATCCGTCAAACTCTGGACCACCAGCACTCAGCCATGTATGATGTCTTCATGTGGGTGTGAATTTACGGGTTGATGTCTTTACTGCGTCGCACCCAGGCGTAAAGATTCTATACCTAAGTGTAATTGTGTTTTTTTTTTTTTTTTTTTTTTTTTTTATACTCTGCCATTGTGGCCTGTGAGCCGTGTCCAAAACGGAACGTGAAATAAGCCCCGGCATAGACCGGAGGAGGATTTTTAATTTGATTTTTTTTTTTCGCGCTGTTGTTGTGAGGTAAACACGAGGATAATAATCCTGGGCCTGGGTACGGGCGTCTCTTGTATGCCAGACTAAAATGTCAGACAGCATGCCCCAGAAGGGGGGCCCAGTGAATAATCCAGCCTGGGGTGTAATCGGCGTGAGAAGGAGAAAAAAAAAGAAAAAAACCTTGAAGTCGAAGCTGAGCTCGACAGAACATTGTCGTTCAAAGAAAAGAAGAAGAAAAAAAAAATTAACTCATCTGAGGGAGAAAAACCGGGGAAAAAAAAACCCCACATAGCTCCCTTCACCTGCGTCTCCAAGAATGAAACCAAGCGGAAAGTCGAGATGCCACAACCAACACACCTTGTTGAATTCTATTTAAGGACAATAATGTACCACTGCTGTAGCTGAATGGTTGTGTTGGTAGCGTTGGAAACACTGGATATCCATTTGTTCATGGCCGGTGGGAGTTTAATTTTAAACTGATCATTTGTATTATATTATATTTAATATTGAAGCAGATTTGGACCCATTCACTAAGTTAACCAGTCTATAGAGACACGCATAAATGCTTGTGGGCAGCTCATGAAGTGGAATCTTAAAGAGATCAGTTAAAAGTCTGAAAATCTTTTTCAGGGCCGAAACACAGATCCCAGAGCAGAAAAAAAACAACAACAAAAAAAACAAGATAATCAGCTGTTTCTTAGGATGAATGGATAAAGTTTGTGTAACAGCTCAAAAATATAAATAATGATGTCAATTATAAATAATAACAACAACAACAACAACAACAATATTAATACTAATAATAATGAAATCATGGTCAAACTTACATCTCCATGGAAGCTGTATTTTCCTCTGACTATGGATCTGTACAGTCGTGTGCGGCTGTCGTCCTCAAACGGCATCGACCCACTCAGCACGATGTAGGCGATGACCCCCAGGGCCCACATGTCCACCGCGCACGAGTAGGGCTTCCTCAGCAGCACCTCGGGTGCCAGGTACTCCGGGGTCCCGCAGGTGGTTCTCAGAGGCCACATCCCCCCCTCCTCCGAGCCGGCGTGACCTGGGTTAACCTCCTCCGACCCCCCGCCTCCAAAAAACGTGGCGAGCCCAAAGTCTGTGACCAGCAGCCTGGAGTCCGCCCCGGGGTGGTAGTACAGCAGGTTCTCTGGCTTCAGGTCTCGGTGGGTGATGCCCAGGTGGTGCAGGTGTCCCACCCCGGCCAGCACCATGCGCAGGGCCTGCGTGGCGCCCCGCTCGGTGAAGTGACCCCGGCTGACCACGCGGTCCAGCAGCTCGCCGCCCGTGGCCAGCTCCAGCACCATGTACACGCGCTGGGGGAACTGGAACACCTCCACCAGCTGGATGACGTGGGCGTGGCTCACGCGCCGCAGCACCGCCAGCTCCGACGCGCACACCTGCCGGCCCCCCGGGGCCTCCGCCTCCATCATTTTGATGGCAAAGGGCTGGCGCGTGGCCCTGTGCTCCGCGCGCACCACCCGGCTGAAGCTGCCCCGACCAATCAGGGCTTTGATGTCGTATCTGACAGGAGGAGCAGAGGAGCGAAGAAGGCTCATTACAGCTACACAACCATCACCGCGAATCCACACTGCATCAAAGTCGGGCAGGAAAATCCCCGCGTGCATACACAATCACTCCATGGCCATTCAACGCGGCAATAAGTCGCAACTAACCCGATGTGGAGAGGACTCGTGCGCTTTTCTTTTTTTTTTTTGGTTTAAATCCGTTTCCTTGCTTTAGTGGTTTGCAAATATGTTCATCCGTGTACAGTAAGGCCGATTCTGCAGGTACTACAAGGCCCAGGCTCCTAAAATCAATGTCTGCTATTACTGCTAATAAATGGTGCCGCACCAAGGTGGGTTGGCGGTGGGCTGCGGGGGAGAATGAGAAAGCTGCTGACAGCGGAAAAAAAAGGAAAAGAGAAAGAAATGGCTCTCATGAATAATTGGAAGGCTCTTGGAGACATTCCGCCTGGCATTGTGTTGCAAATCATCTATTTTTTTTATTTTTTATTTTTTTTGAATGAATTTTATAAAAAGCGGCTCCACACAGGGTTGAGATAATATCTCTTGTTTACAGCTCAGCGTTTCTTTCTTTCTCTTCTCCTGCCTCCTCCTCCTTTTTTCCCCAAAATGACAGTCATTTACTAAAAAGCAGGACGCCGCTCTAATATCTTTGATTAAATGAGAAAAAAAAAAAAAAAAAAATCCCAATTTTAATGATTTATTTAATTTATTTTTTTTGGCCAGAATAAAGTCTGATGTGAAGCAAAAATACAACAAAAAGTCAATGAACGCCAAGAAAAGCTGCGTAAAAGTGTATTGCTGAATTTAACACACATTTTATTCATAGACAAAACAGATTTTTTTTTTTTTTACCTTGCCGTCACACGTGGATCAAACTTGTCCTTGTACTTGGCAGTTTTGTCCTCCGGTCGTCCGTCTCTGGGAATCCGCGGCCGGTCTGAAGGCGGCTGACGGTTCTCCAAACTGGAGGAAAACCACGGCCCGGGTTTCTTCTTCGGATCATTATCGGCATCCTCGCCTCGAGTTTTGCCGAAGGCCACGAGTGACTGCACCACGCCGACGCAGCCCTTCATGGAAGCCTCAGGCAGAACCTTGCTGTTCCCACAGCCCATCACTCACCATCACCACCGAGGAAACAGGAAATAAAAAAAACCAAAATGACAGTCATTTACTAAAAAGCAGGACGCCGCTCTAATATCTTTGATTAAATGAGAAAAAAAAAAAAAAAAATCCCAATTTTAATGATTTATTTATTATTATTTTTTTTTTTGCCAGAATAAAGTCTAATGTGAAGCAAAAATACAACAAAAAGTCAATGAACGCCAAGAAAAGCTGCGTAAAAGTGTATTGCTGAATTTAACACACATTTTATTCATAGACAAAACAGATTTTTTTTTTTTTTACCTTGCCGTCACACGTGGATCAAACTTGTCCTTGTACTTGGCAGTTTTGTCCTCCGGTCGTCCGTCTCTGGGAATCCGCGGCCGGTCTGAAGGCGGCTGACGGTTCTCCAAACCGGAGGAAAACCACGGCCCGGGTTTCTTCTTCGGATCATTATCGGCATCCTCGCCTCGAGTTTTGCCGAAGGCCACGAGTGACTGCACCACGCCGACGCAGCCCTTCATGGAAGCCTCAGGCAGAACCTTGCTGTTCCCACAGCCCATCACTCACCATCACCACCGAGGAAACAGGAAATAAAAAAAAGAAAAAAAAATGTAAAAAATCCTACTTGGTGCCGTCACCTGAACATGTCTTCATGGCTGCAGGGTTGTTTCTGCAGGGTGGGGCGGATAGATAGAGGCCTGACCGTCAGGTGACAGGTGGGCGCACACGCGCACAGACTCCGCCCACCAGCAGGTGTGCGAAGCCACACTCGCACACTGCTGCTAAAAGCGTCACGTACGCAGAAGTTGTTTTGAAGCCATTGTCACGGCTCCTGGAGCAGATTACCGTGGCAACACAGGTGTGGTTGAAGAGGGACCACCAACACCATCCCTGCAGACTTATTGAATTCCAAACAAACCCTTTACACTTCGTCACAAACGTTTTGTAAATCACAACACCTCTTTCATCTTGACCGCACAGATGTGCGATTTTTTTCCCCCCCCGTCACCATCGACAAAAAAAAAACGTGACGGCAAACGTGACGAATGTGTCAGGGCGTCGTTTTGCACGCTCCAAGTCTGGGCCTGGCCCAAAACATTCATTTCCTTACGTCCTGCATCAAGTCGCGCCGCCGTGGTTGATATAGTGAGTTCACGTTTGTGAATTCCTTCAGAAGCCTATGATGCTCATGCCTCACACGTGTCATAAGAAAAAAAAAATGCTGTTATCTGGGAGAGAGAAAAAAAAAAAAAAATAAAATAAACTTTTCCTCTGCGTCCTACCAGACTCAGGGTCTCCAGAGGCTCCCGCCAAACGCGTCGCAGTTTATTGCCGTTGTGTTAAATCCACCGTCGAGGAGAGAGACGATTATGTGAAAAATGTCTCAAAAGCGCGGCGCGGCTTTTTTTTCCCCCCCCTGAAAGTGACGCACACTGCATCATCAGCTGCTTTTCTGCAGCTGCGTGTTTTTTTCTGTTGGGGGGTGGGGGATTCTGAACTCATCCGTCTGTCCTGCTGTCACACACACACAAATATATTAATAAACACACACACACACTCACACGCTGAAATCAAGATACAGACACGCAATGCCAACAGAGGATAGACATCAGCATCAGCAGCGAGGTGGTAAATCGCCCTTCAGAAGCTTTCCTCCAGGGGAGTCAGCAGTTCAGCGTTTATCGAACCACGATCTGATTACCAAAAGGCTGTCCTCGGTTATAAATGAACCCGCAACACGCGTGTGCTACTTGGCGGCTGTGAATCACTTTAGGCCAGAGGGGTGTGGGCCAGAGCGCGGCTGCCGCCCACCCGGGCAGTTCATGACGGAGGTTGCGGTGGTCTGAGGACCTGCTCTACCTGCGCGTGGGGGAGGAGCTGAGGATGGACACCACCAAAGTGGTGTTGGTGGAGGCAAAATATGTTTGAAGAGAGACGACGTAAGCCTTGTATCCTTTTAGCATTAGTGGGATTCAAAAAAGCACATTTTTGTACGTGCACTGGACAATATAACAAACATTAGAAAGCCATATGTGCCAAATTGTTAATCTAGGATATATATATATATATATAAATAAGCAGTAGCGTGCTTCCAAATATCCTGCAGCCGTTTGTGTTCTTTTTTTTTTTTTTAAACCATTTTAACACCACCTCCTGCACGTATCCAGGTCTCGGCAGAAACTAACCCCCCCCCGGACGGCAGTCCAACACCCCCGGGGATGAAGTGGAATTGCCAGTGCGAGTGAGGCGCTATCGCTCCAGCATCAGTGGCTCACCTCACTAATCCTCCGGTGGATGAACTGGAGCCGGATCCCGGCATGCGGCTTCCAGAAGAGCGCGGCCCCCTCACCGCCGCACGTCGTTTCCCATGATTCCAGCATGTTCAACCGGCAGAGCCATTAGTGTAAGCTGAACCTGGGAAAAACATTTTTTTAATTTTTTTATTTATTATTATTATTATTTTATTTATTTATTTTTTTAAATCAATATTCACAGGATAGACTGGAATTATTTAGGATTAATGTCGCAGAGGAAAATGTCCATTTTTGATTGTATTTCATCTTTTGTATTTGTTAAACAATTTGTTTGTTTAGGTTTTATGAAAAACAGTTTTCAAGATTTACTCAACATGAGACCGAGTCAATGAACTCTATTTAAACAGATTTTTGAAGATAACGAGAATAAAATGGGGGCCTTACACAAAGCCTTGTTGTAATCCACGGGAGAGAGGTGAAAAAAAATAATCTAAAAATAAAAGGAATTGGTCCAAAGTCTTTCTTTACATGAATGGTATGGATCCAGGTTTTGTTCTTGTACTGTTTTTTTTTTTTTTTTTTTTTTTATTCTGTTCATGCCCGATAACAGATAACAAACATACTTCCATAGTCCATGTGTGGCCCGATAAACCATCCAGGATGGATGGACTGTTTGCATTAGCCATCTGATTGATTAAATGCACGCATGGCATGGTTCATCAATGGAACACGGGTCTGTAACAGTTGTGTTGTGTTGCGTGGGGTTGCGTGGAGACTCACAATAAGGTGGAGGAGTGCGTGTGACGTCGGAGGCTCACAGGAAGGTGCTTTTCACGAAGCGGGAGACAAATTGGCCTGGACAAGACCAGGACTATTTTATAGCTGAGGCAAGTAGGAACAGGTGGAGACAATTTGGGGAGGAGGGGCGTGGCTAACACACACAAAGGCAGGAAGTAAAGGGATCTGGAATGAGAGACGAAGAGGTTAGTAGACAATAAAACAGGAAATGAGTGACACTATGACTGAGCATGAAACGGAACTAAATATTGCGCCTTAAAAACACAGAGGAGTAAACATAGAAAAAAAAATATCTATATATTTTATTACAGGCTGTTGAGAAGTGGCAGAAATCAATGTTGGAGGTCTCCTTTTTATTTATTTCTCTATTTATGTATTTATAAGACAGGCTGCTGAGCACAATGGCAGCGAAACCAAACTAATTACAGTGACAAGTGAGGCGGGCGCCAGGTCTGTCGACAGGAGGGGAGGAATGCTACATCTCCCGGAGGCCGGACCCCTCGGGGAGGTTCTGACGGATACTTTAATTTTCTTTTTTTCTGCGAGGCGCCGCCAGACAAATGGTCTCTCCACGTCTTGATTGTACAAATCGCGGACGCCGTGGTCGTGGGCCACATCGGGCGAGTTTGGACAAAATTGGATGCGGTCGACAGATACAGTCAGCGCGCGTGATCCCTGGCCCCCTCGGACTCACATGGGTAATTAATGAGGAGGCGTGCTAATTAGTGTTTAAGCAGACAAGTTGGATGAGGAAAAAATAAGCGAGGAGGCAGTTTGGCCTGAGTTATGTGTGTAAAATAAAAATCGTGGTATCCAGTATTTTATTTATTTCAAATTTATAATCTGACCTCTGAGAAAAGGAAAAGTTTTCTACATGACATCAATTAATTTTTAGTTTTGTCACATGGTTGCCATCAGGAAAAAAAAAAAGATTAAAAAATCCCAATAAAGATAAATTTGCATGTGTGCGAATAAGTCTACAGCAAACAATTTCAAGTTTAATATTACATTTTTATTTTTTTTTTACAAATTTTTACTTTTTCAAGTTCCTCAAAATCCCAATTGTATTTATTTTTGTTTACCCAAATCCAAAATACACGTTTTCTGTGATTTTTAAAAAATCTGTTTATAACATAAAATATGATTGATTTGTATTGATTGACATATACCATATAATCCAAAAAATAATAAAAATGCTACCAGAAAAGTTATACTGCTGTGGATATGGATCGAATCCTCACTTTTGAAATATTGACTGATAAATTTGAGGAAGCAACACTTTACCCAAGCAGATATATTGCTCTTTTTTTATGCTCTTCAATTATTTAGTCACCCAGTGGCTGAAACTTCAGAGTTGGAAGTAGTGATGGAAATCTAATATCTGTATCACCTCCATCAGGCCTGGAGGGAAGTTAGTCAAACGGAGGGCTGTGCTTCCACACACACACACACACACAAAGAGACACACAAAGACACACGCACACACACACATTCCTCTCATTGTGAACACCACCCTTTAAATTTAAAATGGGCAGCAGGATAATTACCATTATTCCAGACACTCAATATTTAAATGACAGCCAGACTGCCAAATATGCAAGTGTGTAATTATAGCACCACACAACACAAAGAAGTATTTTTTTTTTTTCCTCTCTCGCATCCGTTCATTGTGCGTGTGCTGTTGGACACTGAGTGGGAATAAGAATCAATTAGGCAACACCTCAGAAACACACAAAGAGGAGAGTGAATGCGTGACGATAATTGTTGCGATGGTCCATGTTTGATAACAGATGACGAAAAACAGCCGCTTTGTGAATTGTGCAATCGCAATTTGTGCAACCACGCCCGTTACCCGGAAAGCCGAACACACAATCTTCGTTGAGTTGACTTTTTTTTTTTTTCCACATTTCACAGAAACACACAACAGCAGATCCTCCTTCAGTCCAGTTTCCTCTAAGTGTTAGATTGATCTCAGAATGCATCCCAGCTGTGCTGATAATTCCTGTATAGTGCACATACACTGTTGCCATGCCAACGCCCACAGGGAGACTTTTCAGTCCTAGTTCTTGTTCTCACTTGGGTTTTTTTTCATTTTTTTTTCTTTCTGGTCTCTTATGAAATTAAAAGAATTCCTCACTCAGAATACACATTTATATATACACGTATATAGATCATGGTTAGTATTAAAAGTCATGAGTCATCTCTCAGTATGTTCCTTAAAAAAAAAAAAAATCATAATAACTTTGTGTTTTATTTTTTGCTGTGAATTTTTGTTCTAAACTTTAAAAGTTTGTATTTCGGGCCCTTTAAACACATGCTGTGATTTTATCTACTTGATTACCATAACATTAGAGAACAGATATTCACCATACCAAAAGGCCGAATATTAATGAGTTTGGAAATCCAATTTTTTAACTGTCTAATTTTTATATCCCAGTGCACGAATCATAATAACTTTGATTATTCCCTTTATTTAATCACGATTGACGAGACAATCTTATCACAACTTAAAGGTTTAATCCACTTTTTTTAATTCAGCTAAAAACACAGTATCCCAACCTGTGATATATATATATATATTCTATTATTATTATTATTATTATTATTATTATTATTATTATTATTATTATTATTATTATTATTACTATATATATCTCTTGATGCGCAGAGCTGCTGCCACTTCCACCACAGATTAATATTTTTTTATTTTTTATTTTGGAAGATTTCTCCACGAACAGCTCATCCTCGGGATAGAGCTTTAAATCCTATCAAAAGAGAGCTGACGCGTCCTCCAGTGTTTGTCCTGTACACAAAAGATTGAGCAGCAATTTGATCGGGTTTAGACATAAGTGCGCCTCATTGATTGATAATCGTTTTGATGGACGGGCAGCGAGACACTAATTGGGAGCTTCTGGAGTTGGTGAAATTAGCTGTTGTCTTTTTTTTTTTCTTCTCCTCTCGTTCCTCCAGACTTTGATCGTTATGATGTCGGACAGATTGATTGATGGACAGATAAATGGAGTCTGCAAAGCTGTGGGAGACACACATGCGTGCACAATGCACACGCACACACACACACACACTCTCAGGCATTGGGGGGGAATGTAGAATTGTGTACGTGGCAGAAATAAAATACATTTCTCTTTATTTTCACAGGATTTAACCATACACAGCACACACACACACACTCACTGCTACACACAAATACATATATATTTATATATATATATATATACACACAAAGCCTCAGATACCAGCCACAACCTTTTTTTCCCTGAAGCCGCTGCCCATTTCGTTTGATCCATGTTCCACGAGTCAGAGGCCGCGCACTAACCTTTCACTGTGAGGAATCACGACACAGACGGAGGGTCATTGCCTGCTGAGGCATCAGGTTAAAGACACCAAACAATATCACACACTCTATTTCACATGAACCATCGGGCCCCTGCAGTTCCATCGGGTCTTTTTTTAAAAGATCCTCTGTACTAAACAGAAAAGCGAGGTACGGAAGTATGCATATTTAAAAATGTTGACTTGAAAAAGACCAAAATCCATCTACGTTAATGACGTTGGGTCATTTTGGTGTTTTGTAAATTTGCCTTATAATTAAAATGTTCTGGGACCGACAATGTGGAGCAACAAGAGATGTGAAGAAATCATTTGGAGTTCAATTGATATTCGGGGGCCGTGAAGGTCACCGATCCTTTGGGATGAAATGCACACCACTGTGTGTTTGCTGATTGATTTTTTTGGGGGGGTTGTGGCTATTTTTCTTTGAGCGCGCCCTGACAAACACACACACACACACACACACACACACATACACACACACACACACAGCAAAAGGAAATGGTGGTTTGAACAGTGGAGAAAGAAAATGGTTTTCAGATGCACTTGTGTGTTCTCAGGCGCACGTACCTGAGGACACACACAAAGTGAACGCTGAAAGCCAAAAGTTGCCTTTCAGATTCCTGCTCAGTGTGTAACACATCTTGTCATGACATAAAGTTTGTCATTTTTTATTTTTTTTTTACTTCAGGCTAAAAAAAGTTTCTGCTTGTCATGACAAGCAGTTTCCATTTTTTTTAAATGTTGTTTCTATTCGTGGGAAATCTATTATTTCTTCTCGCTTCCCTGTTTAAATGGTTGGTGTTGCATGCTCATTTATTTAGGAAAATAGTTTTCGGTGGCGCCAACCCAGGCTTCAGTGATTGGCTCATGGTTCTGTTTTTGCTTTTTTTTTTTTATGATTTCATTTCATCAAAAAAATATGTAGAAGAGAGTAATATAGGTGAGAACTGATGAATGAAGTTATTACAAACTGGCTTTTAACTCACCGGGATGGCGATGGTGGGATGTGGCTCACTTTCTTTCCCATTTCAAAATCAGAGTCTGGATAAAAAAAATAAAAAAAAAATACCATCCTTGGTGTTGGAGCCATCTCAGCAAATCCATCATGCATTTTCCAATTACAAGTCTACAGTCAGCGGCCCCTTCGCAATCACCAGAGCAGGGACAAACAAGAAGATTAAGAATAAATGATATGACGCACAATCCCACCTCTAACCAGACCATGACAGAACTCGCCAAACACAAAACAACTCCTCATATAAATAAAAAAAGGAGGGAAATATGGGAAATTTGGACAGAAACGACGGAGGACAAGGGGGGAAAGAAAGAAACCCCCAGATTTGTGATGAGCGACGGAAGCTGTCGTGATTGATTACATGTGATGTCGCACAATTAAAAGAAATTAACAATTTGCATTTTAATAACATTATTATCATCAGTTAAATGAATTCATTAGTCTTGATTACTTTGGTATCCGTATGACAAGTGCAGCTCAACGGAGCGTGGTGAAACTAATAGAAGGCAGAAAAGGAGACGGGAGCGGGGGGGGGGGGGGAGTCAGGAAGGGGGAGGGGTAGGAAGGGGGAGGAGTCAGGAGGGGGAGGGGTCAGGAGAATTCGAAACTGTGTTTCCTTTCATTTCTGTTTTGTGTGGGATTATGATCTGCGGAGATTTGTGTCAGTGTAGCGGCAGTAAAATGACAAAAAAATAAAAAATAAAAATGATTGAACAGCATTTAAGAAATAAATCTGTCCGAAACGCAAAACGATCAAATATTAACAAGTTATTGATGAGCAATCAATCACTCCATCCTTTTCCTGATTCAACTCCCTCAGGCATTCTGCTTTTTCTTCCCGCACTTGTGTTTCCAAATTCAAATATCCAGGAGACGTCCAAATAGGCCACGCTGCTTTTATTATTCCTCCTTCGTCTCCTCATCCAAACATTAAACCGGCCTCAGTTTGGACATCAGCACTCTGAGCCGAGGACAAACATTTATCTTCATAAAGTTGCACTCGGGTCTTTCCCCAGCCTCCCAGGTAATTAATGAAGTCACCACGCAGGAAGGCTACTCTAATTCTCTTTACACTGATTATCATCAATTAATTAAGGCCAACCGCGGTGCAATAAGACGACAGTAGTCTCTGTATGAAGTTATACACCAGACAAGTATGCAGACCCATGTCTGGAGCGGCCGGAAATACTGTTTCGGCTCCTGGGAGCTGAGTCAACGGAGCAATCTGTCTGGGCCTCAGCGGCGTGTGTGTGTGTGTGTGTGCGTGTGTGCAACTCTGCCTCGACAAGTTTCGTTTTAACTCTCATCGAGCAAGTTATTATTAAAGCGAAACTCAAGAAATGAAAAAACTTGTCAAAAAGACGCTTTTTGGTGATTAAATGACACTTTATTCTGCCAATCCAGCAGAAAAAAAAAGTTTGACGTTTTTTTGATCATGTCAATGTCAGTGTTATAATTTGGGAGAGAATTAGACCCAGGAGCTCTTAATGACTCGTTCATGGCGAAGCAAGAATCTGCCATTTTCGATGGTACATTCCAAACATCATATATATTCACATTTTCTTAAAAACAAACCTGCGGCAGACGAGGAGGAGGAGGAGGAGGAGGAGGAGGAAACAAAAAATTCCACCGTGACACATGTTGGAATCCTCCCTGTCTAAATGCACCTTGAATGGGATCTTGCCTTGACAGCCCCCCCCCCCCACACACACAGTTTTATACTGTATATATATATATTCAGAAGGCTGTCAAGGGCTACCTGGAGCCATGCACTCCAGGTGTTTATCAGAAGGCAAAAAAAAAACATTGCGACACCTCCGTAAGTGATGATTATGTGTTGATACACTTTTATTACCTGGTGGAGGGAGCTGTTTATTTAATTTTTAATAACGGATGCGTTCATCTTCCAGGGGAATTCCCAGGAAGATTCAATAAGAGGATCATAATCAGGATGAATGGCGTGTTAACTGTGTTTGACTTGATTTGTCCACCCCGAGGAAAACTAAACTGAACACAGAGAGGGGGGGGGGGCGTTCTGTGTGTGTGTGTGTGTGTGTGTGTGCGTGTGTGCACAGACAGTGATGAAGCACTGAAAGACAAAACTAAAGTTAATGAACAAAATACTTTGGGAAGGTCCTGGAAGGGACCGAGTGATTTTTTTTTTTTTTCAACTGCTAATCCCTACGCGACCACCGCGGCCAATTTGGTTTGTTGGAAGAAAAAAAAACAAAAAAAAAAATGTGACCTCTCTGACCCTGGAAGACACTTAATAATCACCACCCCATCATGAGATAGCAACGCGCTCCCGTCACAGCAGCTGCTCAGACTGCGGAGGCCGACGCTGACTTTGAGAGGGAACGCTGCACCAAAGCATTTTTTGAAATTCCTTTCTGGCCTCCTACGTGCAGAGGCGCGCGCCTCAGGCCCGCTCGTGCACCAAAAGTGCAATTTGTAATCTATCTGGCAACTCCTCCCCCCGCCCCCCCCGGCCGGGGCGCAAAAAACGAAGAAACGCATCACTCACCAGCGCGGCCGCGCTTTGCGTATTGCGCGTCCAAAGCATTTAATGGTGAGAGGTAACTTCCCCTCTCTGCCCATTGATCATGCGGCAGGCGGCGCGACTCCCATGAGCCGCTCGCATTAAGGCCGGTGACAAGCGGAAAACATTACAAATGAGCTCGGGCAAATTTGCAGAGTCGAGATCTTTGATGTATCGATAAGCGTGCGTCCGTCCGTTAGTGCGCTGAGTCGCCTCCCCGCTCCTTTCGTCTATCTCCTCCTCCTCCTCCTCCTCCTCTTCTTCTTCTTCTTCTTCCTCTTCCTCCTCCTCCTCCTCCTCCTCCTCCTCCTCTTCTTCTTCTTCTTCTTCTTCCTCCTCCTCCTCCTCCTTCTCCTCCTCCTCCTTCTCCTCCTCTTCTTGTTCTTTTTCTCCTCCTCCTCCTCTTCCGCCTCTTCTTCTTCCTCCACCTCCTCTTCTTCCTCTTCCTCCTCTCCCTCCACCACCTCCTCCTCTTCTTCTTCCTCCTCCTCTTCCTCCTCCCCCCCCTCCTCCTCCTATTCGTCTTCCTCCACCCCCTCTGTCATCCTCCTCCACTTCTTCCTCCTCTTCTTGTACTTGAGGATTAAACAAAACCGATGCGCGTGAAAAAGTTGCTGTGATGAACGCGCCGTGGCTCCCGATGAGGCCGAGGGCGAGCGTGTCATAAATCACGCCCCTCCAGAAGCCAGACAGTGCAGGGGTGGAACAAAAAAAAAAAAATCTACTATGATAAATATTGAGAGGTGGAATGAGAAATAGTTTTGTCACCCTGCGGAGGTGCCCACATCCAACACACCGCCATGAAATGTGGCTTTGTGATTGGGCCTGAGCAGAGAGCTGTAACTCCTGGAGCGACACTCAAGGATGTTGCCTGGATACGAAAAAAAAGCGTTGTTTTTTTTGATTGCATTTTTTTATAAACCTTTTTTTTTCCCACTTCATTTATGGAGAACGTGCAAAAACAGAGCTAATGATTTTTCCCTCCCACTGTAGGTTTCCCCTGGGGCCACTCTCTGCTTGCGTCTTTAACTGAGCAGAGGCTGGGTTGAAATGTTGACTTTTTTTTTTTTTTTTTTCGTTTTGACTCGACGAAAAAGCAGCAAGATGGCGGCGTCTCCTCCGCTGTTGATGACCTCACACCGTCAGCCAGGAGTTCAGTGTTCAGAGGCAAAACCCCTGGCGGCTCTTTTCTTCTTTGCCGATGAAAGTGTATTTACAGTGTGAGAAAATGTAATAAAAATAAACTGTGTGTGTGTGTGTGTGTGTGTGTGTGTGAGAATAAGGGAGTGAGTAAACTGGGAGGCAATAAACATTTACATCAAATGTCTCTATTTCAAACACAAAAATCAAATTTTTGCAAATAGAATAACTTAAAAATACCATTTCACAATAACAATTCTTATGAGCCTTCATCTCGTGGACATTTGTCTTTTTCTGTCCATGGAACCAGTTTAGTTTGAGTGGTCATGTCATGTCCTGACACCAGTCTGTAACTGTAAGTGATTTGTCTCGCGGCAATAAAAGACAGAAAAAATCCCATTTATCTTTTCCATTCCGTCAGATATGCTTTTATCTATCTCTATATACTATTTAATTACAAGAATAGATTTTTTTCTGGAATTGGAATCGATTTAGAATAGCAGGTGATAAGAAGAAGAAGAAGAAAACTCAGCCATCATCTCATTCCCCTTTGGGACACAGGGCTGCATTAAACTTCCTCCATGTGTGTGTGTGTGTGTGTGTGTGTGGTGTCATGTCAATCTCCTTGATTTCAGCCATGGACGTTCTCGGAAAATCATCGGTTATTTTTTTTGCGACGTGGCTGCTATAAACTCTTTCCTTTATTATGATTATTTTTTTGGATTGAAATTGATCACTGGCTGTGAAAGCACACAAAAATAACGCGGTTATTATTTATATTCACCTCCCTCTCTTTTTCCCCTTATGCCACGATGGATTTTTATTAGCGAATAAAAGCGTTTGAAGGTGAGTTAATTATAGGCCCAGGACCAAAATCTATCGCTATCTTATGTTATTACGCCGCATTCGCCAATAACCCGGGAGATGAAAAGTGGCATGTTTACGTCCAGTTGCGCTGGTATCCTTTAATTCAAACGTTTTGTACTTCCTTCATCTCCAACTACACGTCATGAAACAGGCGTAAATAACCGCCTCTGTGTGTGTGTGTGTGTGTGGGGGGGTGGGGGTTGTGTTGTGTTTGTGCATCAGTGCACGTCTTACACGAGAACATCTCCACACACGTGTATCGTCTCATCGCTAATGAAACTCATGTCAGTGTGTGAGCACAGATATTTACAGGGGCTGGAGTGTGTGTGTGTGTGCGTGTGTGTGCGCGTAAATATGAAGCGTATTTAACAGGATGGAAAACATTTCGCACCGGGGCTGAATTAAACTGTAATGACCACTGAGGCGACGGAGGACATCTGCAAGGATACTTCTAATAAAGACTTAACGACCTGTTCTGACTGTAACGAGGATATTTTCTTAACGGGACACGGCGGCGCCCGCTCAGCAGGACAGAGACACACTGCGGCACCAATCGCACAACTCTCCGCACAAGGTGCAGGATTTGACCTGACAAAGGAAGTCTTATTAGCCTTCCATAATTGGAAACGCCTCGCGATGAAGAGGAGGAGGAGGAGGAGGAGGAGGAGGAGGAGGAAGGGGTGTGGGCCGCAACATGATGATTCCATTTACCATATTTACAACTCAATAAACATTTCCTTTCATCCTCTGTCCTTCATGCCTGCGGATTCCTGATAACAACAAAAGGTTAGAGAGAGAGAGAGAGAGAGAATATAAATGTAAATTAGCATATGGGAGCGAGGAGTGAAGGATTCCCCTGCCACTGCTTCACCTCCACGTTAGTGTCACATGATAGACGGCCGTGTGAGGCCCGAATTAGCGGGATCCAATTAGGGGCTGTCTGGGGTCCGTGTGGGAATATCTGCGGCTCAGAGAAGGAGCTGAACACGCCTGTGCGTCACGCGTGTCCTGCTATAAAAGTATAAAAACGAAGAAGAAGGAAAATGGTCAATATCAATGTATGAACGCTTCATAAACGTCATTTCCGGGTTTCATCCATATGAAAAGTAATGATGAAATGAAGTCAAATGCGCATTTTTTTTTACTAGAATATTTTGGATGAAGTACAAATATCTCGAGTCCTGAAATATGAAAACAGGAATCAATGGAAAGAGGCAAAACCATTTTTTTTCCACTCCTCATTGCCACGGACGGACCAGAATGCAAGGCGGCCAACAACTCCATTGCGGCGCACCGCATTGTTCAGACTGCTGCCCACCAGTTTGTGTTTGTGTGTATGGAGTATGAACCCTTCTCCACAATAAAAACGCAATACCCAAATGATTCAGCTCACGCACATGATCTCCACTCCTTGTGCAGAAATGCAGTGACAACATACAGAAGGGTCAAAGCAGCAGATTCGATCCATAACTCCGCCCCCCCACTCCCCTTGCGTGCTGCGGCGTCCTTGCGACACGTGGACGCTGACAGTGAAATAAATGCATGGCTGAGTGAGGTGCGGTGATTTTTTCGGAAAGTTCACAGTAGAGACAGTGAAACTCCCAGAGAGGACGTGGCGCTGCGCTTGCACAGTCCCCCCCCCCCCCCTGCATCAGCATCTGCTGGGCCGTACCAACAGGCGCCATGCATCTTCATTAAAGTCGCCACTTACCACCTCGCAGACAAACTGCCAAACTGTCTCTGCCGCCAGATGCTGCGTTCAAGCTTTGTTTTTTTCCTGCCGATTTATTTATTTATTTGGAATATGTTTTTATTTGTTAATTTTAGGATAAGGATGAACACGTTTTTTTTTGTCGTGCCACTTCCAGGTAAATTCAGACGAGTCTGACGACGAGTCGAGTTGAATGGCGGCAGTGAAGAGAAGACGAGGCTTCCACTCCTGCAGCTGTGATGCATTAGGAACCAGTTTGGACAATTCTCCCTCAATTTTACCCTGTCAAAATCAACCACTTTTATGTGGAGTGCTAAATATATTTGGATGGAAGACAGTTCATAAAAATAAGAATTTTAAATAAAGATTTAAGGCCAGTTTATAACCAATTGTCCACAAACAGGATCCAAGTGTTTTTGTATTATTATTATTATGATTATTATGATTATTATGATTATGATTATGATTATGATTATGATTATGATGATTATTATTATTATTATTATTATTATTATTATTATTATTATTATTATTATTATATATTTGCATTTAAGTAAGTCCTAAGTGTGGCCTTTTCGAAATTTCCATGAAGTGTGTGAATATGTACGTATGCTGTCTACATTGAGAGAGTATATGATTTATGATTTATGAAGGGACAAGGAGAAAGTGTGTGTCCGTTCACCTGCCTGCTGGCAAAGTCACGCCGAGGTGTTATTTTTGGGGGAGCGAGGTGTGTGCGGATAAAACTCACGGTATCTGATGAAAAGCTTCACTGACTTTATTAGGCAGATTAAAGAAGCTGAGATTCCCCGGTGAGGCCCACAGGAAGCTGGACTGATCAAGGAATGCTCCCCGTCGTTACAGACCCCCCCCTCCCCATAAAAAAAAATATATTTTTATAAATAAATAAACCTGTCCACCCCCCCAACCGTCGCCCTCTGATCACTCTGCATCTCGCGATTCCGGTGAGGCCCACAGGAAGCTGGACTGATCAAGGAATGCTCCCCGTCGTCACAGACCCCCCCCCCCATAAAAAAAAATCCCCCCATAAAAAAAAATATATTTTTATAAATAAATAAACCTGTCCACCCCCCCAACCGTCGCCCTCTGATCACTCTGCATCTCGCGATTGACATTTTATCTATGTGCTGGAATGATTAATGCACCTTGGCATTCATTTCATGCCAGCGGGGGAAGGTCAGTGCCGTTTGCTGCCGGACTCCGGAAGATTAGCTGTAACCTTAAAATATAAAAATAAATAAATCACAAAGCAGAGTAGGACCACTGCAGAATCCTGGACTCCCAAAAACCAGTCCAACCAGTATCAATTCTTGGTGAGATTCAAATACACAGATTCTTCCGTCTGGAACTGGATTGCTATTGTTAAAAAAAAAAAAAAAAAAAAAAAAAAAAAAAGGCAGGATCACTTTCTGCTTCGGGGGCTCATAGTGAGCAGCACGAATCAATATTGTTATAGAAGACAGAAAAAAAGGGTAAAGTGGAAGAATCCACGGGGGATCCTCGACATGATCATCAACATAATCTCAGCGCTGGGAAGCCTCTCGTCCAAAGATTGACTCTCTGATTTTGTCAACTCTCATTTCCAGCTGTGGAAAAAACAAACAAACATCTCTTTATCAGTTGTAACGATTTTTTTGGGGGGGGAGAAATCCAAGCGACGTTTCACATACGCTGACATGACGGAAGTATTTAGAAAATAGGAAAATGGTAAGGCCCTTTGTTTTGTGCACTTTGGCTGGATGGAGACGCACATATATGGAATGCGGCCTTTCAATACCGACGTTTTTTTTTTTTTTTGTTCTTTTCCCGCGGTGACAATACAATAAAATGTGCGGCTAGAAAGACGTCAACATGTAGTTCAGCTCGGTTTCATGCCGTCTCCACATGAGGTGAGAGCCAGACACTTGACATGCAGTGCCACATACCAATAACCCCCCCCCCCCCCCCCCCCCCCCCACACACAGACACACACACCAGGGAATGATTTCACAAATCGATGATCTTTACCACACACACACACACAGGACGCCGTCCCTGGAGTGAACAAGGTCACCCACGCCCTCAGACTGGCCTAAACACGCCTCAGATCCATCAGATTCAATTCAATAAAAAAGGACTTTGGCAATTTTCACCCGATTCGCAAATGAGGATCTGAGAGACCAAGAAAAGAAAAAAAGGGGCAAGTGCAGTTCAAGTTCAAAGCCAAAGGCTCATCTTTCATCCCCCTGGCACCCAGGGACACGTCGGCCTGCCGCTGCCACAACGCTGTGTCAGTGTTAATGAGTGACGAGCGCTGATTTATTGTCGCTGCAGCGCTGGCGTTAAACAAATCCCCGCGTAATCCACTCCTATAATATTCCACGGGAGGACAAGGATGCTTACATCAGTATTTATGAGAGGCAGAGAGCAAATTACGATTTGCTTGCTCGAGGGTGGAGAAGAGACAGAATGCGCTTTGAGAAAAAACATTTCTTCTCATTATTACCCGATACCCGATGTGGACCTACAGGTTTTGTTGTTGTTTTTTTGGGGGAGGGGGCTCCACATCCATGTGACATAACATCCTGGAACCTTGTTTTTTTCTATGCCAGTAGTTTGTGCATCCAGTGCGACAGCGTGTGACAGTGTGTATTTATCAGGCACTCTGAGTGCGTCGGGAACGGGACAGCCTTGGTGAGCTGTTAGGCTGAAGCTGTGTTGAAGGCGGGACTCTGCAGGAGGCGGCCATTAGATCACCTCTCCGCCGTCCTTGAAAGCACCACGGCGACCAGAGAGGTTTCTTGTGTTGTTTTTTTCTCTCCGTGCACCGCTCCTCCCAAGAGCTCATTAGGAAATAAACATAAACCTGAGCTGATGAAATGGTAAACGTTTGTGAGTGTTAATGTAAAAGAAAAATACTGGATGGAATTTCGGTTTCACTTTTGAGTGTTTTCCGGATGAAAAAAAAAATGAAAGAAATGGTGTACCATGGGATCATCCCTCGATGCGTCAAACATACAGCCTTCGATCGTCTCCGAATTCCTACCGCAAAATAATGTTTTCATTGAGTAAAATAAAATTATAAAATGTTTTACTCTATTGAAAGAGACAGTTCTCGATGGATAAATATGCAAAAAAAAAAAAAAAAGCAAAAAGAAAAAGCAAAAACGACAGCGTGATTACGAAGAAACGTTTGCAAGAGTGAACCGCTGTGATTTATGTTTTATTTTTATGTTGAGATAAATGCGTTTCAGATGAGCAAACGTTGGTAACTCCAGACATTAAGGCGCTGAGGAGGCGCAACAATCTCCTGCAGTCGGGTTTCCATCTGGGGGAAAAAAAATCAAGTCTCAAGTGGCAATCAGTGCCGTCTCTTCCTTCTCCAACGTGTCGGCTGAAGAGCAATATTGTGATTTCAGACCCTTCTCCGTGATTACTTGTCAAGCAAAGTGCTCCCTGGCCTGAGGTTGCTTTTGCTTTTTATTTTCTTAAATTAAAGAAATATAAAGTTTTCCTTTTTGATTGGCCAAATGACTTTGGGAGAATTTCTCAGAAACGTTACTTATCATTTCACAACAAGTGAAAAAAAAGTTGAATAAATGTGTATTTATCTGTAAAGGCCTCACCCCTATGTAAAACGCGTTCATCATCTCAATTCAATTCCTCGATGAACCACAGCTGGACCAAATGTTTTGGTGTGGAAGCCTCCTAACTGAGCTGGGATTTTCCCGCTCACTGTTCCTGACGATGCGCAGGACTCCAGAGGATGAATCTTCCAAAAACTCGGAAAAAACCCAGATGTGACGGCGATGATCATCTTCCCCACAAGATGAAAACATTTATCCCCATTATTGCTCCACCTTCCCCGTTGTAGCAGGGGGGGGGGACAAGAAAAGAAATCCGATGTGGAGGAATATTGTCCTCATTAACCTTCGATTGGAAGACAGACAGCCAGTTGAAGTTGGGAAATTAAAAAGTTGTTTGACGTGGACCATGACCCCGAGCAGAAAATAAAATGAACATTTTCAGATTTGATTTATTTAATTTTTTTTTTATTATTTCCTGTCCCTAACCCCCCAAAAAAACCCTCCACAGTGATGAAAAGGACTCTTGGCGAGTTATTGAAATCACAGTTTCCTCACTCGTCTCTCATATATATATATATATATATATATAAAAATGTGAAAAATAAGCAAAGAAATAAAATAAATCTTGAGAAGCTGGAGACCTGATGGATTCCGACGTCGACGCTGTGAATTAGTTTCACCTTGCTGTCGAGGCTCTGCGGTGAAAATGTCTCCAACACAAACATGAATATTTTATAGGCCGAACCGACAATGTCAGACACGCATCACCTGTCAAAACAGGTTTCGAGCTACACCTCCAACCACAACCACATTTCATTTATTTCTTAACCACACTCCATAATGATCATTCGAATAAAAAAGGAGGATATCATCTAAATATGTCAAGGTTTAAGGAGAATTTATGACTCAGTCGCTGAACCATAAATCACCAGACTGACACACATCTTCATATATATATATATACCACAACATCCTCTGAAGTGCTGGATATAATCTCGCCCTTTTCTCGGTGCTGTTTTTATTTTTTTTATTTTTTTTGTGCCTTGAATAAACCGCAAAAACACTTTAAACTCCACTCCAGCCTTTTTTTCGCCCTTTATCTCGACTTCCATACTGTCCTCGCTCAATGCGGTCCAGTGTTTACAGCTCCATAAAGCCACAGCACCTCATAAAGATACCCATCTATACATATATGTGTTGTTGTTGTTGTTGTTGTTGTTGTTGTTGTTTTTTTTCTACATCTCCGAGCTGCAGGGCATTAGCTGATATCGCACCCCAGGAGTAATAACACGCATTTAAAGGCATGACATGTGTGTTTGCATGTGCTGTTGTTGGCGGATAAGCGTGTGCATGCAGGTGCTTCTATTCTGATAGAGAATGTGTAGCTGTGTGTGTGTGTGTGTGCGTGTGCGTGGCGATATCTGCATGTGCATACATGCTTTTGAGAGATATCAGCACCTCAGGGTGATGAGCTCACATATGAAGGCACTCAGCTTTTTTTTATTGTGCCTCTATACGCCCGGAGGAGCGGGACACAATGGAGAGGTGCCAGATGTGTGAGAAAAAAAAAAAAAAAAAAAATGCAGCGACACATCATTTCTATCATATCATCCTCTGGGCACAGGGCGCCCGCAAGTGTGCGACATGCCTCTGCGTCGGTGGAGACGTGCCAGTCCTGGCTAAACGAATGATGAAATGAAGCCAGATGGGGCGAGGGGGGGGGGGGGGGGGGGGGGGGGGGGGGGGGGGGGGGGGGGCTGGGGGAGAACCAAACAGCTTCCTGAGATAAAGAAAAAAAAAAAAAATGAAAAATACAAGAAATAGAAAAAATGAAGCAGTAGGAGTGTCAGGCGACGTGACAGGAGAGCGCCCCATTTCACACAATAGTGATCTCAATCCCACTTTGAAGAAAAAAAAAAAGAAAAAAAAAAGAGAGCAGAGAGGAAAGTTACACTCCGATGGCCATGAAAGTATTGATTTCATCGAGGAAAGCCTCCTGCTTCTCCTCCTCCAGTCCGAGGCTGAATTCATCCTGTTGTCTTTATATTTCTGCAAAAGTCTCTACACCCACCCGCAAAAAAAAACCCCCAAAAAACCCACACACACATCTCCAAACGGAACCAAAAAAACGTGCGTTTCCCATAATCCCACAGCGTGTTGGATTACCGTGGAGTGTGATCAATGACCTCGGCCGTCAGGGGTCACATCAGCCTTGTAACACGCGGTGATTGATATGTAGATCGACGTGTGACGCGTTTTTTTTTTTTTTTCTGTCTCATCAGATTGTGATTGATGAAGCCGACGGGGGCTCCCAAGGTCAGGCTGGTGATATTTGACCTCCCGCCGCGAATGTGCCGCACGCTGCGAGATGAATGCGTCTTAATAAAACCAGTCGCAGCGTTACGTGACACTCAGCTTCACAAACGACAGAGGTTAACACGCGCCCCCCCCCCAAACCCGTACATCAAACACCGGGGTTAGTGAAACTCGTGCGTGTGTGACAGTATTTCACATAACACACAAGGACACACACATTCTAAAAAAAAAAAAGCACCTTCCAGTCATACGGCATAAAAATAGACCACCACCCGCGGCGTCTCCTTAGCCATGGAGACGATTGGCCTTTTTTTTTTTTTTCACGGCCGAGTGTGTGACAAACAGCACGCGGCTCTACAAACGCACAAAAGCAGCCAGGGATACACAAAAGGTCAGCGGCTGACAGCGCTAAGACATATTATGCCCCGAGGAGATCCTGGGAGGTTGTGAGCACCGCACTGATTCCACCCGCCCCGCTGCTCTCTGGGAAAAAAAAAAAAAAAAAAAAAAACCTGCATCAGTATTCAAGGACAACAGTCATGCTCCAAAAGTGGTTTGAATAGGGTGCAGACATATATCTTTTTTGGCTTTCGGGCGTCGTTAACGGAAACCGCTGCAGGCCAGAGTATATTATGAGGAGTTCATAGTTATACATGCACGCGGAGTGTTTTGTTGGTGCATTGATTGATTCTGCTGTCGGGGTGAAATCAATCAATTAGATCGATATTTGTATTTTTTTTTCCACAGTAAATGTCCTGAAAACACCTGTCAGCGTTTCAGATCTTTTTTTCTTTTTGAGCCGACCACATCGAGGTTTTTAAAAACAGTGGATTACGATGAATATAATACACTTCATATTTAAATCAGTTTTTAAGTTGACGATAAGATGTATTTATGATATGTGAAGAAGTCGGCTGATGAGCAAACCCATTTTTTCTCTATTTAATTGGAAATCATTAAAGACAAGGTGAAAAGATGATTTAAAAAAAAAATGTATTTATTGCTTCAATTATCCTTGAGATGTGTCCAGAAATTAAAATATATATATAAAAAAAAATTATAATCACACCTGTGGGTGTGGAGGTCCCACAATTCGAAAATAAATCACAAATTCTATCCAAGACCTGAGAGATATTCCGCCTTTTGTTGAAGCTGCTTTTTTTTTATTTATTTGCAGCTTTGAGGTAAAAAAAAAAGAAAAAAAGAAAAGTAAACTCAATACGTACTTCATTTAAAGGTTTGCTGCAGAAGCCAATGAGCTGTGGATCCGATGCTCTCAGGAATCCTCACATTATACCACACTTCCTAGTGATTAATAAGAAACACACAAACACACACACGCCTCGCTGCTCTTATACACACACACACACACACACACACACACACGCATCCTCAGTGGGAGCGACACACATTTTAGCTGCCCGTAATCACGCGGTGATTCATGAGGCCAGATGTTAGAGGAACGAGAGGCGTGTTCACCCAGAGGTGTGAGAACCTGGAGGTGAGGTAAACCAGAAATGGGGAAGATGAAGAGGAGGTGAAAAGAGGATGAAGGGGTGAGATTGCGATGCTCACTCTCCGGCACCCGTGACATGACATTTAGAGTTTTAATTGAAGAGCAGCATCATTGCTCAGCTTCACGACTTTTGCGGGAAAAAAAAAATAAAAAAAAAGTGTGATTCCAAATAAGTTGAAGCACTGCCTGTGGAAACCACAGGATGACTCACAGCTTATTAAAAGTATTCGTAGTGAGTCAAACCTCTTAATATAATAATATAAACTTTGAGAACTGTAAAAATGTCTGAGCCGCTTTTCAATAAAGCTGTTCCGTCCACGTTTGTAAAAAATATATAGAAAACCGAAGCCATTTTTCAAATCTTAATTTGATGCAAAGTAAGCTGTCAAATAAATGATACGGAGGAAAATGTTTTTTTTTTTATTTTATTTTTTATTTTTTACAGTGAAGATTGTCAGATTCCATGTTGCTTTATTAGATTTCTATGGGAATCATTTTCCACTAAACTCCACACTTTCCTTTGAGTTTTTTTTTTTTTTTTTTTTTCCCTTATCATAACAGGCCGGCTGCTCCGCTCTTTCTTTCGTCTTTCTTTGCTCTTCAGGAGAAATTCACCCACAATGCAGCAGCAGCGGCAGAAACAGAGACGTGTCTTCAACGTTCTCTTTGTGCCATGAGACAGGAAATACTAAACATAGAACCTTTTAATTTGACCTCCGGCCCACTATGGAATATTCATAAAAGGTGCACGATTCATACTACTTAGCTTCTCATGTGACTTTTGATTGCTCGATGAATTGCTTATATCTTGTTTATCTGCAACAAACTTTTTTTTTTTTTTTAATAAGAAAGTGCATGTTCATTTCTATGTGGGAATCATTTTTGCTTTCCACAAAGGAAAATACTTTTGCATTGACAGGCAGGTGTCTAATAAACTCACATCAGGGTCACCTAAGATGTATAAATCACACTGAGGAAGATGAAATTGCAGGTCACCATGGCAATAGAGGGGCGGCTTGCTTCCAAATTCATTCTTTAGTCTGATCAGTGGCTCACACGTTGGCTTGTTCCACTTTATTTATTAATTTTTTTAATGAACCAAATGACATTATTTCATGATACATTATTATTACTACGTCTTAAAGTTTATGTGCATATACGAGACATTTTATTGTTATGGTCTTTAGTTGCTAGTATAGTCATAAACCGCTGTCTCAGAACGATGGCAAAAAAAAAAAAAAATGCACTTAACACAACTACACATCCTGATTTATCGTGGACCAAAAAAAAACAAAAAAACACTGCACATTCACTCACTATAATGCAACATTATCCGCGTTGGACCAGGCAGCAGAGGTGGAGCGCTTTGTGATTCAAACCGCTTCTGCTAGAACCTTGAATTCGTCCTCATTAGGGACGCCGTCTGACTCTGATAGGACCTGTTTACCGGCTCTGAGCGGCTGATTGTGTTTTTTATTCGCCCACCGTCCTCTGGTCACAACTTGTTTGTGCGACGCTGATTTGCTGAGCAGCGTTAGTGTCACAGTTCCTGGGAGTCCTGAAAAACACACACGCCGTTCTATTTTCCTGAGCCCCCTAATGGCTCCCATGTCTTCCTCCGGTCTCTACAACTTCCTCTTCTGGGGAATCTTCTCTTTCTTTTTTATTATTATTTATATATATATATATATATATATGTATTATTTTTTTGGTGTCTCTAACGCGATGGGAGTGCGGAGATGTCGAGAGTTTTTACATCTCGCAGTGTGTGATGGATGTCATGTTTCCTCTGGAGCTTTTTTTGTTTATGACAGGCGCATATCGCCTCTGCACAGTGTGCCGTTACGTAATGGGCTTTTTTGTTTTTACGCAGAATTGATTTATACACCTTTGTGTAATGGATTTTTTTGTGTGTGTGCGTGTGTTTTTTTTTTTTTTTTTTGCCCGTTCTCCACTCTGACCTCGGGTGCCCATGCTGAATGAGATGTTATCCTCCGACATAATTTGCCCGTTCTCCGCTCTGACCTCGGGTGCCCATGCTGAATGAGATGTTATCCTCCGACATAATGAAGTGCCGCTAACAGCCTCTCCCAACATGAGACTCTCTGGGTCCCCTCTGGCTCACAGAGTCACGGTGAGAAAGGGAGTTGACGTGTCCCAGGGCTCGGAGGCAACGTTAAGCACCAACGAACCACCTCCTGGGATCCGAACACATGACCACTTCCTGAAGAGACGTCACCTGACCACGCCGGCCATTGTTTCCTTCTTATTAAAGAGGGGGATTTCATTTTATAATGCGCTGGGAAACAGCGGGAGTGCCTCTGACTTTTAATTCTGCACTTCAACAATTATTTTCAGTAATGAGGCTGCGGGGGAGCAAACATCGTTAATAATGTTGACTCAGAGGAGCTTTGATATTTGGTTTGGCTTCACAAACATTTTTTCTTCTCAGGAATGCATGGTCAAGTTTACCGCAGGATCTGTATGGCCAGATTTCTGCACGGCATTGGATTTTTTTTTTTTCCTCTCATGTCTCCTCAGCCTCCGATCATTTAAACTGTGCGACAAATTGTGTGTGGAATGACAGTGTTTGAGGGGTGGCGTTAAAAAAACGCTCCTATCACAGGGCCCGCACAAAAAGCTTCTCGCGTTCGGGCCATCAGAGGAACAACGTGATCTAAACGCTGCGGCTTTTGAACGTACCCCTTGTTTCTGGACCACGCTGAGAGGAGATGCTAAATAACGGAGGACGGTGGCCGGCGGTGGAGGAACCGGGACTGCTGAGGTGTCACGTGGAGCTTCAGCAGCAGGGCGCCGCGGCTCAATTACAGACACATGCGGTGATGAATATCCACGACTCTGTTTGTGCATCTCAGAGTAAAAGAAAAAGTGCTGCGTGGACTCAAAACTGTTCGATTCGCCGATGCATGAAAGCGAGGGGAGCCCCCTTCCTGCGTCGACCCCCCCCCTCCCCTGTGGATCCACAGTGGACTTCAGGAGAATAATCTGATGGAGTTGTCAGTCTCTATTAAAATGACTTGAATGCAGATGGGACTAATTGTGTTTCTGCGTGTGTATTGATGTGTGTGTGCGTGCGAGTGCGTGTGCATTGATTTGTGTGTGTGTGTGTGTGTGTGTTTGGTCAAGTGGGTGCGTGTGTGTGTGTGTACGTGGGTGCGTGTATGTGTACATGTGCGGATTTCTGTGTGTGTGTGCGTGCGGGTGCGTGTGTATTGATTTGTGTGTGTGTGTGTGTGTGTGTGTGTGTGTGGTCAAGTGGGTGCATGTGTGTGTGTGTGTGTGTGTGTATGTGGATGCGTGTATGTGTACATGTCCGGATTTGTGTGTGTGTGCGTGCGGCTGCGTGTGTATTGATTTGTGTGGGTGTGTGTGTTTGGTCAAGTGGGTGCACGTGTGTGTTTGTGTGTGTATGTGTGTGAGTGTGCACGTGTGGATTTGTGTGTGTGTGCGCGTGCACGGATTTGTGTGTGTGTGTTTTTGCGTGTGTGTGTGGATTTGTGTGCGTGCGTGTGTGCGTGCGTGCGTGCGTGCGCACGCTTTTCATTGAATTTATTTTAAGATGGAGAGGACAAAAACTCGTTCAATATCGCGAGGAGGAGATTGCGAGTGACACTTTGCACCGCACAGCGGAAAAACCCTCATTTCATAAAACAAATAAAAACATCCCATCATCGTTAGAAGCGAAAGTGGGAAGCGCGGGGAGGGTTATAGTTTCACGACCGTGCCCCCGAGGTGGACTGGGATCTGAAGCGAGAGGGGAAAGTGGTTTTGGAGACGGCGTGAGAGGAGATAATGACAGCGGAGAGACGGGTGTGGCAGGGGGGGCGAGGGGGTGTTCATTTGTCACTTATCGTGTTTGCCCCCCGCCGAGAGTCTGGAGGTAACGCGGTGAACAAAAAAAAAAAAAAAGGGGAGACGACACAAAACTCTTCCTGCGCAACAGGGGGGATATTAGAACCCCGCCTTAACGGGGGGTGCGCGGGGCGCATCGTAATGAACAAAAGGGAAAATAATGATTATCATTAATGCTCTTTTGGGAGGAGGAGGAGGAGGGGGGGGGGGGGGGGGGGGGGAGGGGGGCCACCCCCCCCCGGGGGGGGGGGGGGGGGGGGGGGGGGCTGGAAGAGGGCCAGTCCTCCCCCTCTTTAGGGCCACTGAAGAGCCATGCGTCTCCGCAGACTGTTGCTAATGCGCCGTCGGAGGCCTCTGCAAAGCTCCTGCAATGAATAATCAGTTTAATGATGTTTGTTCTGCGCGATGACACATCTACAGTGCTGGCTAACCACTTAGCATTAAACCGGCACTCAACCGCCGGCGCCCCCCCCCCCCCCCCCCCCCCCCCCCCCCCCCCCCCCCCCCCCCCCCCTGTATAAGAGACAGCTCACACACCCCTCCACGTCCCCCTTTTTCATAGTGGTGCGGATAGGAACATATTTCATGCTGTTATTATGGCATAATTGATTTGTCTTGGCCGCAACATTATAGATGATTATGAACCTTGTCTCTCTCTCTCTCTTTTTTCGTGCTGATCTGGCAGAGAGAGAGAGAGAGAGAGAGAGAGAGAGAGAGATTTGCTTGAAAGTGGCTTGAATTTCAAATAAAATGACCTTTTTAATATGCCCTCCCATTCCGCAGATGCAGGATGGTCCAGCAGGTTTTTGAAAAGGTGCAATTGACAGTTGGGGGCCATATATGGCCCGCACTGGACTTAAAAAAAAAAATGTTTTAATCTAAATCGCTATTTGAATAAGAATGAGCCCCCTGAGCCCCTTTCATTTACTCTGTAGATCAATCAATAAAAGTATGAAAATTAACTGGTGTTTATAAACCAGAATCATAGTTAGAGACTCCTCGGCTCCACCTGCGTTTGACTCTTACACAAAGAATGCGTACGGCATGCACACAAATTGACCTCATTCAAAGGGCATGGCTTCTATTATGGAAAACCATATTTCATCTCAATTCCTGTCTCATTTTCCAATATCGCGGTTTAAAGATTATGCACAGCCGCAGATTCATTTCTCAGGTACACAACTTTGTTTCCATTATGGAATTTTTTTTTTTGGTCCCATTGTTCAATATACAAATGACCTCATGTAGGAAAGAGAAAAGGGCATCAAAAGAGGTTCTGTGTACGGGGACTCTGGGATTTAAATATAAAAAAAAAAAAAAAAAAAAAATCAATGTTGTCAATGTTACTGACTGCACACTGCACACCGTAAAAGTATATAGCCAAACATCTTTTGTAATTGCTCATGGCAATGGTAATAAAAGATCCTTGATTACAGAGGCCATTACCATCAATGAATCCACCCTGAAACACAGGTAAAAAAATAAAAAAAAAAGATGGAGAGAAAGAAAGTGAAACTGAAAAAGTGTGGGGGCCAAATTGAATCCGCATTGTTTCATGGAAATAAATAAAAATAATGCGAGTGAAACTCCAACAAATCCGTGTTTGCTACGGTGTTGACAATGTCATGAATATATAAACTTTTTTTTTTTTTTTATGTGAATGTGACTTCACACTCGCTGTCACACAAAATCCATCTGAGGTATAGATTCTTCCACATGATAATATGGAACCGATTTGAGCCTGGGGACTTTTTTGTGAAACACAGGCAAGTTTATAAGGTTTTGTTTTAATTACTAACACACACACACACACACACACACACACACACAGGAGTGGTTTGTTTACTTCACGGTCAACACCCTGTGTATCTTCAATATAGCCGATTTCCCAACTACATGAGCCGTAGCAGTTCTGGCTGAAGTGAAAATTAATGAGCTGTCTGCATTTGGCTGGGGCGCAATCAAAACACTGCTATCACGCCACAGGCAAAATCCTACACAGGGCTCCATCACCGTGGCGACGGGGCCCGCGTGGATGCCGCAAATGAAAACAAGTGGGGAGGGGGGGGGGGGGGGGGGGGGGGGGGGAAGAAAGGGTCAGCCCACTTAACCTGGTAGATGCTGGAGTTACTGGCAGTGTCACAATGAGCGCTGGCTTTAATTGGTCATGGCAAGGGCTCGTGTGTAATACTGTGATGTGTGAAGCTGAAGGGGCCGCTGTGTAAACACACAATTACATGCTAATTAATTGAACGTGCTCATTTCAATTACACCAGGAAACGAGCGCGGGAGTCTGCCAAATGGAAAAAAAACTAAAACATATAAATATTCAAGATATAAAGGCAATAAATATAGTCTGACGACCAAATGGTCAAATTTGACCCCTTTATTTATGAAACAGCATTGTTTTTTTTTTTGTTTTTTTTTTTATAAATGGTACCTGGCAGTGAATTCATGGGGAGGCAGGACAAACATTTTTTTCTATTTTATAATTTAGCAGGAGAAATAGGCCCGGAGTTAATGACAGCGATAAAGTACGACTTGGATTTTTCACCATTCATTAGTCTTTCCCACTGTGTGGGTTGTGGAGTATTGATGAAAAGGAAAGACTGGCTCTAATTGTGCAGAGGTCCGCTGCGTCCCTGCACTCCATTAAAACTGGATGCACTCCTGCACCATATATATTTATTTACAGAGGAACCAGCAGCTGCTCACCGACCGGAACGCGGAGTTTCCCCCCCATGTACCGGGGCGTATCGAACCTCAGCTTCGCGGAGCGGAACCAAAAACAACCCGGCTGAGGATGCGCGTTGGTTCAACATGGCTGCCGTCGGCATGCGTCATCACCGCAAAAAAATAAAAAAAAAGAATTGCCTTTTGGCAATGATGAGGATTGAGCATTTCAATGATCAGGAGCATATTGACAAAGATTTGCGGGAGCTGCGGTTCACGATTAATGACAAAAAAAAAAAATGCAGATTTACGTTGGTTCGAATAAAATAAACTATAAAGATAAATTCAACAGCGATCCAAAAAATAAAACATATTCCTTCCTGTTACTAATACTGATGAAGTTTTTATATATATATATATATATATATATATTCCTTGTGTACATAAAATAAGACGTTTTTTCGTCTTTTTCTTTTTTGCAGTGTAATGACAGTTGTGTTTGGTTTCGTCTAAACTCCCAGAGAGCTGGAAGAAATGAGTCCGGTTTGATATTCATCTACACTGCTCCTTCATTTCAAGTCCAGACGAACAAAGCTGATGGAATGCTGAAAAAACAAAAAAAACGCCCAGGCCACACCCGAGATCCAAGGCTTTTTCACAAAATACAGTTCAAATGAGGTCTGAAAAAAAAAAAAAAATCTCATCTCGCAATGTCCTTCATAATGTATCAAACGGATGCATGTGCATGTTTGAGACTCCTGGGAGCTGGCTGGGCTGCCGAGTCAGGTGCATGTAAAATGCATGATCTGTTTAATCAGAGCACACATGCGCCACAGACCCGGCTGTCAATCAACACTCACTGCACATGCCTGATGGATTCCGGTTTGACACCAGGTACGTTCACATGATGATGACGTGCAATGGTAATTTTTTTTATTCAAATGTGTTATTATTTCCATAAAATCTCTTTCCACATATAGTTATATATTTAATGGAAAATCCGTTTACTTAAATCGATAAAAAAAAAAAAAAAAAAAATCCTAGTGAGGATATCGTCGTGACGACACCAGCGCCCATGTTCTTCGCCCTGGCTTCTGCATCTCATCCATAGTCATACATTCCTTCTGTTATTCTTCCGTGTCAGCCGTCAAAGTTCAAAGCCTGGGAAATTGTTCCCGGAGTCTCTTTGAAGAAATTGGAATTTCACATGCCCTGTTGATTTAAAGGCAATCAGATAGAAAATGGCGGCGTTTGCACAACAAAGGCAGAACTCTTTCGGTGCCAAGTAAACACAGTGTACGTTCCAATTCAAATGATTTCACCTGAATTATTCATTGTGAATTTGGACGCTATATGGTGTGAAGGGGTATCAGAGCTGATGTAGACAACGATTGAGCTTAGGATTGAACAAACATTGAACAAACACGCACACGCACACACAAAGGGCGGAGGCCTGAAGGAGCCTCGTATGGTCTTCATCAAAAATGTCCTGCGATCAAAGCGCGTTGCAGCTTCACGCCACCGACGGCTACATGTAGACTATGTAGCCGCGATGCTCCCGGCTACTCTGTCCAAACTCATAAGAACGTGGAAGACACACACAGACATATCAAAGACCTTCAAACAGACAGACGCACACACACACGCACACACGCACACAGAGGCTGTAATCTGGGCTTCTTAGCCGGCTGTTGTTTCTCTCCCAGAGTTGGTGGGTCTAAGTGTTTGGTCCTATCTCTGCAGCAGATGGGGCGGCACAGCTGGTGTTCCCCTGTGCCACTCGAGTGGTGCCAGTGGAGAGGGAGGCTGAGGCCTGATGTATGCAGGCACACAGAAGGAATCACACTGGCAAAGGGGGGGAGCAAAAAGGAAAGAAAAGGGATGGAATGCGTTTTCAGACTCATCCCCCGGTGACTTTTGGGCCGTGTGGAGTGTGGAGGTTTGTAGGAGCCCAAGAGTCGATTTCTTTTTCTTGTGTAATGACCATAGGCGCACACGGACCCACATGAACATGCGATGTGCAGCTGCTCCCAAACTTAAACTATGTTTATACCAACTTTGTGCATACAACTTTATTCAGTTTTAACTTTTTTATTCTAAAATTGTATTTGCTGACTGGAGGAGACACGCTTCTTGAAAAAGTTGATAAGTTTTGTCTCACCTAATTTCAGAGTCTGTTTATTATTATTATTATTATTATTATTATTCTTATTCTTATTCTTATTCTTATTCTTATTCTTCTTATTATTATTATTATTATTATTATTATCATCATTATCATCATCATCATTCTTATTATTATTATCATTATTATTTTGGATGAAGATAGATGTGGATTTTTTCTGATAATACTGTTTTATTTCAGTCTGTGCTGCCACTCACAAATCCACAGAGGTGGAAGTGCAGCTTCCTCATGAGGAGACCGCCGGCGGGCGCCAGGCTTGGCTGATGACACGTGATAACGGTCCAGGTGAAATCACACACCCGTTACTCGGGTCCGTGACCAGCTGGTCGTCCCTGGCCTCCCTCCCAGAATCCTCTTGGAGCCGCAGCTCCTTCTCAGCTCAGCCGATCCAGCTGCTGCCTCCCGTCCACCGGAAGCCCACGGAATGATGTTAATCGCTTAATCGACGCCGCGGGTTTGATGGCGATTCGGTGCGACAGCGTGTAAATGTTGGGCAACAACAGATTAAACGCAGGGTGACATAAGATATTAGTGATACATAATAAAACAGGAGGTGAAGAAATCAGCAGCTGAGATGCAGGAACTGAAATAAAAATCATGGACGTAAAGGTTTGTGACCTCAATAATAGATGGTTAATAGTCTAAATCGTCTAAAATTCCATTTTCATTAAAAGCCTTTTGAGGCCTGACAGGTAAATATTCAAGATTTTTTTCAAACTATTATTTATTCAGTGTTACTCGTGCAAAAGTCCAGGTGCACTGACTTTTGTTAATATTTGTCTTCATAAGCACAATTGCTAGTTGCCATTTTCATAAAACATCTCGCCTTTAAAATTGGGCAGTGTGAGGGTCTTCATCCATGTAGGTTAACACATTACAAATGTCTCCCACTGACTTTGTATAATGGGAAACTAAGAAAATAAGTTTTTATCATTAGAAGTCCAAAGTTTCTTGTTTTTTTAAGTCTTGGACACTTGATCTCATCTCCCTGGATCAGTCCAATCCTTCTCCTGGATCTGTTAGATATCCAGGTGTGTACGATAAGGAGCAGGAAAAGATTAGATTGATAAAACCGGTATCAGTCTGAAAATGGCTGATATTCTTATTTATCCGTCACCATGACCATAAAAGCCCTTATTTGGTTATTTGGTGCCATTCCTTGTCACGGTGTCTTTTCATTGTTGCCTTGATTTGAGTGTTTTTCCTAAAACATTTTGTTCTGCAAAAAATAAAAATAAAATAAATCTCCACTTGAGAAATCATTTCTACAGAACAAACGATAAACTTTAAAACTCAGCGATCCTTTTTTTTTCTCCCCTGCATCTTGGTCAGAAATGGATTTAAAGGTGAATTTTCAGGTTTTTATAAAAATGGAAAATGAAAAGTTAAATTAATTACAGAAGGTATGTATTGCAGACATGGTGGGGCAATTTATTTTTGATCTCATATTGACTGTATTGGATCTGGCTCCAGATCCAATTTTTTTTTCTGATCAGTTTTCCTTGAAATGTCACAAGGTCAAAGGCAATATGTGGAGAAGAATTCATAAGGATGTAGGCAAATCCGATTGTGAGTTTGCGCAACATTTATTTTGTATTTTGTACTGATGATATTCTTATTTACATATTGATTATGTTTTATGCCTGATTCGCAAAGTGGACACATTTAAAGGAGTAAAAATCAAGAATTTTCATAACCCATAAGAAGAAGATAGAGTTATATGTTGCTGCAACAATAAATTGTGGAGCAGCATTTTCTATTTTCCTTATATTAAAAAAATGACTTTTTAAGATTTAAAGCTCTAATGCTCCCAAGGTAAAAAAAATAAATTAAATAAGTTGGAGGGGATTTGGACTAAAAGAGTGTGGGGAACTTAATCAGGACTTCATATCCTGTCTGACATAAAACTTGTAAACTAAGTGTGTTCCCATTATTATTATTATTATTATTATAGTAATATTTCTCGCACACAGGCTTCTTACTTTGAAATGGACTGTGTGAAAGCCACTCCAATCTCTTCTGATTTCACTAAGGCATGTTTTACTGTGAGAAAACGCTCTGAAAGAACGAAGGGGGATATAAAACCCCTTTGAAGCACCACTGGCTAACGCTTGGATTCAGACCTAAATAAAAATAATGGATATACTTTTTTTTAATCTTTAGCCTTTTTCCTCTTGGCAAGAAAAAAATCTTCAAATGGCATCAAAGTGCGGCCAGAAATATGCATACCGTAGGCCTGTTCAAAACACAGATACACTTGGAAACATTTCAGAGACGATAGTTAAGGGATTTTTCTTAAAAAAAGAAAAAAAAGAAATGGTGAAAAGTATTTATAAAAAAATGTATTCCAGAGTGTTCGGCTAAATCACTGTCTCCTTTTTTCTCTATTTCATGTATTTTTTTTTTTTTAAGTTTCTCAACCCATTAAAGGAAAAAAAGCCTCAGACATCTCAGCATTTCACTTAACATAATGTATTTTCCTCTCTTTGTGCCTTTTTATTGTGAGCTCTGTGATAATTAAACCTGAGATGGGATCAGTGCGAGGGTTCTCCTGTCAAGAGAGCGTCACCGAGGTCTAGACACGCCGACGACAATATACACACGAGTACAAAACCGCAGGCTGCCTGTCAAATAAAGTTTTAAGTGGTGGTTTGAATAGAAGCCTGTTTGGGAAAATATTGTTGAAAATCACAGATTTTGATGATAAATCTGTGCAGCACTCTTCTTTTCTATGTGGGTGATCAGCAGAAGGGACCAGAGCTTTAACCACCAACAGCTGGTGCCCAGACTGCTGGTGCTTTTAAACGTGATCTTGATTGGAAGCTCCGCCCACCTTCCACCTGTGCAGAATGAGGCTAATGATGTCAAATGAGAAACACCTGTGTGGGAATTTTAAAAAGTAAAAATAATAACTGTAGGAAATGTTTTGTCACGTTATATATAGAGTTTTGTGGGGGATGCACATCGGATGGGTTTTGTGCTTACATACGTCAAATCAGAGGATTTAAGCCTTGTATTGTGTGAGCCAACAAATATGTTGGCAGATTGAGTTATTAAAAAAAAAACGACCACAAAATGACAGAAGTGGCCGCGTATTAATCTGAAAACTCAGTGTAAACGATAAAAAAAAAAAATCCACAAAAGGAAAGGTGAAGATACAGATTCATCTGAGCACCAGTTTCCTGTGGGACTGTGGGATTAGTTTAGCTCACAAGCGTCAGATAACTTAGACAAGTGTGAATTTAGTCATACCAAAGTGAAATGTTGAAAGTTTTCATGGTTCATATCAAAGAAAATCAAAGATGTGATCTTATTTTTGAAATATTTCATTGGAACTGGAGAAAACAGTGAAAAAGTATTTTTTTTTTCTCACACCCACTGGATCTATACTCATAAAATCTCACTTTCTAGTTCCAGTGCTACGAGACACAATTTCATTCAACTGTATTTATCAAGGGGAATGTTTTTTTTTAAGCAACATTTTTCAAAACCTTACATTTAAGGGATAATCCCTTGCTAATTTCATTGGGAGTGCTGGGCTTCAACACACATCAGTGATTTATAGTCGTAGTCCCAATCAGGGCAGGCCGGAGGTAAAGTTGTTTACTAGACTGCATTCCTCTCCAGATCGAATTCTGTCACTCACACAGAGTGGATTCATGGTGCGGATGAATTGGAGATGCGCTGCAGAAGGATTTGCATTTTCACCGGTAATTTAATCTGGTATTGAGTCCTAAAACGTTAGGATGGGTTTCGTCTTTGATGAAGTGGAAGCGTTCGCCCACCCTGACACCCGGCAGCATTCCCCCCATCGAGGCGTTATGACAGGCTCCATTTTTCATAATTCTGCGGTTTGATTAGGGCTTCGTCATGATTGATGAAGCCCAGCGGTTGACTTCAACGCATCACGCCGAGTCTCGAACCCTTGACACAAGTAAAGTCTGTACAACTCACTCTCGCGCCTAGCGCAAATTAAAATACTCACTTCTGAGTGTAATTAAAAAACAATAAGTTAACGTTGATGCTAATATAATGAATCTTGACCCAATAACATCCAAAAAATTGCATTGTAGAAAGAAACACAACCTGTACATTTATTCAAAGGTTTTAGTTTCTTATAGGTGGATTGTTGATCACATTTTTATGAAATTGTGTTTTAAAGAATTTTGTTTCCCCATGGTGGTAGTCCAAAAGAGTTTTTCACTTATTTTATGATGACTTGAAAAAGATGCAGAGGAAGGGTAGTCTGGGCGTGGGATGCAGGTTTGTATGAAAAAGTGCGCCTGAAAGGTTGGTTTTAAATAATGTTCCTTTTATCCCTACAGTGCAGAAAGTACTTGACAGGCACAGAGGATAGAAGCAGGAATAAATAACTTTCTATGTGCAGAAACTAAAGGTGAGCTATAATTTATTTAAAATATGTATAACGTATTGCTTCATATAGAAAAAGGAGAACCCTGTTGGTCTAAAAACTGCTGTTCAACAGCAACTATTCCCAAAGATATTGACTTGAGTTTTCATGAATATTTACCATACGAAAATAAAATTCATTGTAGAAACAAAAAATTTAAAGATGATTCGTATCAAAAGATTAAGTTCAAAGTTGTAATAAATATGCTAGTAACAAAAAAAAATTGAGGAACTCTTGTGTTGGTGAGCGTTCAAGAAGGCGAAAAGTATCTTGACCTTTGACCTATTTCCCGATGTCCGAGCATCACGGGACCAAAACCAGCGTGTTCGGGCTCTCTGAAAACTCCTAGAAACCAAATCCCATTCCTCTAGCAGCGACTCTTCACCAAAACGCTTACCCTTATTCCACTCTTACAACCTGTATAATTCTGGAATTAGGGTTAGGGTTAGGGTTACCGAAACCCTAATTCCATTCTTATAACCCCTTTAAGTGTGGGATCGGGGTTAGGGTTTTAGTGAAGGGTCGCTGTTAAAGAGATGAAAGTTGGTCTGGGGGGGTTTTCAGGGACCCCGAACGCGCTGGTCTTGATCCCGTGTTGCTCGGACATTGGGAAATAGGTCAAAGGTCAAAAAGGCCTAAATTAATTTGACCTTGGTTGAAGCTTGTTTTTTTGTACCTGAAGGAAGCAGTTCTGGGAATTCTAGAAAAAGCCACTTGCGATTTTTGAAGAACTTATTCTGATGCAGCTCATAAAACGTGTCCCAGTACCAGGAAGCGTCAGTGTCAAATTTACCTAAATGTAAAGGGAATTTAAGAACATTTAAAGCCATTTTCTTGCCATGTAACCTAATTCAAATCAACGTTAGAAAATATTTTTTTTACAGAGAATGGATTCTTGCCTTGTTCCTTTAAAGGAATAACAACACAAGAATTTTCTTGTGCCTTCTGCCGTGCATATTCCTTCTCTTCTTCTGTCCACTGTACATGGTCCCTAAAATAAAAAAAAAAGATTACAGAGAAACTGTTAATTGTTTTTCAACTATAGTGACTCAAACTGCCCAATAGAAACCACAATTATTTACTCCCTAACCAATTATGTTTCAGATAAGAAATGACCAAATCCTGAACTCAAACATGCACACTTTGTTTTAAGCTAACAAACCTCACCCAAACTCACTCTTCTTAGAAGGCACATTCAGATGAGTGACAAACCAGTGAGAGTACATGACTAACCACATGTTGTGCTTAAAGATGTCCTCATGATTGGTCAGAATCCGAGAACCCAGAGGAGCTGAAGGTCTTCCTCCAGCACTCTTTTCTCTTGGGGACAATCGGCTGAAGGCTTTAGCCAAATTGGTTGTAAAGAGTCTCTGCAGTTTATGCATTTACGCTGTAAAAATGCAGCAAGAGTTGAATACCTTTCACAATTACACAAGCCATAGAAAGAGGAATCGGGGTTTCCATCCCTATTATGATCCCACTAACAGGGCTTATAAGGGTGGAATTAGGGCTAGGGTTTGGGTGAAGGGGAGCTGCTAGACAGATGAGGGAGTTGGTCCCATGAAGTCCCATGAAGTTTTCAGGGACCCCGAACGCGCTGGTCTTGGTCCTATGTTGCTCGGACATCGGGAAATAGGTCAAAGGTCAAGATACGTTTGGCTTTCTTGGCCTTTGACCTATTTCCCAATGTCCGAGTGACACGGGACCAAGACCAACGCGTTCAGGGTCCCTTAAAACCCCTAGAAACCAAATCCCATCTCTCTAGCAGCAACCCTTCACCAAAACCCTAACCCTTATTCTCCGCGTATAACCCCTATAAGTCTGGAATTAGGGTTAGGGTTAGGGTTAGGGTTAGGGTTACCGAAACCCTAATTCCATACTTATAACCCCTATAAGTGTGGGATCGGGGTTTGGGTTTTAGTGAAGGGTCGCTGTTAAAGAGATGAAAGTCGGTCTTGGGGGGGTTTTCGGGGACCCCGAACGCGCTGGTCTTGGTCCCGTGTTGCTCGGACATATGGAAATAGGTCAAAGGTCAAGAAGGCCAAAAGTAATTTGACCTTTGACCTATTTCCCAATGTCCAAGCAACACGGGACCAAGACCAGCGTGTTCGGGGTCGCTGAAAACCCTAGAAACTAAATCCCATCTCTCTAGCAGCAACCCTTCACCAAAACCCTAACCCTAATACCCCGCGTATAACCCCTATAAGTCTGGAATTAGGGTTAGGGTTAGGGTTACCGAAACCCTAATTCTATTCTTATAACCCCTATAAGTGTGGGATCGGGGTTAGGGTTTTAGTGAAGGGTCGCTGTTAAAGAGATGAAAGTCGCTCTTAGGGGGTTTTCAGGGACCCCGAACGCGCTGGTCTTGGTCCAATGTTGCTAGGACATCGGGAAATAGGTCAAAGGTCAAGATACGTTTGGCTTTCTTGACCTTTGACCTATTTCCCAATGTCCAAGCGACATGGGAGCAAGACCAACGCGTTCGGGTCCCTGAAAACCCCTAGAAACCAAATCCCAGCTCTCTAGCAGCGACCCTTCACCAAAACCCTAACCCTAATATCAGTCTACTAACCCCTTTAACTCTGGAATTAGGGTTAGGGTTACTGAAACCCTAATTCCATTCTTATAACCCCTATAAGTGTGGAATCAGGGTTAGGGTTTTGTTGAAGGGTCGCTGTTAAAGAGATGAAAGTCGGTCTTGGGGGTTTTCAGGGACCCCGAACGTGCTGGTCTTGATCCCGTGTTGCTCGGACATGGGACACGGGAAATATGTCAATGGTCAATAAGGCCAAAAGCATCTTGATCTTTGACTTATTCGCCGTTGCCAGCCCTTCACCAGCGTGGAATTAGATTTAGGGTTTTGGTGAAAGGTCACTGCTAGAGAGATGGGAGTTTATTTCCAGGGGTTTTCAGGCACCCCGAACGCGTTTGTCTCAGTCCTTTGTCCCTCGGCTATCAGAAATTGGGTGAACGTTCAGGAAGCCCAAAAGTATATTGCACTTTCAAAGATGCTGATTTGACCTTCTAGGGTAACACAAGTTGATCCAGTGTAAGGTTTTTGATCAAACAGGATATCTTTTCAAAATATACACACTAAGAACACTATCAGTTGGTTATAAAGACTGAACCCCATCAGCAGCTTATGTTTGGAACCGCGTTGTCGACAGTGTTCAGTCACCCTGCGTCTGCTTATCAACTTACCCTTTCCTATTTCCACCTTATCAAAACAATTATCTTTATTCTCTAGGCCTCTTGCCCCTAGATTTTTATTTTTCTTTTTCCCCCGTTTTTTTTACTCCCTTCTGTAACCTGTTATCGCCCGTTGACTGGCAGGCGGGATTTATGTCATTTATTGCCCTCCTCGCATGCAACCCAATATGGTTTATTTTCTCAATCTCTCCACACTCTGCATGATCCCTTCTTCCGTTATCGAGCCCCTGACAGATACCGCAGGACATTCACTGTGGTGCCAGTTCAAAGGCTAAGAAGCCAGCAGAGTCATCTTGTGGGGAACTCTCCTCCAGCCCCTCCACCATGAAACACACCAGCAACTTCCAATTCAATGTAACAGGCGGACAGGGTTTTATCTCAACCTGTGCACCACTTATTATTTCAGTTTACTCAGACCTTTGACCTATTCCAGATACATTTTGAAGAGACACTGGAGATAAGCAGCTGCTGGAATATGTTATTAATACCTGTACAGATTTTATTCAACATATAGTCAGAAACGATTTTTTAATTGAGAAAGTCTCTAGTGTTGGCTTGAAAAAATGTCAAAAAAGTAAAGTTTTCCCATCAAGTATAAACTTTAATTGACTTGTGTTTGTTGAGAATTTAGTATTAAAATGTTGCTTGTGGTTTTGTGGGAAAACAGTCTCTGTATGAATATTGTACACATTTATAGAACATTAATTTACTTTTCCTTATTGTGTTAATTAAATTGTAATCCAGTCAGCTTTGATTTTCCCAAATTATTTACCATTGCAAATGAGTTCACACATTTTTTTTTAAGATGCAACAGAGTCTGAGTTTATAGCTCATGGTGAATTAATGATATTAATCTAATTATGACTTTAGATAGGAACTCACTTTAAATATTGATATAAAAGAAATGTGTAAATATATGTTTGTAGTCTTTCATGAGTGGGAGAGGTTATACCCTTGAGGTCAAATCCTCATTCTGTTGCATCTGAAACTAAAGCTATAAAAAAAGTTATCATTTGCATTATCAATTGATTGGTGAGATAATAATTACTATCTATTGGGAATTCAATATTTATACAATTGAATAACATTCACTATTTGGAGATTCGATCTCAGAAAAAAAAACAATAAGTTGCAGCCACCACATCCTGTACATGTAGGAAGGTTTGACATATAGGTTCCTTTCACGCCTGACAACAATCTGTCCAGGAAGTGTACCATTACTATTGTCAAATCGGCACTGCAGTTTATAGCTCAATAATGCAGTCATCACTCATGCTGTCACCCACCGTCACGTGCCCCACATTAGCTTTGAGTTTGACACTGATTTATTCCACTTGCCCTGCAGCTGCAGGAGGAAAAGAAAAACAAAACACATATAGTCAGCATCTGTTGTGCCAAACAATCAGCTTGCCAATATTGTATTTTGGCTGTATTTGTGTAGTTAAAACCACACAAACTTCTTCTTTTGTGTACTTTCTCATAAATTCCGTCTTTTTTTTTCCATCTTGCAGTTGCGCAGACTTTAACCCGCCATAAAAATGCCATTTGGCCGAGACAGAACTTGGCCAGTATTTGTATAGACCTTTTTTTTTTTTTTTCTGTGCCCATCTATTGTGGAATACCCATAAATAATGTGTGACACTCCTCGGCCTGCTCATTTGACCTTTGCACAAAGAGAAACTCGACAAAAACAAACAACTCCCCTTGACGCAAGGACGCAATCTAATTTGGTGCACGGAGGCCGAAACGAGGCTTTCGGGGGAACCGATTCCAGATCAGCACTCCCACATCAGGACCGGCACACGGAGCCTGAAAAGAAATCGATGGCCAAGGGTTTAACAGGCTAACCATAATTGGGCTCATAGTCTTGGTCTTTGGAAGTTTTGTAAATACCAACAGAGAATAACAATCTAGGTGAAAATAGCTTGTGTCTGTTGAGATGTGGCTCATTGATTTTTTCCCGTTTTTTTTTTTTTATTATTTATTTAGCCTCTGTTTTGTGCATGCCTCCGAGATGCCTGCAAGATGAAAGCAGCAGAGAGAGAGAGAGAAGCTTTGTCGGGGCAAAAAATATTATGTGCACAGGCCGGATTATTATCACATTATCCAAAGGCGGGTGGTACATTATTATTATATATATTTTTTCATATTTAAACACATTTGGCGCATGCTCATATCCAGTGGAACCGACAGGTGGAATGAACAGATGCCGGGACTTTTAACAAGCGCCGCAGTGACCCTGTGATCATGTAAAAAAAAAAATGATATTGCTATGCTGAGGGGAAGAATTAAAAGGCAGAAATGGGTTATTTGTCGTTTTTACTCCACACTGACACTGACTGAGGAGACTTTTTAATATTATAAGTGTATCGAGATGAGTGTGGACAGCAGTCCAATGAGATCACTTTGTCATTTGAAATAATTGTGCGACACCTCCGCTAACCGCCATTTAGTTTTCCTCCACCAGGTGGTGCTAAAATCACTTCGGGCAGAATATATATATATATATAGCGGATTAAGAACGTATTCTGTAGAAAAGCGGAACCGTAGTCACCATATGTTCCCCCCATAAATGACATTCATGAACTGAACTCTTTTGCTATCCACAGTGCAGCGGCTGGATTTTGTTTTAACACACCCTAACCATAGGATTTAAAATATCCACAGATTCAACTTGTCCCTAGACATCCACAATAATGCAAAACCAAATAGAGACATGGGTTTCTACATTAGCCCAGTCAGTAGGACGTTTCTATCAACCTGGTGGAGAGAGTTTTGGCGGGAAGGCTCTCTGACCTTTCATGTTCATTGGAGTGAGAGAAGTTGAATCGTGACCTTAATCCCCAGAACCAGTCCTGCACACTAATGAAAAAAAAAGAAAATTTTTCATCTCTTGACATAATGTTAAAAACGACAACAAGTGCATTTCAACTATTCAAACTTTTGTCTGAGCTAACACCGCTATGTTGATGTTTACGATTAAGATGTGCAAAAAAAAGAAATAAATTACACAAATAAAGAAAAGTCATGGTACAACATAAAATGATTCAGGTTAGTGGACCTTCAGTGCCACAGTCACAATAACAACCAATTAGTGAGGGTTAGGGGAATTTCTGAGTTGTGCCGATTGCAGAATATTATGACACTGTAATGTATTATTTTTTTTACTGCGTCTCTGCATATTAAAGAGGAATTTTTCCCTCCTGCCTTGTGGATCTGCTAAATGTGCCTCGTTGCATTGTGTGGCTTTCACGCTGTGATATGTAATGGCCCCTGCTGTACACTGTGAAGTGTTTACTCGCAGTGTCAGCTGCATTACAACGTGCTCGCTAGGATTCAGCGTCTTGACAACAGCAGGGCACCCGCCCACCGCCCCCCACCCCCCCTCCCCCAACCCAACCGTGCAACAAAAACATTGCAAGGTGGATATTTGTGTCTACAAGCATCATGTGAAAGTGTTTTTTTTAATTCTCTGCAGGTTTGCAGGAGCTCATTCTTTGTGTCTCTGCTGCAGCTGGGCCAGTTGTTAGAGAAGAACCCCACTGACTGGACACAAAGACTGGTCATACATCTTTGGTGCTCGGCTACCATCTAATATATGAACATAAGCTTTTTTTTCTTTTTTTTTTCTCTTCAAAGAAGGCGCTTCGTGAGATCTGCCTCAAGCGAGGTCACTTGAGTCGAGATCAGTTGAGCGTGAAGACTGAGAACTGAAACAGTAACGTCTGGAGGTTTGGAGTTAGAAAGAAGTGACCTCTGTCGCCCGTTTGTTGCCTCATACAGAGCTGAGACTGTGGCAGCCGCAATGAGCGTAACACAACTGAAATAATAATGTGGAGTGTGAATAAACGTGGAGTAAGGCTGTTTCACGGTACACTGGTAAATAAAAAAATACAGGGAATTATCCATTTTTCATCCCATTATTTCTAAAGATAAAATAGATCAATTAAAATGATAATAAATTATTATAATAATTATTATAATTATTATAATAATGATGATGATGATGATGATGATGATGATGATGATGATGATGATGATAATTATTATTATTACATTGATTTTAAATGTATTTACATAAATTGTTACAAATCTGTGTACAGGTGTATAAGTGAGTTACTATGGTTACGTGGAGGCTCTGTATCTGTTGCCTTGGTTCTGATGTTATTATGTATTTACACTATGATAGATGTAATAGTGATATAACACGATACTCTATGTATCAAATAAAAAACATGCTATGATCACTCTCAAAATAATAGGAAGCCTCAAAGCTGCCCACTATGTGACATTTGTCACATCCTGAACCTGAGCGTTTTTTTTGGAGGGTAAGACTCACACATATTCTTCACTTCTGCAGATTTGTTCTCGCAGGTGTCAATAATCAGACTCATCAATAACGGGATGCGAGATCAACAACTCCAAATTTGAAAATCAAGTCATCATCATGCATCGGTGGCATTTATGTCTTTTTCAGTCACTGGACCGTCGGCTAATGGCTAAATCAGTCAGGGTGTCGGAAGATAAATCACCTCTGTCGTCTTATCGGTGCATACGTGTCAATAAGAAAAATGACAAATCTAAACAAAATAGTTCACATTAGATTTGCTCATTAGAATAGTCTTTTGATGAGATAACATAAGAGCGGCATGGTGACATGGGCTATGATCATTTTAATTCTGCAATCCTACAGAGTGACCTTTTTGCCCTTGACCTTGGAACCCTGAAAGCTTTCCCGGCTGCATGCATACATTTCCAATATTAAGAGCCGTTCTTCTTCTCAGTCTAAATTTTTTTTTTTTTTCTTTGCTAATGAAAATGAGGAAGGACCTCCTCACCTCCCGCTAAATTAAACATTTCCAAGTTTCACAGTGATTTTAAACACCACCCACACAGAGAGTTGGGTGCGTGGTTGAATTGACATCTGTTTTTTTCCCCTTGTTTATTTTTATTTTTTATTTACTCCGTAAACTTATGAAGCAGATGGTGCACAGTGGCGGTCTGAGCGGCTGCCTCGTAGACACTGATGCAGTGCTTTTGCCGTCCATCGGTAATTACTGTCACCACAATTTCCTGCTTGCTTCATTAAATATTTATGGAGGAGCCCGTCCTATTTTTGTCTGGAATCACTATGACAAACAGGAATTTATAATGAATTGCCCTGGCGGTGGCTCAAGAGACAGATCACACAATCATTTGCCGTCGCAATTACAAACCATTGTTGGCCTAATATGCGTAAGGCAAGTAAAACTCCAGTGAGCTCCTGTGGCCTACGACTGTATAATGAGAGGGAGACACCATTTTTTTTGTTTGTTAAATGATCCAGAGGTCATCCGTAGAGACACACACTCTTGTGTGTGTAAATACAGTTATGCACTCATGTGAAAAACAAGCTTGAGTCGTTAATACTCATTTCGGGCTGCAATTACTCATTACCCATTTTTTTTTTCTTGGCTAAATGACATTGTTCTGACTGCATGAAAAGAGAAAAATAGAACGGTGGAGGCTTGTGTTTACAATTCATCAATGCTCCAAAATAAATGAATCCGGCAATTGTGGGAAGTCAGATGAAGCCTCTCGGCTATTAATCAGTGTTAGATCTGGATTCATTTGTCTCTCTTCTTAGTTTAAGATAACTTTGCTGGAGAAGGTGGTGATTTTTGTTCCTCCTGTGTCATTGGGTTCTTTTTTATTTTTTCCACCACGATCTTTTCCTTGCATGACAGGACGCGTAAATCCCTCTGGAGAGCCATGTAGAGCGCAGCGTTTTTTGTTTTTTTTTCTCCACAGCTGTTGTGAGCCACCGGTGAAGTATGAAATAAAATGTCAGTGAAGGACTCGCTCTGAACGCTCAGATTATTACCTCTCTGTTTGGACCCCGAGATGCAATTTGTTTTCTGTCTGAAAAAGTTTTTCGAAAGGAGGCAGAACAACGGAGGGGGAAAAAAAAAAAAAAGAAGAAAACTCGGCGGCTTATTAGCATGCAAATGGGATGGCGGTTGTGCCGAGATTTCGCACGCCCCTTATCCGTCGCCATCGCGGAGAGAAAGAGTCACCGCTGTGACTCATTCAGGCAGACATGACATTTAGGAGATAATCGCTGGGTCCTCCTGCAATTGTTCTCCAACTTTTTCGGGCAGAGTTAAAAAAAACAAAAAAAAAACGCTCTCACGCTTATTCCGTCGGAGCCTCAGAGCAGGCCTGCGCCGATAGGCGAGAGCGGACCCTCTATTGTTACGTGACAGAAATCCATATTAAAGTGGCTTACATTTTAAAATTTACAGATCGTGGAAGCTCCTCTTCTGTAATTTTTTTTTAATGAGGAAGCATTAGCATCAGCTAATTTGGAAATGAACGCTACGCTCACGCTAGCACAAAGCGACTAGAGGAGACGGAGGGTCACCGTGGTTACGACGCTAACTCTCAATTCTGCTCACGTGTGCTCATGGGAAATTTTATACAAAAACATCTCCTTACAGTAGATGGTGTGGCCAATTTGGTTTATCGCTGCGTCACACACATTTCTGAGATGATATTCCTCGCCCAGATGCAAAGTGTGACTCGCCCTGGCATCACAGAGAGAGAGAGAGAGAGAGAGAGAGAGAGAGAGAGAGCGTCCCATCCTCGCTGCACATTATATCCAGACACTTTGTGCTGCATAATTTAGCTCCATCTGTGTGGAAATGTGGCGCCGGAGGAGGAGAAAAGGCGAGAGCAAATCTGCTCTCCTGCGTTCTCACTGCCACTTTTCATATAGACAATAACACAGAGACTTATTTTAAGCCAATAAAAAAATAAAAATAAAATGAGGGCGGAGGAACCTGACTGGACTCTTCGTATATGGCAAAGTTTTTTTTTTTTTTTTTCATTTTCTGTATTTTCACACTTTCTGCAACAGTAACAGTGATGTCATTTACGTCTCATTTTAATAACCTAATGAATTGACTTTTAAAATACATTTGAAATAAAAACAATAGTAATAGTAAGAGTACTTTTACTCGACTACATTTTTTTGCCGCGGTGAGCACTAATATCTACTAATATAATTTAGGATTCAAATTGTCCACCGGTCACAGGGTCTGATGAACCAACGCCCTTATTTGATACCCAGAAATGGTCAAGTCATGGGACGGCGGAGTGGCACAGTCCCTGGAGGACATCTTTGCGAAAAGAAAAAAATGTGTCTAGTACTTATTCATCCAAGTATTAAACCCCCCCCAAAAAAACAAAAATAAAGCCAATCCCGCCGCAGGCTTTGAGCGCTAAAGTGTAATTATGTCAGTGTCACGCGTACGAGGCGCACAAAGCTCCACATCATCATCTTTCAGCTGCGCTAAATTAGTTTTTGGGAAGTGCCACGTCTGAGTTGTCGGACTCATCCTCTGCAGCCTCCCTTTTTTCTTTTTTTTTTTTTTCTAACCGCCCTCAACCTGTCAGCTCCCATATCGCTGCCGCTGTGTCAGACGAGGCCTCTCACCTCACAACCCTGCCCTCCCCCGGCAGCCTGTCACCTCCCTGCCCCCCGTTCCCATCTCTTCCACCCTTCTCTCCTCTTTATTCCCCGTTTCCTTCTCATTTCCTCCCCGTGACTTTTTTTCCCCCCCTTCTTCTTCTTTTTTCCCTCTTTTAAAGCCAGCCCAAAAGATCAAGTGGTTGACCCGGCCACGTTGGCCTTAGACCCACACATGCGGCTTTTCATTTGTGGTGGCACCCATCCCATTTCTTTCTGTCTCCTCTCTCCCTGTCCCCGTTTCATTGGAGGCCACAGTCTGTTTCCTCTTCCTGTTTCCACCGCTCCTGCTGGATGAGTCCTGTCCCTTTCTCCTCAAGCCAATTCAACTCCAGATATAGTTCAGAGAAGTGCCATAAATCTATGAAAAAATGGTCATAACCAGCATTTATCTCAAATACTTGGATGCAGACCCTAGTTAGTTCTTTTATTATTGATGTAAAAATATCCAGGACATCTTTTCCTCGTTGATATTTTGGCAAGAGGTAGCCTTTTATCTTCTTCTCTGCAGCCAGTTTGATCTAGAAGCATTTAAACCACTGAGGAGAAGGGAAAAAAAAAAAACTTCTCTCTCTTGTTTTTTTGCTTCTCTCTTTTGTTATTTCTGTCCTCCTCCACCACTCCTATAAACACCTCTGGGTCACTGCGGAGACTGCAGGAGGAACAGGGGATGCTAAACAAGACTTATTTCTTCTTCCTGCAGGTCTCTCTCTCTCTCTCTCTAATGAGAAGCCGGTGTGCAGGGAGCAGCTGGAGAACGGGGGGGGTTGGTGTTCGATTTTGCCTTGGTATCTTCTCTTTCCCCACTAATAGGCTGTTGCATGCAAGGCAAATGTGAGCATTCCACCCCCCCCCCCCCCCCCCCCCCCCCCCCCCCCCCCCCCCCCCCCCCCCCCCGACTGGCGGAGGTCCAGTTCCTCCGCCGCCACTGGAACCCTCGCGCTCATTATCTCATTTAGCTCCCGGGTCAACACCAACAACACAATCTGTGGCTGCTGCCAGCATCGAGGTTAACAGAGGCAGTTTTTTTTCTTTTTCTTCTTCTTTCCGCACCTCTCCTCCAGTTTTGATTTCTCCCCGGGGATTCGATGCCATCCCGTGTAGTTGGCCGGTGGGTGGAATCAAAGAGGCCTGTCCTGCGGAGGATCAAACGAAAGAAATCCTGCAGGTGGAGGTCTTGTGTCTGGACCCACATGACCCGAGGGTTAGGATCCACCCACAGGAAGAGTGAGATCATCACCCATTACACAATATGGGTTTTTTTTTATTTTTTATTATACATATTGTTTTGCTTCGTATGAGTAATGTTGTCGTTATTAATGTATTGGAGAGGAGAAGGAGAGAGATGCCGGGTATATTTCCCCTGTGAAGACTTTAATATCCATTACCTGAAGTGGCAGTGCCACGGAAAATAGAGATCCCAGACAACTCTTTGACATTCTATGTTGAAAAATAAATTCAAGCCTGATTGAATGTTTGACGGCGTTGTTCTACGACTCATCTGAGTGTCTGGCGGCTGCGCATCCTTTCGGGGGCCTGGTGCATTTGTAGAAGCAAACATGAAACGTTAGCCCTGCCAAACAGTGGGAGCTCTGGAGGATTCCTTTTTTTTTTTTTTTCACTTCACAAACAACTGTTCGACTCGTGTGTGTGTCTTATACAAAGAGACAGGTGCATGAGTGTATGTGTGTGTGTGTGGTGTGGTGCGGCGTTAACCGCACATCTTGTCCGGCACTCTCACATTAATCTTATTATTGGTCCCCTTCCATTATCTGGGCATCTAGCTATCAAATAATATTCTCCAGGGGCCGGCCTTTTTTTTTTTTTTTTTTTTTCACGCTCACCCCGCTGCGATCCATATCAAACACAATCACTGCATACAGAGAACTTCAGAAAATAAAGTGCTGATGGCTACTGACGCGGAATCAGATGGGAGACATCACTCATCCAGCACTCAGTCCCAAATGGTGATCCAGTGTATAAATTAAATATGCTGGAAAATGGCCGCCCTGTGAGACGGAAGTTTCTAAAGGGGTTGGGGGGTGGGGGGGGGGGGGGGGGGGGGGGGGGGGGGTCGTGTCAGTGTCCAGATCAAATGAAAAATGAATCATTCTGCAGAGGGAAGACTATATGACGCATGACTAAAGGGGATGAGGAAGCTGGTGGAGGTTTTTTTTTTTTTTTTTCCCCGGGAGGCCAGAGGGAGGTACTGTAATGTAAACTGTAACTGCTGGAGGGTGGAAATGGACCAGTAATGGCAACAGGCTTTTGAATTGCGAATCAAATGCACCACCCAGTGCCCAGAGTGAGTCCCTCTAATGTATTATTGGAATTTAAATGGGGTTTTCGATATGGTAAATTTTCACTTTTCTACCCGTAAGAGAACAATTTATCGACAGAAGCATTAACGCTGTAAAAGGAAATCTTCACATCTCCCCCTCTCAGTGGAATGACCCAGTTTGTCCTGGCGGGTTGAAAAGAAAATCTCAGCCTTCGTAACTGGATTATTACTTTGGAATTCTGGTAAAGGGAACCTGGGTATTTTTTCAATTGTAACCAGCTGTTAATTTCACGCTTCATATTCAACAGCGTAATACACACCCGCTATTCTCACATGATAAGGGAACATTTTGTGACTGCATTTCACTGATTAATATATGCATATATATATATATATACATACATTTAAATGAATGAAGGGTGTGCTTGTTGTATTTGCAGATTGCAGCGTATCCACGCTCCAGACGGGCACGTTGGATCCTTCTAGGTGTCGGCAGCCTGCCAATCAACACAACCGAAGTGTGCGTCAGGGCGATGCTCGACTCACCGCACCCTACTTAAAGACCAGAGAGAGACGCTCACTGTGTCATCATAACATTGCATCAATATTTGAAAACAGGAAATGGATTCTTTTATGGCATTCAGCCCCATCATCCGACAAAGCAACTCTTATTGCTAAGGTTGCTTGATCTTTCCTTTTCGACAGTTGTAAGTTTGATTTTCTACATTTGAATAAAAACTTAAAAAAAAAAAATCATTATTTCGGGAAAGTCCATCCTGAATTTGGATGCATTGCTAAGCTTTGTAAAAAAAAAAAAAATAAGAAAAAAACACCTGACAGCTAAACCTTCTAGCTTGACTCAGCAAAAAAAAAAAAAAAAAAAAAAAAAAACGGACACACACACATTTGAATAAAAACTTAAAAAAAAAAAATCATTATTTCGGGAAAGTCCATTCTGAATTTGGATGCATTGCTAAGCTTTGTAAAAAAAAAGAAAGAAAAAAACACCTGACAGCTAAACCTTCTGGCTTGACTCTGCAAGATAAAAAAAAAAAAAAAAAAAAAAGACTTAAATTATGAATGCAGCAGAAAAAAGATACGGTCGTGTTTTTGATGAATATTTTAGCCACGCATGAGCTCATCATTTATGACTCGGGAGGAGATGCTCCTCCCAGAGGGGGTCTGAGTCTTTTTTGTTTTTTCCTGCGTACACCACCGCCAGGTACGCTGCCATTATAATGACCACACTTGGCGCTGGCAGCAGCTGGAATAACGAGGCCGCTGATGAGTCACACCGTGACAGCCGAGCAACTCAATTACCCGGCAACAGCAAACACAGACGTGAAGAAGTGCGGCTTGATGATCCTGCGGGGAAAACAAAGCATCTCGTACGCCTGTCTGCTAGCGCCAGGATTTGTTTGAACGCCCATCCTCATCAACTCCGCTGGGTTTTTTTTTTTGTTTTTTTGTTTGTTTTTTTTTTGCACTGAACTCCACAGAGCTGCTGTTCGTTTTATTTGAATGCAAATTTGTCAGGTTAAGTGACTCACCGCTGTCTGACTTTCACCTCCTCGTCTCAACACGAGTGAACAACAAAGAGAGGCGGCTTCTCCTCCGCCTGGCCGGAGTAATTTGGCATGGAATGGGCCGCACAACAAAACCCCAAGGTGCAACAAACGCACAAAACATGACTACACTCATAGAACATGCATCTTGGGTGCAGCCGTGAAGAAAAATACGTTGAATTTGTGCATCCACTGCGAATCTAGTTTGGAGGGGCAACTATTAGTTTGTGGGGCTTGTATATGTTTCTCTTCTCCTTTGCACCTACTTATGACCCTGAAACTTTGAAGAATGGCATGATGGGACGATGTGGATGCCCAAACATTATACCGGCGCTTCTCCTACAATCCTGGGCATTCATTAGCTGCGGAATCAGCCTCCTCTCCACCAGGAAGGCCTTTAACTTCATTTCTAAAAGTGCAGTGCAGTGATTTGCTGACATTTATCCACTTGGTTGGCCACTAATGTTAGCTAACAAGATCAGCATCCCACAGGTGTTGGACGAGCTCCCAGTTTTCTTTCCTTATTATTATTATAATTTTTTTTTATTTTTCCCCGAAAGTTAGAGAAACCATTTCCATCAGCATTGAACTTCGTTAAACTCCAAATAAATTAGGACTTGCCACACTGACCCTCACACTGACAGTCTGAAAAAGCTCACATAATTATTGCAAATAACCCCCCCCCCCCCCACACACACACACACAAAGGCATTATCCGGTTGTTTCCCATTGAAGTGAAAGAGGGTGGCTCTCCTTCACACAGAGAGGATTGTGGGTGTTGATTAATACAGGGCATCAAATTCAAGTTGGCAGCCCCAGAAAAAAAAAAAACAATCCTCACTTTAATTAACTCCGCAGAAGAAAGAGTATGACTAAGTCAATATTTATCATGTCTGGCGATGAAGGCCCACGCTGGCTTTACCCACAAGGCCCGGCGCTAATTACCTGGAGGCCAACAGGAACGCTGCTCAGAAATGATGAGATGTACCGTGGAACGTTTCTTAAATTTCCCCTCAAGTGCCAAAGGGAACCACAGAGCAATCATGCGGGGTGGAAAACACACAAACACACACGCATATGTGACTGGCACGGAAACAGCGTCAGATGAAAAACAAAAATAGTTTGCGCGGCATCAAACACGAGCGGCGCGGTCGCCTGACGAGAGGGAGCTTGATGAGGAAGAGGAAGGCGGTCTTACTTGTGTGTCAAAAAAAACCAAAACCAAAATCCTGCAGCTTGTTTTTCCTCCTTGACTCTCGAGAAAGGGGGGAACATGTGGCACGGCCAGAACCCCAAGGCCGCACACACACCCGCAGGTGGATAAGTAATGACCTTTCGTTTCAAGGAGGCGGTCATCTGGCAAACTGGAAGTTAGCGGGGTCACGGCCAGCCCGCCGCTGGGAGGCCAATAAACCAAAGGATATCGCATTCTCACCGCGTGAGGACTGGCCTTATCCACGACCGGAGGAGAAGAAGGACAAAAAAACCTGTCTTGGAGGGCGGAATTTTAATTAACTCCTCCGTTTAGACATTTTGTGTTTGGTATCTCTTTGCCCCCTCTCTCACATTTCTTCTCTCCTTTTTTTTTTTCCCCCCTTCCCTCTCTGATATGAAATGGTTTCGGGCACCACTCGCCCGGTGTAATTGTCTCCAAAATGGCGCCATGAAGGTCGAAGCCGAGTAAAGGGGTCATTTGAATAATTTGATTACCGCACGTTTTTTTGTTTTTTTTAAACCTGCACAGCTCTTAATCCAGCGGCGGCCTGGGGAATCTTAATGAGTCACCTGCCTCACCAAAAAGACACGGAAAGGAGGCAGGAAGCCGCTTGGTTGTAATTTGGTTTTTGTTGTGGTGCCGATACACAACCACACACACACACACACACACAACACTTTGGCGTATTATTCCCAACCACGTCGTAATGGCCCCCGGCTGTTTCACATATGTACGACGATAACTCATAAGCAATTCATGAGACAATGTGACCCCCGTACCCCCCCCCCCCCTTCCCAGCAGAGAAAACGAGGATTCGCGCACATCATCTATCAGTTCAAAGAGCCGGAGCGGAGCTTATATCTCTCACTAAGGTATCCCAGTTTATGCTCTCAAACCTATCAGGGCCTCAAACGCAGGAGGTACCTGACCTAAAAGGGGTAAAAAAAAATGCTTTGCAGTGGGAAATTGGTTTTTTTTGGTAAGTGCTCTGCCTTCAAGAAATGAAAGTAGGTCAAAACCATTCTTAAAAAGGAGATGGGCTTATTGAATAGCACTGTGGTAGCCCATTTCAGGCTGTGGGAGTGAAACGTATCTATTTTTTTGTCTCTTTCTGTACTACAGCTTACAAACGGTAATCGAAGAACCTCAGTTTGACTGAGTTTGATATGAAGCGTCAAGCTAAAATACAATGGACCAAAAACGCAGAAATTGTGCTGACATTTTTGGATAAACACGTCCTCGAAAGGTAAAAACGTTCCAGTGGAACAGGTGGTCGGTGCACGCTGGTTTGAAATTCCTAATTTCATACGTTTAGACGAGCAGCAGGATTTCACACTTTTGTTCATTATTTATTTGGTTTTGTGAAGCGGAGAGACGGACCGGCAAAAGGACTTTATTTCCTGAAATATTCATTGGAGTCCCGCAGGGCTTGTGCCACGGAGACACCGGCGCAGCAGAGAAAACAAATAACATCCCCACTAAATTCATTCAGGGTAAACATTTTGCCCCACATCTCAACATTACTCACAATTACTGCAATTTAAAATGGTAGCTTTCTTCTAGTGTCAATTTTACACCACCGAGAGGTGGATAATTCATAAAAACATATTTTAAAAAAATCAGCTGTCATGACACAATTAAATGAATTGTAAAATTCTGGATAATTCTGAAAAAAAAATAAGGAACATTTCCAGAACTTTTATCACATGTATTGACTTATTTTTTTTGTTGCTCTCTATGCTGACTGTGACAGGAGATAGACTAACGTTACGACGGCGTCATTCATACCACGATTGAAAGAGTCCCCAATTCTGATGCGTAATCACCTGCGGCACGGATCTGATTTGCAAGAAAACGCATAAACATGCACAGACACGCCTTTTTTTGTTTTTCGGTTCTGATCTGCGAGCGCGGTGCAAAATTGGATCCCCAGGCATGCAAATCTGCCAGCGTCTCCATGACAGTACATAAATCTTACATAATTAACCTGAGAAAAAATGTCATGGCTTTTTTTTGCGCCCGTTGGCAGCCGGGCTGTTGGAGTGTTATAGCGCGGATGCCCAGAAGACAAACAATGGAAGGAAACCGAAAAAAAAAGACAAAATAATTGGTATTTGGGGGGAAAGACTGAGCTCCAAAGCAAAAGACATAACTCACACATTTTCCTCCAAACAAGCAACAGGCAGGAGGTGGATACTTAACGTATTTTTAATATTATTTTTTTTACTCCATGTCCTACGTGATCTTTTTCCTTGAGTTCATACGAAAAACAACGATTTCACCAGAATCACCCGATTTGAGAAGGGGAGGGGCTTGGAATCTCAAAAAAAGATTTGAATATTTAATTTAAACCCCCGAAAACTTAACCATAATCAAAATCCCCGTCTCTGGTCTCACTTCTACATAGAATGTGCTCCAGTTCACACTTTGATGAGAATATTGTACAAATAATAATACAAGTGACAATATTTGCGATCACTTATTTTCTCCTTTTTTTTTGCCTCAGTCTCTTTTTAAGGAGGAACGTGTTCCCCCACACAACATTTATTACAATGCCCCACACACAACAATAAAATTTAAAATTTAATGTACTGACTCTCAACTTATTGGGACAAACTGAGAGGGGGAGGAAAAAAATAAAAATCAGCCCACACAATTACTAGGTGTTGTGTCCTTTGGACACCCCCATGACATGATGGGGTGATAAACATCTGGCTGCGGGGAGCTTCTCCTCGTGCCATATAGTGACATGCTCATAATGAATGCTTAGCGATAATCAATTATGGGCTGCGGCGTGTGGGTGGGTGAGTGGTGTAGCACCGCAGGGGCCATTCCTGGTGAAAAATGATCCGGGATATGACTGCACATCTCCGCGTTGGAATCTCATTTGTTTACTCTTCTAATAATAATAATAATGGGGGGACGGGGGACGGGGGTAAGCTGATTGGCGGCCGTATTGAGATCTGAAGCCTAATTTGTTGAGGTGAATTTCGACTCGGTGTTTGGCGTGGTGGATTGCTCAGCAGGTTGCTGCATGGAGCGAGGGAGTGTGAAAACGGCACGGCTGTCTAACATTAGCCGCGGCTGGCGTTCGCGCTCGCTCTCCCACCGCCATGCTATTCCTGCTTTCGTCTGCGCTTTCTGGCCAACGGGAAATAGACAAAAAAAAAGTTGCATCTTTGAATTTCTTCTGACGTGAATGTCAGTTCTCCCCGCGAGCCAACAAAGTTTATCCGGTTGTTGTTTTTGATAGAATCAGTTTCTTCAAAGCTGAAAACCTCCAGTCAAATAAAAACGCTAAAATACAGCGGAATACGTTTCCGCGTGGCCTTCTTCCTCTTTTAAAGGGCTCGACAGAAGATAGATGTTGTTGCTTGTTTTTCTTTTATCCTCAAAATTCTTTGGGGGTCTAAAACAACTCTCACCAATCCCGGTGCATTCCCGTCTCACCTCAAAGCAGGTGAGGGGAAAAAAAACTCAGACAGTCTAACGTTAGCGTCCCAAAGGTGTTCTGGTGTTTCACTGGGATTCATCTACTTTTATATATATACTTTTCTTAAACAATGGAGCAACACTCAATAAACCTCATATTAGAGGAAGGATGGAATTTTTTGGTTCAGTCCGTCTACAAACACGTACATTTACTCAAACCTACCCTCTTAAATATCAGACCAGCAATGTCACCTTTCCGTGACTTTTTTTTTTTCCGTGTGTGTGTGTGTGCCGACATAACAAGTTGTGGCTGTGCTTGACGCTCGGCTTGTTCTTTTGCTTGTACCTTGGCGGCTCCCCGACATAAGCCCTATTAGCACGGCGGAGTGGTATTAGGGAGGGAATCTGGTTTTGATTAATTAATTACTCCCCAATTCTCGGGGTGTAGTGAAACACCGGGGCCAAAATGTAATCCTGTACAACTCCTTGGAGTGTCTCCACTTAGAAAAGGCGGGCTGGAAGGGATAAATTAGGTGTCCGGGTTAAGTAGAAGAAGAAAAAAAGAGCTAAAAGAGAAATATTAAGAGCTCCGAGAATCTCTGAAGACATTTAGCGTGTCCTGGATTTACAGGTACATGTGGTTTGTGCTGGACCTCATTAGAGGTTTTAGAAATGGCCACATGATCCCAGGTACTCCGTGATTGATCCGCGATTAGAGCTTAGGTCATGTAATCCTCCACGAGCTAACGTCCGCACGTGTCCTTTGCCGCCAGCTTCCTGGGTTCCTTGTTGTGGACAAAATATTGTGGCCGTGACCCGCAAGGTCACCCGTTCCCCTCGACGCCATAAGCATTAAAATTGCTCACAGTAGGGAGAGCGAAATGGAGCGAAATAGAAATTTCTCAGTTGTGTTTGTCAGAAAGAAAAAAAAAAACCCAGGTTGTCCATCCCTGAATAAAAAAATAAAAAAACTCAATGAAAGAATACAATAAAGTCAATAAAATACAATAAAAGATATAAAAAGCTCAGTGTTATTTCAGTTTCAAGATTTTAACTCATTATATATATATATATATATATATATATATATATATATACTCAAACTGAATGGACCGAAGCAATTTAACAGCTTTCTCGAAAGCCTCGGGTCTTTTTTCTTTTTTTTTTTTACCCATACAGATCTCAATCACGTTTCCCTCTGTGGAGACGCGGATAGAGCCCGGGAATAACCAATTGACAGATTCCGCATGTGTTCACTGGAGTCCGGAGGAAGCTTCGACGGCAACTCGGGCTTCTGGTGAAAACCCGTCACAGATTCTGAAACTCGTCCGTGTCCAACCTGAAGTTAATAAGAGACGAGCGACTCGTACCGCTTGTTAGCCGCGGCTTCAGATATCGTACGCCCGTATATGGAGAGACAGGGATCCACGGAGATAACGGCGAGCGCGATATCTTGCTCCTCGCCCTGTCAGGGTTCAGGTTTTTAATATGGCAGGATTTTAAAAGTTACAAATGAAGGACTTTTAGTTCTGAAGGCTTCGTGATGAAACGCGAGAGGTTTTCATGCGTCTGGTGTTTTTTTACGCCAACCTGATGGTTTCCTATACGCCTTAATGCACACAAAGAAAAATCCGACAGACTTCTTTAATCTTAAATCTTGTTAATAGACCCTTTCCTTTTTTTATTATTATTAAATATGGATCATTGGTGTCTTTCAGCCCTACCTGGAATCCAACAATTCCATAAGAGTTTTTAATTTTTTAATTTAATGAATATGTAATGAACGTTATGAAGTGAAAATAGGTCTAATTTCAAAAACGACATTTTCACCATTTGTGGATTTTAACTGTAACCATGTATTTAGAAAAAAAAGAAAAAAAACACTTGATGTCAGCCGACGTAGAGGGGTTGAACGTTGAAACCAGTTCACGCAGTCCTGATGGTGCAGCTGTTCGCGTTTGTCTCTCTGGAGGAGGAGGAGGAGGAGGAGGAGGAGGAGGAACAACGCAACGTTGTCTACCTGAGCGGTAGAAGGCAGCGCATTGAACTTGGAGGAGCATGAGGAACGACGGCAGCAGACAGACGGCGGCGTGTTGCCTCAGCAGGGTTCCATCTTGCGAAGGAGCTGTTGAAAGAGCCCTTGCCCTCATTCTGTTAAAAGCTGTGAGAGATACACGCTGTTGGCGTTTGAGTGAGGATTCAAATCCGAGGGGCACGGACCCCCCCCCCCCACCTTCCAACACGTCTGTGCGGCGCCACCCTTTGATGGGCATCATTTGCATATTTTGATTTTTGGTGATTTGGAGCGTGAGCTCAGATTGCCCCGTGCCGCCGAAACATCTGGGCGGTGGTTCAGATTGCGCGGCTTGTTAAATGTCACAATTGACTCTCTGGCGGCCATGACGCGCGCACAGACAGGCACAAAAAGAAAAGAACCAACAACACAGGGGCCCCCACGGTTGTCACACATGGCGCGTTGGACAAATGATGCCATTTATGAAATGACAGAGGAGATCGAGGAGATTCAGAGGCATTTAAAGGCTACGCTATCAGCCAGTCGCTGATCTGGGGACTAGTTACGAAACTCCGCCTTCTTTTTTTTTTGACTTTTTTCGTGTTCGGATGACAATGCGATCATGTTCATTAATTCCTCCTATGTGCTGCTATAATGCGGTGTCATCTGTTCAGTGATATTTCTCCCTGACAAGATCTCTCTCTAACGATGTTCCTCTCTCTCTAACCAGCTGTCAGATTCAATTCTCTCGCTCACCACACGGCTGATTTTATCTTTTTTTTTTTCCTCGCAGGTTCAATTGAGTATTCAAAGGTTAAATTATATTTTGTGCGGAGAAATCATTGGGAAATGTCATAGTCAAGTTATCAGATTTCCTAATCAGCCCAAACGGATCTAGATCGTGAAACCCATTATTTTTTTTATAGTTTCTATATTTTTGGTATATGTAATGGTTTATTTTGGTCAAATCCTGTCGTCACTCTTCGCTGCTTATCGATCCATTCAAAAAAAAAAAAATCTAATATAAATGCTTAATCTTATTCTTATTTATAATATCTTATTAAAAGTGATGATATGGAGACAGGGAACAATTCTTTACAGTAATCAACGTGTACTCATTCTCCCGTAACAGGTTTATGTCGAAGCGGCTGGAAACCTCGCATCACTTGCAATCAAAAATGTTTTTTTACAACCCACTGTGGCCCAGTTTGAAAAAGACTGCGCCGTATGGTGCCGCCGAAGTTGGATTTAATTGCAAACGAATGTAAACGCATAATTATCCACGTAATGACCTGATGATAGGAACCATTGTTTTTTCATGAGTTCAGGTGAGACTGATTTCCTCGCCGAGAAGTTTATAAATGCATTTAAAATAGGAATTCAAGTGCAGCATGTAGAGCCAAAACGGCACAGGAGCTGATATTGCGTTTTAATGACAAGCTCTCTTGGCAAATACTGATTATGTTTTACCCTGCAGCACAAAGGACATGTCACTTAATAAACTCACTAAAACTAAATGAATACTAAACATTAAAATTGCAGAATAAAATGCCAACGCACACACTTGTTGGCTTTTTTCTCGCTAAATTTGAAAAAAAAAGAAATTCTGCCAGGTGCATTTCTATTTAATTTGGAAAGGCAAAGGAAGCAAATGGAAATAAATAGACATGGCTGCCGTACAGGCGGTATAGAGAACCGTCCCTGTTAGCCCCAAGAACGAAAAGCCCCAGCATCCATCAGGCATGAACACACAGCTCCCTCCGGGGGGAACCAGGGCGAACATTCTCTACAGCACAGGGATAAAAAAAAAAAAAAAAACTCCCAGCCATCCAACTGTGCAACACAGAGTAAACAATTATGTCTGTTTTCCATGCCGGGGGAGGGGGGGCGGTATTATGGCTCCCACCTGGTGCTTCAGTGTGGTGGAGACCTCCGAGGCTCTCTCATGTTTGATCTCAGAAGGGAGGAAACGCAACAAACAGTCAGAAGGCTAATCGTGGATTTGATTATGCTGAACCTGACCAAATGACACTTGGAGCTCGGAATTCCAATTACGCGAGCATAAAGAGAGAGAGAGAGAGAGAGGGGACGGCACAGGAAGTGTTTGTGGAGCAGCTGTTATGGAATCGTGTTTGTTTATGCAATGAATAAGTCATGAATGTTGAGTTATCCCGGTTGGTTCCTGTGACAAAGAAAACAAAACAAGGTGGGAGCCCAAGAATCCTTCTTTTTTTTTTTTTTTTTTTCCAAACAGTCATAAATGGACGTTTGGATGTTTGACATGCTGAGGATTCTCCGCTGGGCGGCAGGAGTGAAGGATGATGGGAAAGATATTATGAAAGCGTGAATGTAGAGCTGCGTTAACTCTTTTGCTCCGCAGGGTGCTTCCATGTTCAGAGAGAAAGAGAGAGAGAGCGAGCAGCTCTTCTGGGGGGGAAAGGTCAAAGGTCGCATCGCCGTGGGAGCGGAGAATAGCAACTTCAGAGTGCTCCATCTCCACGGTGATGAAACTCCACCTGCTAATTGAAGCTCTCCTCACTTAAGAACAGCGTCTGAGTGGCTTAAAAGGAAAAAATAATCTCTGCAGCGTTGGAGGAGGTTTAGAGGAAACCACTTAAAAAATATTATTTATCATTTTCTGCTTTATATATACACTTTTCTTGTTCTGGCTTCGTCACACTCACATAAAAATATTTAGTAGCCTTGGTAGTATTGATAATTGTATTAGTAGATATAGCTTTATTGTAATTATTTTGAGGGTTACCCAAAAAAATGATATTTAATGGGTGATCCCTGAGGCATAAAGGCATTGAAATTGTTTGAATAAACAATAAGCAAGAAATCATCAAAATAATTGAATCAGATCAAAATTGCAACAATGTGGCAAATACTTTGAAAAAGTAATCCTCCATTGGTGGGAATACAGACAAAAGCAGGAGTTATTGAGCGGGGAAATGATAATGATGTAAATAAATTGTCAAGAAAATGACATATAATAAAAATAATTGTTTGGAAAGAAGAATTTGAGTGGGGTACGTGACCAAATAGCCGCGAGCCGTTCAGGTTAAATATTTCCTTTAAAAAAAAAAAAAAAAAAAAAAAAAGCAGCTGATGTCTGTCAACGCCGATCCCTCTGAGGATTCAATTCTTGTTCCTGCCGTAGTGTTACTCGCAATATTATATATATAATTGTTGTACGAGTGTCTCTCTTGTGTTTGATGGCCTCGCAGCTTCTCCGGGGGAAGATAAAAGAGCTGCACGCTCATCCTCCTCGGCAAAGGACGACTTGTGAAGTGCACACTGCATTGTTACCTGCAGGACTCCCATGGGTTTCCCATTATCTTCCCTGAGATGATGCTTTTTTTTTTTCTCTCTCTCAAGCTCGCTCACTTCTCCGGCGTAACAACCTGGCAGCCCAATGAGAGAAAAAAAAAAAAAAAAAAAAAAAAACGCACGCTTCTGGGACAGAAGATAGGTGAAAAAAAAAAAGTGATAGCTTTAAGAATATTTCCTTTCTTCTAATGAGAGGCGGTGAAATCTTTGACCTCGTCAGAGGCCCATTATTCACGATACTCCTTCCCCACGGGGGTGGTAGGATTTTTTTTTTTTTTCTGAAAGACGGAGAATTATGAGCTACTCGAAGTGTACCTACGACTTTCAGGGCTTTGAAAATCGTCTGGCGCGCTCACACCACCCAAGGTCGATTTAGTTCTGGTGAAATAACAAGGCCTGGGGGCCGCAGGCTCCATGTTTCCTGGTTGAAAAAAAATAATAATAATAATAAAGTCTGTGTCGGATCTTGTTTTTTAACTCAGAAGTCAACATCAGAGTGTTGTAACAGGGCTAAAGTCCACGCTGGGAGACAGGAAATGTTTCTCCACTGGCACAAAGGTCAGCTGCCACCAGGTAACGTTTATAAAGTGTCAACAAGGCGACGATAACGTTTTCCGAAAATAATCTTCTGAAAGATGTGAACTGGGATTTCAAAATTGTGACTGTATTGAAATATTTGGACTTGATTGCCTTGTGCGAACACAAAATGACCATCATGATGATCAGTGTGTTTTTTTTAAATGCAAATGACCTTTATTTTTCCGTGCAAAAAATTGCACACCAATAATTGCAGTTTTTTTTTCTCTCACTCAGGAAACCATTAGAGTCCTTTGGTTGGATGTCAGCTCCAAGAAAAGTGCCTTTTAACAGCTCCAAATCCTCCACACCCACTCGTCTCAGCTTTCCCATCTAACACGTCCAACATAGAAGGAGAAAAACAACACATTGGAGTCTAATAAGCTGCCAGACTCTCAATTTCCTCTATATATAAACACAAATATCTGTTTTTTGTTTTTTTTGGTTGCATTTCAGAGCCATATTTTTCCCCACAGATTCAAACCATTGCATCTTGGGTGATCTGATCTCCGGGGGACAGCCCTGAGTTTATCATTTCGCACCTGGCATCGGAATTCATCTCCCCCTGCATCGCCAGTGACTATTTATTATTAAATCTCACTTGACTGCTCTGTATGCATTTGCCCCCCCCCCCCAAAAAAAACAACACATACAATATTTCCATTTAAAAACCACAACCAATTTGATTTATGCAGCCAGCCTGACTATGACAGATGGGTCCATTGTCAGTGTGTGGTGTGTGTGTGTGTGTGTGTGTGTGTGTGTGTAGGTGTGTGTGGTACGGAAGTGCTGATGCTGATTTTTAAAATGGTTAAATAAAAATACATTGAAAATCAATATGTAGCAGTCAATGTTAATATTGTGGCGATGACCAAAAATAAATCACATTGTGTGTGTGTGTGTGTGTGTAGGGGTGTGTGTGTGTGTGTGTAGCATCACGCACCTGAAGCGGATCTGCTCATTTAAGGAGCTTCAGGAGCCCACACACCTGAAGTGCGTCGCCTGATTGGCTTTTCATTTGGCTCAGGTGTTTGTTTTACAATGGGGAAAACGCACAGACGTGTAATCGGATTACTTATTCCAAATATTGTAAATGCAATGTTGTAGTTTCATTACTTTGCGGGTCAGCGCGATGCAGTGACCCTTTTTTTCCTTGAGGACGTATTTGCGAAATCTGTGCAGCTTGACCAAGCAGCACAAATGAAGCCCATCTACTCTTGACCAAATTCAGTCCGTTTTTGAAGGGGGTTTGGACAGTCTACTTTTATCTGTCCATGCAAATTGAGCTCAAAACAAACAGCAGCTCCGTGTGTGTTTTGGAAACGTAGGCGGGTTGACATGCATAACGGGACGTCTCAAACCTCCAAAAGCATCTGTTTAAAAATGATGAAAAATGGACCCCGGTCCTATCAGCACCCTCCTTCTGGCTCTGACTTGGGTGAGTGTGTGTGTGTGTGTGTGGGAGGTTTGAGCATGAACAGCATTAATAAGTCTAGTTTAAAAAAAAGGAAGAGGCCTCACCTGAGACAACCTTCATTTATGCAACTTCATCAAACTATGCAGAGTTTTGCCCCACGGTGTCTCTGTTCGAAAATGAGACTTTCCCAGGCGCACCAAGTGCATGTGCCTAATATTATATTAAACAAAGCTAAATCCACCTTTTTTTTTTGTCAAATGAAAAGCATACAAGTCGCTCTATACCCACCTGGCCCGGCTACGAGCCATTAATGAGTCTGTTTTCATATGCTGGTGCTTTCACCGGCTCTTTATTTTTGCTTTCGGGGTGTAATTGCGTCTTATCCTGTCGTCCCAGGACCGAGATGCTAAGCGTTCCCGGGGTTGAGATGGAAATGTCCTTTTTTTTTAAATCTGTGCCTAAGCCCCTCATGTTCCTGGTGGATCCTTCCGTCTCAGACGAAAGGTTCATTTCCTCCTGAGCCCTCAAATGCAAAGTTTACTCTCCCATTCATGGGAATATAATATAAAGTCCGGGACACCCACGCACACTATATCTGAATGAGCCACACTGACACAACTAAGAGGAAATTGGCCTCACGCATAAATATGAGCTCCAATGGATAAAATCTCCGTCTTTAACATTCCTATACATCTTACTTGATTGGCTCATACTTCCGATTCGACACAAAGTCGAACACAAAGAACTACGCAAAGCACTGCGGGCAGGGTTACAGACGGCAGGTGTATTAGTGTGTCTGCCCCTCGGTTAGAATGCCACAAAAAACGGAATTGTGGTCAAAGTTTCTCAGCAGGCATTTCCACAGGGCTCTATTTACATAATTGGCTCAGCTCAATTAGTTTGCGTTATTACAATAAAGGCATATAAGAGCGAGAGAGGGAGAGGGAGAGAGAGAGAGAGAGAGAGAGGGAGAGAGAGAGTCCCAATGGAAGCGGCAAACATACCTTACTAAACAAACTCCAAGAAAATAAATAAAATAAAATAAATAAATAAAAAGTAAACACAAAGAAATAAATATATAATGAAAATAATAATAATTCAAAAAGAAGGACATTCTCCGATTCTCGGCTCTCCGCCTGAGCAAAACGCAGAGTGACACGAAGACAGAGATTCCTGACCAGAGGTCAGCGGACAGTTTCCAGCCCCGACAGCCAGATGAGCTCCACCCCGAAAAAAATACAGAGTGAGAGCTGCGGTTGAAATGTAAATGTTATTAAACATACATGCCACCAAAAATCCTGGGTGACACGTTTTGCTGCCACTCATCACGTCAGGATGAGAACTGCTGAATATAAACTGTGAACTGAAGAATCATCTGATATCAACACGTGTGTACCTTTTCTTTTTTTTTTAGAAGAAGAAGAAAGTCCTGAACAAGAAAAGACTGGAAACATTTGCAGAAAAACTGCCACGGGTGTCTACTGTGTCTATTTTTAAATTCATTTAATTCGATGTTAGTTTTATTTATTTAGTTGCTGTCACTAACGTCAGGGGAGACGTGTTTGGAAAAAAAAAAAAAAAAAAAAAATGCATCTATCCATTCAACACATTTTATAGATTTTTCTGTCGTGCAATACAAAAAAAAAAATAAAAAAATGTTAACACAGCGTTTTATTTGTCGATAGGCATTTTTAATTTGAGATATGAATTAAGCACAACAAGCAGAGAGAGTAAAAGTTGAATTCAATTCAATACCATTTGAATTCATTTAAACTGCTGAATCAATCACATAAACATTAATATATTCCTAATTATGCATTGTCTGTCTGTTTGGCTCTGGCATTTTGCTTTTTTTTTTTTTATAACGAGGTGATAAATTAGCTCAGGGCTCTCCACCTTCAATTATCACCTTCTTCAGAATTTTCCAAATTAAATTGCCTCAGCCCAATACGCAGATTAACACCTGCTCGTCCCGCATGTGAACTGTGAAGGTTTATTTAAAAAAAAAATAAATCAAATAAATCACTGCGGTTGACTGATTCATGTCTCACCTCATATGTACAGTATATATATATATTTCCTCCATTTGCCCTTGTTGCATTTAAAGTGCATTCGAACAAAGGATGATCCATCACAACAAAGCGTTTTTTGGGGTTTTTTTTTTTCGCAATCGTAACCAGGCCACCCCGTTTGCCGCAGCTCATTCTACCTTTTTGCGTTGCCCTTTAAAAACCTGTCCAATGTGCGGCGAGGAGACCCAGCCCGCGGATGGAGGATTTTATCTCCACAACCTCCACAGGTCCGGATCGCACAATCCGACGCGGAAGCACAAAGCGCACATGAAAGTCCTGAAACGTTCAGGCATGGCTAATGGATGAATTGTGGTCGCACACTAATAAGTGTGTCGCAATCAAAGTATTCCGCAAACAGACGCTCCTGATTCAACGTCGCCACTTTGCCAATTCCATCTGCGCGCGCCCGTGCGTGTGTGTGTGTGTGTGTGTGAGTTAAATATTCCAATCAACTCGAGTTCCCCCGTTTAAATTGTCGGAATGAAACACCTGTTTCTCCTCAAATGAGCTCCTGTGATTTCATCTGTCCAACGCCGGCCTTCGCTTTTCCTCCTGATGACATATTATACTCCATGAGCGGAATATGAAATTAAAGGCGAACGTCGACGCGTTTCTCTCATTTATGCAAAATATCGCCTGCAACTAGCCGGTGCGTGATTCAGCTAGTCGTGTGTGCGACGCAATGTTTATTTTTGAACATTTCATGATGGGCAAATACTCAAAATAACGGAATTTAAAAACAGACGTCAATTGCCCACTTCCCATGCTGCACCAATCAGAGAGCGGAATGAGTCCCTGGACTCTGGAGGCCTCTCGAACTCGGCCTCGGCTTCATGACCCATCGACTACAATAAGGACGTCGTCTCCTTTCTGATCACCAGCTCCCGGTGGTCAGCATCCATCTCTATGTGTGTGTGTGTGTGTGTCCCAGCTTTATTGTCCTCATCGCTCATTAAAGCCTTCCCTCTGAGGGACGCGCTGGTAATAAACGCACGCCGGCAGACAGCGCGACGGCGGAGGGATCGATGGCGGCCGGGGCGATGACCACGGGGTCGCTGATGATGTGGGAGGAGGATGCAATTGAGGCCGCCCGAATGGCGTTTTAATTGGGACTCTTTTTTTATTGGAAGGACCTGGCGGCGGCGCCCTCCAGAAAGTAACCACTCAGTTTTAGTTTGACCTTGGTGCAGGGAGGGTGGAAGTTTTTTTTTTTTCTCCACTTCCCACAGAGGAGTGCAAGATGTACAGTAATTGTTTGCCTCGAGTGTAATGAATCACGTGGGCAGAATTTACATTTTTAGCTGCCGGTGAAGCAAAGTTATAAAGTCTATCGGGTTTTTGATTAACACATGCAAACAGGCCCGAAACAGCCAGGACCATGTAACATTATTTTTTTTTACACAAATTGAAAAATAAATTAAAAAAAATAAATAAAAAATCCAGTTTTAAAATTGTTGGAAAATAAACACGTGTATGTGCATGCCGTTTTATATTTATACATTTTTTTATATAAACCACCTAGATTAACACTGTTTTCTGGGTTACATAAAGGAGCTTTTTCTGTGATGCAGTGAATTGGATAATTGGGCACTTCTCCAAAAGCGTACTTTCAAATCAGACTTAAATGAAAATAAAAATAGGAGTCCCTGGAGTCGCGGCGCAAAAGTGGCTAAAAAGCATCTGAAAAGAAGATCCTATTTCCCAATGTTGGAACTCCAAAGAGAGATTATCTCACCCTTGAAAAAGGCTTTTAGGAGGCACGGCCTGGAATGCAAGATGGTTACGTCATGATGTTGCATAATGTCAATGAAAACTATAGATTTGAGGGGAAACATGTAAATCACTGCGTTCCACTCTGCATAGCTTCTAATTTAAGATGAGTTTTTCCTTGTTTATCAAATGATGTGCCGCAAAGTACCACTCAGCCCTGAAATGTTCAGTCACCAGGAAAATTTGGAGAAAAAAAAAAAAAACTCTATGGAGACGGCCAGGGTTTAGAAAGGCAGCTGAGGACGTCCTGTGGACCAGGAGGACGTTTTACACTGGAGGGCAGGAGTTTTATGTTTTTACCTGAAAGGCTCAGTGAAGGATGATTAAGCACAAAAAAAAAAAAAAAAAATTGCAGGCTAATCATTATTTCTGTCGCCTGGAAAGAAGTGCGTGTTTCTTTGATGCCGGCTGGCGCTCAATGACTGAGTCAGTGACTAATTAATTAGCGTTTAATCTTTCCAGCCACCAGCAAGTCACACACACACACACACACACACACTTGTATTAGAATGTCTCCGTTTTGTCTGGAAACCGTCTGAACTTCTTCGAGTCAATTTTTTTGCAGATAAATGTGTATTAGGGCCTGATTGTTAAATCACTGTTATAAAAAAAAAAGAAAAAAAAAGAGATTTGCTGCCATCTCCATGGACATGTAAAATATTCACGCAGTTGTAAAAAAAAAAAAATCCACAGAGTTCCTGTGTTTCATTGTCTCAGCTGTAACTGGGGGGAAACGTCTCTGGTGTACATTTTCAAGAGTGCGACCTTAATTATCCGAGGTGATTAAACACTGTGAAAAGCTTTCCAAATGCACTCATTATGGAACATTCAAATTCAACCTACCAGCAGGCTAGGGCTATTATAGCCAGCGTGCAGATTGATTTCTGATTATAGGCTTTGAGGACTTCAGACCTCTCACCTGCACACCAGGGGGAGCTGGAAAAAAATCGTCACGCATTCGTTGTGACTGCGTTATTATTAACGGCTGGAGCCAAAATATCTCCTGTCGAGCTCCAACTTTGTCTATGGGTCTGGCATAGAGTTGTGGCATAAAGTGAAAGGGCATCTTCATCGTCACGCATTCGTTGTGACTGCGTTATTATTAACGGCTGGAGCCAAAATATCTCCTGTCGAGCTCCAACTTTGTCTATGGGTCTGGCATAGAGTTGTGGCATAAAGTGAAAGGGCATCTACCTCACCTGTGGGTCAAAGGTCAAAAATCCAGCAATTTAAACACATTATAAATGATTTATCCAAACGCCTGATCGAATATCTGATTTTTGGCGTGAGACGCATCAGATGAACCCAGCATGCATTGCATTGCGTTCATTTGTAAAGATTTTTTTTCTTCTTGCAATTGCTAAGTGAGTCAATTACATGACGATCTAATCAAGAAAGAGGAGTAAGTGTCTCTGATAACCTCTGGACAGTCGCTCTTATCAGTCTCACATCTGGAACACGCTCAGGAGCCCCGAGTGTCTTTGTTGTGCCACAAAAAAAAAATAAAAAAGGCTGTTTTCTGGTCATAAAGGAATTGTCATGCTAACCTCCAATTACCGGCGCCCTCCTCGTCTGCACTGTGAGGTTATTTCAGGGGGATTGGGAGAAAAGAAAGAACAAAAGAGAGAGAGAGAGAGGGGGACAATGACAGCCAGCTTTAGATCCACAGCCAGACTCCAGCCGCGACGCCGCCGCTTAAGAACAAAAGTGACCTATCATTATTATTTTGTCCAGACAGAATAAAGTGCAGCGACAACAAAAAATAAATAAAATTAAAGGTTGAAGGATCTATTGGAAAAACTCAGGGTGGGTAGTTATGGGCAGAAATGTGTGTGTGTGTCCTAATTATTGGTGTTAGCCGTGTCTTCAGACCCACAACATGGAATCTAGTGCATTTAATGACCTGCTACTTTTGCCAAAAAAAACAAAAAAAAAACAGGAGGCCGTACAACCCCACACGGATTTGTTAACACTCGTCACATACGCGTCACATTAGCATATCTGGCTGCCTGGTGAAGCACAGCCGGGGGTATTATCACTTTGTTTATAACACAAAGGACGCCGTGTGTGTGTGTGTGTGTGTGTGTGCGCTCTCCTCCTCGCTTCATTTCCCAGAGTCAACATCAGGGACGCCATGTTTTGCATAATCCCATTTTTGGGGATTCTGAGCCATAATCTGTGTTTTCGGCGGGACTCTTGCGAAGGCTGTTGGGTAAGCGTACATCTGCAAATAAAAAAAAAAGGCGGGAAAAAGATGAAGGACTGGGGAGGAGTTGGATTCCGAAAAAGGCAAATGACCCAGATGACAGTTGTCACAAAGACCAAATGAAAAGCGGTGATTTACACATCAGAGGTGGCGATGGCCGCACTTTCGCATCACGGAGGCTTGTACGCAGACGTCCAATTACACGAGCAGCCAAGTGAAAAAAAACTGCACTCAACTGGCGGCGAATATTAATCCGGGACACCATTTGAAAGAGGGAGGGGGTGGGGGGGTAAATAGGCTTCCAATTCCACACTGCATTTGTAAACACCATAAATACAGAATAAAAATGTTTTCTTCCGCATCCTCAAAAAAAAGCAACACACACTCGCAGTGTTATGAGAATGATTTACACTCTACAGCAGAGTCGCACAAAATGATCAACAAGTGGAGCCGGGTTTCGGTGAATTGGCGCTGGCAGCTCTCAGGGTGACATCACGCGCCGTGACTCAAGTCATCCATCCCATAATGCAACGCGTCACTCATTCCTCCACGGTGCTAACGCCAACACATGTAAGCCTCCCCACTCAGGTAATGCCGCATAGTGGGATTTCTTTTTGTGCGTGCGTGTGTGTTGGTTGTTGTCGTGCAGGCTTGTAATGGGATCTAAAGGAGGATCTGGATGCGGTGCGGTAACACTCTGAGCTCAGAGGCAGGCCGCGCTTCGGCAAATCGTCTCAACGGATAACGCTGGATGAAGAAAGGGGATCACATTTTAGCTGGGAACACATTTTCCCAGAAAGGTGAAAATTAAATTGTGCGTTAACTCTCATCGCTTTCTAACGTGGAAATGTTTTTTTATATATTTCATGCCGAGAAAATGAGAATTGGGCCAGAGTGGGACTCATGGGGCGGGGAGAAAAAAAAAAAGACCAGGCATAAAAAAGTAATATGAAATGCTCGAGGAAGTCCACATGATTCCAGACAAGCAAGTCTTTGTTACCTCTGAAATAATAAGGACTCAAATAAATTGCACATGCATGGACGTTAGTGTCGCCACGGCAACGTGTGCTCCGCCGAATGACCTCATTGATCCGCGGGGCACCCCGTCCGGCAACATCGAGCCGTGAATTGCTCCACCTAGCTTTGAGCGGCGTGACCTTTCCAACCGCACACAAAGTTTATCAATTACACTCGGGCCCCAAGTCCATGACAACACACTTTAACTCCAACAATATAATTACGCCTCAGATGGACAACGGCTTATTTACCAAGGAAACGCCCAGTCAGCGGAGGAGGTCACGTCCATGCCAGATAAAGCAATTTGCCTCGATAGAACCTCACATGTAGTTAACATGGCTTCTTTTCCGTGTGTGGGAGGAAGCGGCGGGGGCGGCGGCGGCGGCGCCGTACGTTTTTTTCTGCGTCCAAAGTTGTTAATTGGCTGGGACGCAGATTTTTTTGTTTGGTAGAGGTTGGGGTGATGGTGTGATGGAGTGCATGCGTGCCGCCGCGACTCCACCGCTCATTAATCACGGAGCGAGCTGAGACAGCGGGCTGACAGGAAGTGGCGAGGATCCAACCGTACGATTCAGGGAAGACTGTGTGTGTGTGTGTGTGTGTGAGCAACAACAAGCTCACGTCTGCTTCATGTCATCAGTGTCAGGCCTCGGGGGGGGGGGGGGGGGGGGGGGTTTACGGGGGGGGGGGGTTTCACGTGAGAGTCACAATCACGTTCTGCTAATTGTGCGATTGTGCTAAAAAAAATTAAAAAAAATAACGAATCCAAGTTGGTGTGTATGTTCAGTGTTGAAGAAGTGAAGAGGAGGAACCGGTGAATTAAAATATAGATTCTTTACCAGCCGCAGCATTTTTTATATTTTTATATAAAAACACACAATCTTTATTTAGTCCATCGGGACCCTGTTTTTTTTTCCGGTTACACAACAGTACAGATTACAACGCACTAAAAACCCCGTTTCACGTGCAGCTGGGTTTGGCTGTTATTTCTCGGCCACTAATATTACAGCCGTTGACGGGGAAGATAAGCGCTGTTGCTGCTTTTCTTGTCTTTAACAACACCTGTTGATTGTCGTTATTTCTGGCCCGAACACGCAATAAATGTGTCGCGTTCATGTGTTGTTCTTCTCTGGGGCTACACCTTTATTATTTCCAAATATATCGTCTCATCGCATCAGATCTGCCTGAAGTGCCACGCCATTAATTGTTCCAGTGGAAACAAGCACTCGACTGCATGCGGTTCCTGTCCGCATCAAAAGGTTTCACATCCGCCGCTCACGAGTCGCGCGTAATTTGTCACCTTGACTCGTGGTGATCTATCACGCTGCCGGGGGGGGGGGGGGGGGGGGGGGGGTTTGGGGGGGGGGGGGGGGGACAGCTTTTGTCGGCAGGGGTGTGTCACAACAAATCTGATTTCAGCCCCGGTAGCTTTGGCTGATGTGATTTTCCTTCTCTCTGGTGTTGGCACCAATTAAGAAGACATTCATTACTTCCATGTTTGACCTTGGCTAATTTTGAACTGCGTGCATTCTCAAATCTCCCTTCTTTTTTAACAAGTGTTATTTATTATTTTTTTTTTTTAGGTATTACTGATTTTTTTTTCATTTTATTCAAATCGCTTACTTGTCATTCCTGAAAAAAAATAAAGCAGTGGAGCATGACGACTTTGAAATTGTGGGATTAGTTGATTCATCGTAAGCTGCTCGGTAACAGGATGACACTCCCCCAACCTTTTTTTTTTTTTTTTGGGAAAAAGCATCCTCCCGCATGCTGTATGCTATAGTCAGCGCCCTGGAAGGACTGTGCAGGTGAGGGGCCAAACAGCTGTGATGAAGGACACCGAGGAAGAGGAGGAGGTCAATAGAGATGTGTGTTTTATATCCAGAAAAGAAGAGAGTGTGTAAGAAAAAGCAAATAAGCAGATAGATAAGAAGAGAATAAAAATAATAAAAATAGTAAAAATAATAAAAATAGTAAAAATAATAAAAATTGTAAAAATAATAAAAATAATAAAAAATATAAAAATTATTAAAATAATGAAAGGCAGTCAGAGCATAGGAAATAATAATGAAAAATGATATTGTGTAATTCCAGGTGAGGTTCAGTGAGTCAGCAGTTATATATAGCTCATGTATGGGTTGTGGGGGAAAAAAAAAAAAAAGCATCGAGGAGAGAATCTGGGATTCAGGTGAGGAAGCGTTTGTGTTTTTGGAGCAGGTGCAGATGTTCCCGTGAACAAAAGGTCTCCGTCGGCCACAGCTTGGCTCTCAGGTGGCTCACCGACAGATATAATAAGACGGGCCATTGTGTTCGGGATGGGACCGCGGCTAAAGGTCTAATGAGGCGTCGTGTTCCTACAACCGCACATAAATACCACAACGACGACGACAACAACAACAACCACCTGTCCGGAAAAAATGGAGTGTGGAGAAAAAACCTTTGTCCTGGGATTGGAAATGAGGAAAGCAAAAAAAAAATTAATATAAAAAAAAAAAGAAAATGGAAATACTCCTACCTCATGTTTGTGTGTGTTCGCGTTTGTGTGTTGGTGTGCATAAATATGTGCAGACCGGATTGGGACCCCGCAGCTTTGTGAAGTTGGCAAAAGGAGCTGCTATTAGAGCCCGACCCATCTGTATTGTGTGGGTTTGTTTAGTGTTTGTGTGTGACATGGCCTGCGCTGCCAAGTTGTGCGTTTGGTCATTGTATTACAATTTAGCACAGGGCTGTTGTTTTCCTGATGGGAACAATTTCATTTAGATCCAGAATATGTTTCCTTCAGTGTGGAATAGGTTTTATTACCAAATCACGTAGAAAACCCCGAATGAGGTCACATGCTGAAATGGGCTAAATGTGGCCATATTTTGACTTATTGTGACACATTATTTCAACTTCATATAATCCCTGTAAAATGACAACGTTCAATACTAAAAAAAAATGAACTCATTTAAATATGACATTTAGATATTGAAGAATCTGCTGCCCTCACTCTCTGATTCCACTTGCTGGGGGGGGGGGGGGGGGGGGGGGGGGGATAAATAAAAAAGAATAAATTGGCTGTCTTCCCTTTGTACCGCGGCATGTGATAAGAGCGAATGGATGGTTTGGACAAACAACAGCTCTTTATTGAAGAAGAATGGCATGACATTCATTATTTACCATCCCTATCAGGGAGATTCTCATCAGGAAAAGTGTAAACCTGAAGAACCCTTTGAAATATTTTTTTCCAAACCACCTGCGGTATTTTTCTTGCATTAATAACATATAAACAAATGCTTAAATTCCAGCTTAGAAAATATTCAAACATATACACAAAACATATGAGCATGAATGAAAATGCATGATGATGCAGGAAATTATTGACAGATGCAAAATAAATGAAAATAAGATGCGCGCGTGTGTGTTAGGCTCCGATTCCCTTTCCAAACACACACACACACACACACCTCAGGATCTCCGGTGGATTTATTTTTCTTTAGGATCCACTATCTGGACCTGGAGGTGATTCCTCACGCAGCGATGAGTCCGGCTGGCGTGATAAATGCTGGTCTCCGTGCCGCTCATCAGAGCCGCGCCATTAAGACCCTACACGGCACAAAGTGTGACCATTGGCCCCTTTTTTCCATTTTCCCTTAAGTGTCCGACGAGGACTCGCCGCTGGTGTTTTTCAATCTGGCTGCGATGAGGCCCCCGTGGCTGTTTGAACACATTAGTGCAGGGGGCCGCGTTGCTAAGCTGTTACCCTTCCACTGTGTTTGAACCCGGCACAGAGTGAAGTATTTTCTCCTGTAGTCGTCACTGGGTCAATTTTCTCCTGAGACATATATGGTAATATTTCTGAGCCGCGCCGACTTCAAAGGAGATACGACGGAGCACAAAATAGTACAATACCTGCCCAGGAAAAGGAGTTGGAGTTCAGAAACGCTGCGAAAACCGTTTTGTGCATGGATGGACCGGCATTTGCGCACCCTGGTTCTTTTATTCACAGGTGCCGGAAGATTTATTAAGTCCTGCCCACTTTGCTCAGTGTTTGCAACATGGACATTTGAGCACTTGAACATGAAAAGGCAGATTATGGTGTGGATATGAAATAAATCCTAAAAATCCCAAATGGTTGCAAATCCTCCTCAAAAATTCACCCGCAGCAGCAGCAGTTGGCTTAATTGAAATCATTATTCCAATGAGTTATAATGAGTTGGATTAAATCTGGTTAAAAAGAGTCTCTTGTATTTGTCTCTGAAGGAAGCTACCGTACACCGTCAAGATATTTCCACCAGAACAGAAACTCGCAGAAAAAAAGTATATATATATATATATATTGCTCACACATTCTGGAAATCGAGAGAGAAGCCACTCCACAAACAGCGAAATGTTCCAATTTGTTCAAAATATGAAAACAAGAGTCAACAGCACAGCACAGAGAGGCTTAGTGCAGCGTCGTACATCCGACATAAAGCTCCAGGGGCAGAAAAAAAAATTAAAATCAAGTCAGCTGCTTGAATAAACACAATGTTGTGCTGTTGTTTTTCTTGGCATGTTTGCTTCTCTGATGCATTTTCTCATCCATACGTACGCAGCAGCCATCACCAGCTGTGAAATGTGGATGTTACTTATATAGCGCAGATGGCGAATCACCGAGCGCTGCCACTCTTACTTCATGAATGTTGGCAGGAATGAAAGAGGGGGTGTTTCCAGCCAAGTTGATTCATTTCCCAAAGAAACCTCACATTTCCGCGACAAGATGATGAAAAACCGAGCTCTTAAATAATATAACACTCACAATGTTTTAAAATAATGTCACAAAAAATCTCATTCTATTCCAATTGATCTTTATCAATATTAGGTAGGGGTTATGGCTAGATATCAGCACTGATTTTCCTGGATTAATAATTATTATTATTTTTATAGTTTTATTTTATTTTGTTCAATTGCATTTTATTTCTTTTATTTATTTTTTTATTTTTTTATTTTTTATTTTTTTTATGGAGTCTGTGCAGAGTTTGAGGCTCAGGAACATAAGACGTTTTATCTGCCTTTTGTGAGTTGGCACGCAGCGCGCCGACTCTCTAGCGGCTAGTCATCTGTTTTTTTTTTTTTAAGGCAGCTTTAATGGGCAGTGAAAATATTTTAATAGCTTTTAAACATATTTCAAGACTTTATTCAGCCACTCGTCTGGTCCAAGGATATCGCAAGATTCTCGTGGAATCTTGTGCATTCTTATGACATTCTCACAAGATATGAGAATTTTATTTATTTATTTTTTTTGCCTTGAATATCAAAGACTCGGAGACTCAGAGACGCTTCACCATCACTTTGCCACTTTAGTCTCCATTTTCGGTTTTATAAAGGTCCACATATGAGAGGGGCGGGGTGCAGAGGGAATGGTAATTAAAGTGTTGTGTAGCAGGTTTTCATTTATTTGTTCATTCCTCCAGCTTCATATTGAATAAACTTCCCTGGGAGAGTTGCATCGTCAGCTAGGACACCACTGTGCAGCGAGAAAGCCTCTGCATATTAGCTTTTGAGTAACTGGGACAAGATTCGACACCGCCGTATGATTTCAATATGTCATCCGCACATGTGGGTCACAAAACATTTCCCCGGAGAGTTGGCGCCTCACACAACACACGTGATAATGGAAATAAGTCCCGCCTGGCGCTCCACTGGGAAATCTTCTAATGGTGGAGAAACTTGTAATTCTTTGTCCTTTGGCCTGATTGTTTTTTTGTTTTTGTGAGTTTTTGCAAAAATAAATATTCTAAAGAATGACAACTTAGTTGTCTGTGTGATATTCTCAGGAGAGACGCTTCCAGTGAAATCGAAAAAAGAAATCTTCAAATCACTTTTGTAAACTATTTTTTAAAACTGAACAACAATCTCAGCGTGTTTGATGTTTCTTCTGAATCTCTGTCTGTGACTCTAAGCTTCACCTCTCCTGTTTTTTTTGTTTTTTCTTGCTCATTTTGGAATCAGTGAGAAGCTGTTTAGCGTTTCGCTCCCGGCCTCAGATCAGTGGCACAAGCTCATCCCAGGAGGCTTTTCAAAAATGATAGGCGGTAATCTTGGGAGCCCCACCTGTACGCCACATAAATAAACATAATGTTGAGTCCTGGGCAGCACCTAGGTCGTGTTGTTGTTTCTCCCGGCAGGTTTTCACACCACTTCATTAATCCCTCTGTTAAATAACACAGACACAGTGCAGACGGCACACTTTGTGAAAAGAGTGATTACCTCCCAGTTGCCTTTTAGTTATAGAAGAAATATACACTCAATTACAGTCTAATGGTTTTAGAGATATACAAGACATTAATTTCACAATATTATGCCAATTAAAGTTCATAAAATAAAAGAAAAAACTGTTTCTGAGGATTAAGTCGTTTTTTCACCTCCATCCACTGTTAGTTTTTAACGCAGCTCACTGACGTGGATTATGGCCACTTAAAAATGAAGGGAAGAACGTCATAATTAGCATTGACGCGTGGTAGCGGAGTGAAGCTAACAATTCTGACGATAATGCTAACGTTAATGCTAATGCTAATGGAACATTTCTCCGATTGTAAAAAACAGGACGTTCATAATCTGATTGGGAGGCATTCAGGTCTAACTAGCATCATCGAAACGTGTTTCGTTGTGTGTGTGTGTGTCTTGTTGTCATACTATTACTCGTATTCATGGCAGAATATTGAAGCACATGTCAACAGAGTTGGGGATTTTTAATGGGCAAATAAACACGTAGGATTTCCAAGACTTCCTGTTCTACCAGCCCGGTTGTCACAGAAACCACAGACCGCCTGTCAGATGAGTGTTGGAACTAAAAATAGCTTTTAAGTATGTATGATTTTTTCCCCATTTGATTGCTGTGACTTTTCCCCTCCCTTTTTGATCACACCGATAGGTACGTATAGATACCTATAGATATTTCTGATGTGTCACCTGCCGTCACGCTTCCTTCCCCGTTTGGACCCTCCACCAGTCTGAGAAAAATGGAATGGCAGCCAGTGGTTCCACCCGGCACAGAGCGGCGCCCTTAACGACAGTCTGCGGCGCTCGGGGGGCCTGTTGGTTTATATTGGAGCTCTCGTCTCGCTGACTGATTCGCTCCTGGGACGCCAGGTGAAGGCAATTAACTGTTAAGTAGCTGGCAGGACCTTCAAGCAGCGAGAGAGCGGCGACGAAAACTAATGCTCAGCAGCATGACTCATAGGCTTTATTCCTACACAAAATCTAAACTCTGATCTGAGACTGCTCTCATTTTATCTACGATATGCGACCATCGGTGGGAATCTATTCTGTTTCACTCGGGACAGTCGAAGCCGATACAAGCGCGAAGGAAACGTCCCGTCACGTACGACAAATCAGTGCACTCCGATCATTCCTTGGTGGGTCTATGTAAAAGCGCGCGGTGCCCTCCTTACGCTGGCATCATTGTGTTGTCTCCTGTGGAAGGAAAATCAAAGCGCTTTCTATGTTGTCTCCCTCACGGAGCTGATTGTCAGAAACACTCGGCGCTGTTTCCCCCCACAGACCTCATTATCCTTTTAATTTCCAATTATTTCAAAAGACAAACGAGTGAAGCTGGCAACCCGTGCAAACCTGTCAATGAGGAAGACGAGGAGACGTCTCCGCCTCCCTCGCTGGAGATAAACGGGCTGGCGATCAAACCTTTTTAATATTTATATATTTTTAGAGGACTAGAATTCAAGGAGGACTTCCTCCTCACAGCAATTTATCTTGGCTTTCATTCAAATTCACCACGACCGGCGTTTCTGACACGTGCAACATGGCCGACCTTATTGCCGCCACGATACCGAGTTCGGCTTTAACATGGGACCTCTTTAATTAGCTAATATGCTCCAAATGTCCAACACACCTATAGGTTGGAGCAGCTAATGGCACAAAATGAAAACAATGCTCATGCATCTTTGAGTTTTATAAGAAAAACATTATAAAATTGTGACATTGAACCATTTTGGGAATTTGCCCTTTCAGCTATTTATTGGTTAAAGCCTCAGTGCTGGTGCAGAAATGTTCGGAACCCAGCATGTGTTGACGGTAACAGTTGAGCTGAAATGAGTGATTTATTTCTTCAAATTAATAATTCCTGTCTGAGCCCCAGGCCTTGAAAACATCTAGCAAAAAAAAAAACAAGGCGTGATGTCACAGCTAATCCACTGAGTCAATTATTATTTTCTGCATGGTTAACCACATGCATTATTTATCTGGTACGTCACATTCAGAGTTTTCACCTGATGTGGCTGATGAGGAACTCAACGGGAATGGTTTCAGACCCGGCAAATCAAACTCTCATTCAAGATGCCTAGTTTTGCATGAAGACGACGGAACACTGAGCAGATTTGGCCGGATGTTGTCCAGATGGGAAGACAACTCGTTTGAAATCAGTGCGCTCAGACACGAGTTGTCAGAGACGAACGATTCCACGTGCGCACACGAACATGCGGCTTGCTTCACACTTCAATCATTGAAGCTGCTTTTTTTGCTTTTTTTGCTTTCCGCCTGTCAGAGCAGCGCAGCCACCGCATGAATCCTTAATGTTGGTCTTACACCCGCCAATCATTACTTTTGTTGATGACGTAGTGGCGCACCCTTATTCGTGAAGAAATGCGCAGATTGCTTCGCCGCCGCCGTCATTCATGGATTGTGCAGATTTCTCATCTGGCGACAATTGGAGAAAATTTGGCCGAGTAACTCCAGTTAGCGACGAGTTCCCACTGTGGAGAATCTGATCTGAATTTAAAGTGTCTTTTTTTGCCAACATTTGCATTTTAATGGGGCAACATTTGATTATTTTCCGCCTAAATCTTTCAGGAAGTCCCTAATTAACATCAGGCAAGGCAATTTCATCCCCAGAACAAAACAAAAAACAAGTGAACTGAGCACGTCATAATCAAAATTGAGAAATGACTTAAAAAAAAAAAAAATGAATGAAAGAAAATAAATAAAAAAAAATTTAAAAAAAGGGAAAGTGCATCCTCCAGAGAGAAAAACTTCCCTAACTCAACTTTTATAATATTAATAATAAAACAAACCGCAAGACTTCATGAAGATTGAAAAAGATTCGTTAAAGTTTTACAATTTGAACTGAAGGAGTGAAATTCATATTGGGGGAACTAATTAGAGCATAAAAAAAAAATCTAATTCTGCAGAAAGATTGGAGTACAGGAATGTTATTTTTTTTGTTTAGTGGTTGCACAGAATCTTGCTATGAAAAAAAAAATATGCCGTCTTTTCTTAATGTCTACTCCTTTAATTTTCCTGACATTCATTCTTAAGCCTTTTGAAAACAGACTGAGTACATGTAATAACACACTGGCCTGGTTTTAATTTAAAAAAAATATTGGTGAACAGTGATTTTCACAATCAACTTCATTTCCCCAAAAATAATCAGATTATTTTAGATAAGAGATCATTTGCAGTTTTCCAGCATGTTCATTAAATTTCACATGAACAGAAATGTAATGAAAAAATGGAGCGATGACGTTGGTCACTGACGACGTGGACCGCGATTTTTCAGACCTACACTGCTTATTTTCTAGTATAAATGGATATAATCTACTGTGATGCAAGACATGTAGTGGAGACAAAATGTGGCCCCATTTTTCATAAAGCAAATCCAAAATCCAGAATTATGTAATTGCGTTCCCTCCGAAGAGACTCCTTTTAAAAAAGGCTGACTGTTCGGGCACACTGGTTTCCCATAATGGGGAAACTCAAACTGTCATAAACATCAGTGGGAGAAGATGTGACGAGTCACTTTGCATCTTGAAAGTTCAAATTGCAACTTTCACAAAGTACTTTTTTTTTTTTTTTTTTTTTTACCACAAACAAACCTGCAGCTTCCCGCTCACTTTAGGCCAAAACGGCTCTAATGATCACGAGCCTGAATTTGAAAGGGTTTTATTTTTTATTTTTGTGTGTCTCTTTGATCTTTTATTTCCAATTCACCTTCACATACTCCAGAGTCATGAACATTTATAATATGCAAAGCCGTCATCCATTAAAACCGCACTCCATGTGAAAGCTTCAAACCTTCATAGAAGCCTCTGACCTCAAACGCTACGAAAACCAGAACCAGCTGGCTGGGCTGGCCCTGAGGTCTTACACAACCTGCTGCAAAATAAAAAAATTATGAAAGGGATATAAAAAAATAAATAAAAAAACCCAACACACTTCATCCAAGCCCCCCTGCCGCTCAGACAGACAGACACACAAACAGAAACGCACAGCCATCCTTGACCTGATATGCAAAGTGCAATTAAATCTTTTTTGGAGGATTGCGGAGCGTAAACAGGATCCTCTTCACGCAGAGAAAACATCACAGGAACCATCACAGCTTGCAGGAGGACCAGTACTTTTCAAAGTTAATCCATTCAGCTTCTTTTGACAAAAGATTAAAAAAAAAAAAAAAAGATCTGTGAAACGCATGGGCTCAGCTTTGATAGATCGTGGCTCACATCAGGACCAAATCTTTGGAAGTGATGCTATAATCCATGTGTAAACTATAACCTTTTCATATTTATAGAAAAAAAAATGTGATGCTCTTTGGGAAAGTTTACACAACTTTTTAATTACTTGAAAAATTCCTCCGCCGAAACTGGTTCTGTGAGCATCATGAATGGTTAATTACCTAACAACTAACTAATTGCCTCCAGATTCGTTTTTTTTCCTGTCAGGGATGAAAAATCTCCCCCCTCTTTTCGACAAAAAAGCTTCCTCTCTCCACAAGATTTATCTTCTACACAAATGGTGCGCCTACGGACGAGATAACAACACGCTGTGTGCAACGGGACGCCACAGCATCAGCCGAGGATATTACGCTGGTTTCAGGTCATTAGTCTGGTGTGGTGAGAACCACGGTATCCATCAGGGGTCATGCGCGGGGCCCTTTGAGCTGAATAGGATCCTTAATTACACAATGTGAAGCTGGCTAATCGTGTAACTAAATCGTTTAGAGCGAGCAGATGATTTCCTGCACCATCAACCGTCAGTGTGTGCTCTGGGCTTTTTTCAAATGGTGACCCTCAGATTTTGAAATTAGCATGAAACGTTGATTGATTGGCTAAAATTAAATAAAGCTACAAACATTGGCGTTGTGATTAACTCCTTCATTTGCTTTCCACAATAATTATCAGGATGAGGATTATAACTTAAAATCGCTTGTGCTGCCTAGGAGTCCAAAATCAAAACAACAAAAATATTCTAAATCAGCTTTTGAGAAGCTTGGACCAGAATTTTTCAGAATTTAAGTTCACAGAAAACCTCAAAAATCGGAACTTGTTTTCTGGAGTTACCTTACAGGGCAGGAGCTGGAATATTTTTTGCTGGAGGATAGAAATATCCTCGCTTTTAGAGGCAGGTAGCCATGACAACATTTGCCGTGTTTCTGTGGCAACCACACAAGCAAAATGATTAACTAATCCCTTGCCACTTTTAAACACTGAGTGGTCAAGTTGCAGTTTTCATCCATGTCTGTCCAGACCCAGACAAAATGTGACTTTAAGACTTAATCGTACAGGTTATGTCGTGTATTCTTCTCATTAATTTATTCTTCCTCTTTTTAATCCTCAAAATCAAAAGAGAATCTAATAAGGGAATAAAATATGTGACGTTATGGTCAGTAGAACATGGGAGAACATCAGGAGGTATGGGCTATGTTCTTTGTGGAGCCAAAACTCAACACAACTCTAACTAGCCCAGTTAAAAAAAAAAAAAACAACCTCAGTTTGTGTGAGTTTTTCTCACCACACATTAGAACTGAAGAGTTTTGTTCCACAACGAGACGCTGAGCAACGGTGGCAGCTCTTGAACTTTCCAGACATGACCCCGTTATTTTTTTTTTCGAACAAAATGCTTGATGGCACAGAATGAAAGGCAACTTCAACTCTTCGCTCACCAAACGACACCACTTTGAGGTTTTTGGGTTTGTCTGGTCTGTCTGACACAGTAAGTGATAAATGCGCTGTGAGTCTTTGTTCTCTAATGGATGTGAGGGGCGGGATGCAAAGTTTCAATCGACTCGGTGTCAAGTATCACGACTTTATAAAAGGGACGGCGGAGTCTGGTTGGTTCTGTTCAAAGCGTGAGAGAAATGGAATGTGACCATTAGGAAGGATCTCAAAGATATCAAAGTCAACATCGACAAACCGGCACAAATAAAAGAGCTCTTCATACGCCACTGTGTCCCAGCTTCACACAAAACTCAATATTCTAACTTTGACACTGTTTTCGCAGCTAATGTACAAAAAAAAAAAAATCAATGTTCTTCCCTCTGACTCTGAAGAAATGACTGTTATAAAACAGGAAAAGTTCTTTAAAATGGCCCCAGAGATCTCCCCACCGCCCACGGACTCCATTCCCTCCACGTAATGCTAAAAAAAAATAAGAAAAAAGCACCTCTCATTTCTGTGGTGTCAGTTACTGTGAATTAAAGCAGAGAGACGCGTATTCATGACAGCGGCTCCTGACAGAGAGGCACTCCAACATCTGGTCAATCTGTTAAATTAGAAGGTGACCATGACGGCACCCTGGGGACTCCCCATCCCGAGGTTCCAATTCTTTTTGGGAGGTTTCAGCAATAACTAATCAATAAAATCCCTGGTTTGCCCTAATTTATATCGATTATACAACATGATGACTGATGTTATTATAACTTCATCCCGGCCGCATTTGATTAATCGTCGGTCAACTCAGCTTGGCCAATTCATGACAGACTCGAGATGTCAATGCACAAATAGCACAGCGTCGTGGTCCTGTGGCTGGTGAATGGTGAACTTCCTGAATCTGTATGCAGTGCTGAAGATCGATGCTCGCAGGAAGAAGACAAATGTACAATTTTCTCACATATCCACTCGTATGGATTTCAGGACTTTATTGAGCAATAAAAAATATACACCAAGGAAAATACTCTTTTCCTTTTTCTTTTCGTCCCCCCCTGATATCGTTGTTCTTCCATCTCAAAATCGGATTTAATACTTCCAGTCGAACGACTCGTGATCCAAAGCGACAAATTGAAAAAAGAAAAAAAAGGGGGGGGAAAAAAAATAAAAATAGAGCAGTCTTTTAGTCCAACAGTAGAAGTTTGATAGAATTTGTTTGTTTATTCTGTTTTTGTGATAAACCGGATTTTTGGTGAAAGGGCAGACTAGGTGGTCACGTCCGACTCGGCCTCGGCGTAGAGTTCTGCCAGTTTGTGGAACTGCGGGCCCCAGTCGTCCAGGAAGTTATAATCCTGCTCCGACTGCGTCCCGGGAGAGTCCAGAGGACTGATAGATCCCGTGAGCGAGCCCTGGCCCTCGTAGGCGTAGGTCTGCAGGGAGTCGTAGGGCGGCACGCCGGAGTCCACGTCAGCCTCCGCCAACCTCTGCTCGATGAAGTCCTGCACCTCCACCTCGTCCATCTCCACCGACGGGCTGCTGCTGCGGCGCCGGTCCCTGCCGGCGCCGCGGGGCGCCGCGCCCCGCTGGTGCCGGGCCTCGGGGCGGACGTCCCGCCGGAACTTGAGCTCCTCGGCGGCGGCGGGGTTCCGCAGGGCGATGATGTCGAAGGCCTCGGTGTCCTCCTCGCCGCCGCCCTCGTCGTCGTAGGTGACCACGTTCTCCCGAATGTCCTCCTCGGAGAAGATGAGCGGCTCCTTCTTGCTCCGCCTCAGTGTGATGAACAGAACCACGATGGCTAAAAGAGAGAGAGAGAGCGAGAAGAAGAGATATCATGATATTGTTTTTCCGGCAACACAATGACATTAAAACAAAAAAGGACAGAAAGAAAACGATTAAATGAACGAACCGCTTAGCAGAAAATCAACAACATAATGGAACAGCTGAATGTTGTTGCAATATTTTACAATAACGCCCAGCCCCTGTGTGTGTGTGTGTGTGTGTGTTGTTAGCTCATGACAAACAAACTTTGTAAACAAGGAACCAAATGAACAGGAAACTATTTTATGCGCGTATCTTTCCAATTTTCCATCAGGACGATGAAACTGGCCGAGCGTTGAGGAGCGTGAGCCGCCATTAGCATGGAGGCGGCGGCGGTGGCGGCCATGCTTCTTGGCGTTGATGACAACACGTACGCACATCATCATCAGGTGCAAGGACAATCACGTCAGGAGCTGCGCCCTGGTATAATCATCTTTTAGGCGGGAAAAAAACGTGGAAAAAAAAAGTGCCAGGTGGAAGAAAATACATCAAAATAAAAGCTGCATGCGGCAAAAATGGGTGTCCCTCACTCTGTGAAATATCTTCTCCAAATGTTAATGAAATCGTGAAGCAATAAGAAATATTTGATGAGACGCTCGGACTAATGAGAGTTTATGCTTCTCTGGTTTATTGACGACCTCTCTCCACCAACATCCATTTCATAAAATGGTGTCGGCGATGGGAAGCGCATCTTTACCGCGGAGCGATATCTGCAAAAAGAGTTCATTAGGAGCAGAGACAAGCCGGAGACATCGCAGCTTCATAATGAACCCACGCTAAATGTGCAAAAAATGTCTTAAAAGTGTCAAAGCCACAAAAAAAGTGATGAAAATTCGTTTTTTAAGGTGATATATATTTTTTTTATCAATGATCCACGAAACTCAAACTTTTTGAACGTTTTTATTTGAATGTCTGTGACTGCTTTATTGGAAAATAAATTAAATATTCCTCTAAATCGTGATTATGCACAAATTCATCCATCTTGTGAAACAATTTAGCTTTAGAAAAAAAAACGAAAAACATATTTACTAAATGAGCATTATCCACTGTATTATAATGACCAATATGTGACTTTATCTGATTATAAATGAGTTATTAAGATTATTAGAGCTATTATATCTGTATGTCCCAGTAGTTGCTGTTGAAATCTTATGTTCTTTCTTTTTTTGCAGCATAGTGGTGTTCGATAGGGTATATATATATATATATTTCTGTTTATATGTGTGTGTGTGAGGCTGAGTGCTTCCAGATATTGGCTTTAAACCTGTGGTGGCATAAAAAGGCTTATTTTACTGTTATTTGGGGGAATCGTGGCTGACACTCTGCTTGTGTAAGCGAATATTCCAATATATTGTACAATATATAGTTTTATACCCATCTGCTGTGTGCGGTGTTTTTGTGTGTCTCTCGTTCACTGGGAAACACTACTCCACGGTTTCTTTTGGCCACTTTTCTCACTCCCACTATGAAGATAATGAAAAATATATTATGTGTGTTATATGTGCACCGGGTTCATTCTTAAATCTTTTGTTTTGTTTTTGTACTCTGTCGCGCATGGTCCTGCACCCTCTGCAATATTGCTCCAGGAATGATCCATGCGGGCCGTTTTATGTTGCATAGCCAAGGCCAGCTGAGGTCCCACCGTTTCTCATTACACCACTTATGGTTACAAACGTCCATTTGCTGCAGTGGTCTCTGCAGAAGTGTTATTAATGCCGCATTCATACCCCGGTTATTGAAGATTATACCGAAAGAGGAGTGTCCTGCCTCCTAGAATAATAGTAATAATAATGTCTCTTATCCAAATAAAAAGGAAGTCCTATCTTCTCAAAAGCTCAGACCTGAGCAAAAAAAAACTTTTTAGTACGATTGCAAATAAAAAATACAAGTTTGAAAAAAAAAAGGGACAGCTGCAATATTTTAAGCGAACAGCTTTTTTTCCTTTTTTTTTTGTTGCGGCACACAAACAGAACAGCAGCACTTCACGATGATCAATATCATCTTACCACTGTGTCATTCATCATCCAGAGTCACCTCTAAAATGGCTTCATCGATGTGGTTTATACTTTTTGAAATAACAGTCTCTTGCACGAGTCCTTCAAAAATGGAAAATGGATGTCCTTACTCTTCATTTAGCACCATTGGCAGAGTGAATTTCAGTTCTTGTTCAACCTCAAGCTAAAAGGAGTAATAATATATATTTTAATGAAAAACAAAATGTAATTAAACAGTAATAGATGAAGCCTGGGCCTAAAACCTTCTTTTTCATTAAAACACATTGCCGTCCATTAACCTGGGACAAACATTAACCTCTGGTACTTAGGTTTATAAGGCAAAGTCTTTCGTGTATGAGGACCAGAATATGTCAATGGGAATGTTACAATACCCATTATAAACTGGTCTAAAGGCTTTTATAGAGATAACGTGTCCAGATTCAGATCAGGTGACCATACACTAACCCTGGTGGAACAGTTAAATAAATACCGCAGGCAGCCATGAAGGGTAAAAAAAAACCATAAACGGTCCCCAATGGGTTTTAAACATTTTTTTTTTTTTTACTGTCATTTTATAATGCGTCTTCCACCACATTCAGCTTTTAGGTGGTGATTCGGGAAACGTGGCTGTTTAATGGAGTGGAATCTGATTGATCTGGCCTGCGACATATCTCGTGGTGTTTGGAACCCAAACCTCCAACTCCACCTTTCTGTGTCGGTCCTAACGAGACCTTGAGGTGTGTGGACCATTAGTGATTCAGTTTGTGTGTCTCTCTGGCCTTTTGTTCGCCTCTGGCAGCGAGGACGCAGACGGCCAGAGATTGAATATGCATAACCATCGCGCGCTAACGTCCACGGATGATGGCTAAAGAGAAGAAGGCACGTTCCGCCGCCAAATTCGTTTTTTTTTGGCAAGTTATACTTTTGGGTGAATTCATTAGTATTTTTTTGTGAGAATTTTTTTTTTTTGATCGAACCTGTTAAGAATTACCCAGCCACCAGGGGACGAGAAAATATTTGTGCCATATAAACAATGTGTGCCACCCAAGACATGTTTCAGGGCTGCAGGGAAAGATTTGGCACACAAGTTAAAAAAAAAAACTCTCCTGTTGTTTTTAGTTCCTTGGTGTATTATTTTTTTTTGGTATTTGAGTAGCACGACGCGTTCCGTCACACGCGATATCATCTTTCCTCCGCGCTCCTCGTCCTCTGCTCGAGGAGTCACAGCGCGGGGTGTCAAACCTTGGCAAGAAAGGCCGTCCCCAGGCAGAGGGAGAATTTCAAATAGTGAACAGCTGTGATTTATGCTCGAATGGGGATATTCGGGTTGAACGTTGAACTTCCTTTATTCTCTCTGTTGTATCTGCTACGTTCCGACCCCGTCATCTTCATTGGGCTCTCCACCGGTCTACTCTTTTTCCCTCCTTACCCCTCCGCCATATTTTCCACCCTCATCCTCAATTCCGCCCGTGTCCTCTGCTTCCTGTCAAAGCCCCTGCGCGGTCCACCTCCTCCGTCCCAACTCACCCAGCAGGATGACGATGCACAGCAGGATGGCGATGAGCGCGCCGGTGCTGAGGCCGGCCGCCGAGAGGAAGGCCTCGCCCTGGCACATCCGGACCCGGCCGTGGCGCTGGCAGGGACAGACCCGCAGCGTCAGGGTGCTGGTGCCGCTCAGAGACGGCTCGCCGCCGTCCCACACCACGATGGGCAGCTCGTACAGCTCCTGGGTCAGGTGGTTGAAACGCCTCCGCCTGGCGATGATGCTGGCTGTGCTGTCTACAATGGATTAAAAAAAAAGAAGAAGAAAAAGAGCGGGAAATTAGACGGCTTGGCCCCCCCCAAAAATGACTAGACAAGCGCGTGACTGGCTATTTATTGCAGACTGTCAAATATCAAGCAGCAACATCCACATTTCAAAACATCTACCATTCTGACCTGGATTTATTTCTTGCCAGTATTTTCTTGGTTTGTTTTTAAGTATTTTTTCTCTGCGGCTGGTCGAGGCCAATTAATTTCAAAAAGGTGTCCGTTTACGATTTCAAACATGCTGCGAAAGAGCATCTCACCTTGGCCTTTGCAGAAATACCTCAGTTAATGGAACGTGTGACAAGTAGATAAACAGAAATAAAAAAAAAGACTGACTTTATTGAGGCGATAAAATCAAACAGGAGAGAATATGGGCTTCACTAAAAAAAAAATCCGCAAAGAGAGCTTTAGTTATATACTACATATAACTATACTACAACGTTTACAATGATTTTACAAGATGTACCTATTAACCAAAGCTGGAATCCTAATTTTAAGTGTCTTCTGTAAAGATGGTAAATATATATATATGCAAAACAAGCACGGCTACTCTGTGACCCAGTTTACTGCAGCTTAATTATGGCACTTAAGAAAAACCGTGCAAGGTGGGAGTGTTATTAAGAAAATGTGCATATGTACTGTGACCAAACATGAGGAAAAATGATTATTACAAGAGAGAACCACGATGATTCAGGTAGCTGGATGACTAATTTGGCTCTGAATAGAAACCTGAAGTTGACATATAGGATGCTGCGATAATATATACTCCAAAAAATTCCAAAAAAATGTGCTGAATCGTGCACAGCGCAACCTTTTCCTTCCCACCCAGAGAGAACACCTCCGCGCTGCCGCCGCTGTGAGGCCTCGCCTCCCACTCCAATCTCGGCTCCATCCCAGAATAATTAGAATGATCGACAGTCGCAATGACAACGTGTACTTCAAGCTTTATTAAGTCAGTGTCGCGGATATCACCGTATCAGCAGGCAGAGGGGATGATGGGAAAGATGCAAATAACAAGGAAGAGATGGGGGAGATGGAAGATGAGAGTGGGAGGTGAAGAGGGGAGGGGGGCTGAAGATGGAGACTAACAATGTGTGTGTGTGTGTGTGTGTGGTGTTCACCGTCACGGCCTTTGCGCTCTGCACCACAGCACCACAGTGGTACACGGCTCCTTGTACACACACACACACACCACAATGCAAAAAAAAATAATTCGCAACATCAATGTAATTTTGAGAATCTTCCGCCACGCGACAGGAAGTGAGATGCTTTTAACCGCGTTGTTAGCGTGTTGTGACGGCGCCTACGACGTCACGTGACCTGAGGTTTAATTAATTTTTTTTTTTTTTAGAACATTTCACGCTTCACGCTTTAGCTAGAATATGTCATTTAGCAAACCACCACTAAGCAGATTTTCTGGTTTTCTGTCACATTAGAAAAGTCACTCAGCACAATGTGTGTGTGTGTGTGTGTGTGTGTGAGTCTCGACAACATTGTTGAAATCCTTAATTTTAATATTAAACGATCACAAACACCTAACTTTTGCACAACATCTGATCTGGATCTTAATATACAAATTATTATTATATATATATTTTTTTACAGCGTCAAATAAAACTTTATTGGCAGACTTGCAGAGAGGAGGCGGGGCCAGTTAGCCTTTCAGACTTAATTGTAATCAATAGGGTGGGTTTTTCAACTTCCCCTCGAGTTTTAAAGGTTAAATGATGAGTAATATGCTAAAAACAAACGGTGAAGCCATTTAAACGCTGCACTTGAATAAACCAGAAAGCTGAGTAAAAGAGGACGTTTTTTTTGTGTATTTTTGAGCAATTTCCGCCATACAACTCAAATCGGATTTGGGAAAACTAAGATATTTTCCACTTCACTACATGCACGTGTCTTTGTTTTAACTGACTCTCTGCATAGGATTCGCAGCGTGAAAAAGACAAAAAATAATCATCCAAAAATAACAACAACACTTGCCCACACACACACTGAGCTGGATTACTTGTGTGTGTGTGTGTGTGGGATTCAGCACCAACCTGCGCTACAGTACGTTGGAACACAATATGCACTACATGTCTGTATTTACTGACTATATTAAGACAATAAATATGATGTATTAGTTGAACGATCACAGTGGGTTTTCTCCACTTTACCGTATGGGCTCCACACGGTCAGAGGGAAGTGAATCATTGGTGAATCGGGGCTCATGGATATTGACTCCTGTCATTCAAAAAGACAACAATTCAATATCACAACCTGCGCGGGCCACATGTAAATAAGTTTGAATAAAGTATATAACCCAGTGACAGGCACGGTTATGCGGATCCTGCAGTAAATGACACTTTTCTTCCACGAAAGCTATTTCCAGAGAACTGATAATTGTGCGCAACAACGTGGACACGCACAGTTTTTACTCCATTAGCATCTGCAGGGCGGTGATTCATAAATGAAATAAAAAAGCTTCCTGGGTGGAAACTGTGCCAAGATGTCCAGCGGAATTTGTCCGTGTTGGACTAAATGCCCTGTAATTATTTGGTGGACCAAACCAGGACCCCCCCCCCACCCAAAAAAAACCTCAAGCGTGAAACCTCTGGCCGTTAGCTTCGAATATTGAATCACGGCGAAAGTCTTTTTTCCAAATATTCCTCTAATTTTGTGTGGAATGCAGAATAACCCAGCCATCTCCTCCCTGGATATTCAATAGGGATTAGCCTGGCCTCAGTAAGGCTCAACAAAGCACGGCAAACAATATATATATATATATAAAACTTTTTTTTTCTTCTGAAATCATCATCGCATAATTAATGAGGAAAAAGCCCCTGAGGCAAAAACCTCAATCTGACTCCTCAGGTGTTTTCTCTAGAGATGTTTTGTTTTTAGCTGTGATTTTTGCCGTTTCAGCAAAAACAGGGCATGCTGGGAAATCTGCCCGTTTGACGCCTATTACACGTGACATAAGAGCGAATTAAATGTCCCGTGCATCAACGACTTGACAGCTCTCCTTTCCACGGTTTCACTTTAATATTACTTCGGTAATCGATGGATCTATTTTTGTGGGTGGGCTATTTGGAGATCACAGCCTGAATCCCAGGAAAACCTCATTTTAACTGAATCTGCCCTTTTTTTTTTTTTTTGGTAAGACTGGAACAAGATCGCGGCTTTTAACAAATCTGATACGGCTGCGAGAGGACACGCAAATAGCTCCCCGCTAATGGCTCGTTAGATTCGCTGAGAAATTAAACATATCAGTGTGTGTCTTTTTTTCTCCCGCTCTACTTGAGGCAGAACAAAGATCTGCTGCGAGGAGGAGGAGGAGGAGGAGGAGGAGGAGGAGGAAAGGAGGTCAGCGCCGAGTTAGTTGTGCGAGTGGTTGTGAGAGAGATTTTCGTCAGTCGCACGACAACAACAGAGCGAGTCGGAGGTATTAGGCTCCGACTGTTGGGCTGCCGCGGCGATGCTGCTTCCAGTGTGAAGAGCTTACTTTAATTATCAGACGCGGGAGTCAACAGCGTGGTGCATTGTGTCTCCCCACACACACACACACACACACACACACAGACGCTGTGAACACAGCAAATAACTTCTAATGCACAGTGGTGAACTCATGAGCATGAGGAATACATTTGGAGAATGAATGGCTGTGATTTACAAATATTTGCTATATTGAATCAGACGAGAAGCAGGAAATGTAATATAGCGTCATAACGGTGCAAAAAGCGCCATTGATCTTTGTATTGTATATCTTTTTTTCTCCCCCTCCCATCATAACATCCTCCCCCGGCCCAGGTGGGATTATTTCACAGATACAGTTTGACAGAAACAAGAGGCTGCGGGATGGTTAGCAGCAGGTGATAAAAAAAAACAACACATTGAGAGGCTCCATTACTCAAACAGCATGAATCAAAAGAAGAGGGAAAAAAAATGGATGTTGTTTTTCTTTTTCTTTTCCCCAATGCTTAGGGAATATTTAGCAGCAGATGGTGTTGATTGTAATAAATCTTTTGACGGAAAGAGATTATTATTTTTTTTATATTTTTTTAGCTGGCATTGGGAATTTGCATTTTAAAGAGAGTTGCTATGTCTATGCCACCGGTGAACCTACCCATGTCTTATTCTCCGTAATTATTATAATTTTTTTCCAGATTCCACATTGTTGCTGCTTAACACATAGTCGTTGTAGATTAGCTTATTAAATTCCCCTTCATCTCCACGCTACGATTCCCCCTAAACGCAACATATGGCAAATCAGCGAGGGGATGTTTTGCAGGCGCACCTAGGTATCACCCCCCAGAAACGAAAAAAAGTGATTTTCACACGCATACAACAAGAGACGACAAAAAAAATATTTCATTGAGCGGGGATAAAAAAAAGAAATACATCTAGAATTGGAACTGAGCTCCGAATCTCTCTCTCTCTATATATATGTGTTGTTATCAAAGAGTTTGGATCCTCTGAGGAATTGGAAGGACCCCATCAAAGTGATTAATGATGAAGGTCGGGGGGAGAAGTAAAATAGATCTTGTGTCTTCTTCTCTGAAATAAATCAACACATCTCGGGGTGACGGACGCCTCACCCTGGATTTCACCTGAATGCAGTAACAGTTCAGTGTAGTTCAGGCGGTTGACGGTAACTGGACCCTTATTAGATTGATTTTTGTTTTTTTCATCTCTCTCTCTCTCTCTCTCTCTCTCTCTCTCTCTCTCTCTCTCTCTCTCTCTCTCATGCAGGGCTCCGAACTCCTCTCCTCCGTGGGCATCGCTAGCACCTTCTGACTGAGAGCTTTTAAAAAGCCCTCGTGATTGCAACGCCAACCTCCGGCCGACCCGGGGTATTCACCTGAGAGCCAGGCGGCGGTTGCCACGGTGACGCTCTGGCGAAAAAATACCTCGCGCAGGTGGGATAAACGGTGAGCGCCACGGCGAGACCAAAAGAAACGTCTGACAACAGAGTGCGCCAACACGCCCAGAAATGAAAAAAAGTGATTTTCACACGCATACAACAAGAGACGACAAAAAAAATATTTCATTGAGCTGGGATAAAAAAAAGAAATACATCTAGAATTGGAACTGAGCTCTGAATCTCTCTCTCTCTATATATATGTGTTGTTATCAAAGAGTTTGGATCCTCTGAGGAATTGGAAGGACCCCATCAAAGTGATTAATGATGAAGGTCGGGGGGAGAAGTAAAATAGATCTTGTGTCTTCTTCTCTGAAATAAATCAACACATCTCGGGGTGACGGACGCCTCACCCTGGATTTCACCTGAATGCAGTAACAGTTCAGTGTAGTTCAGGCGGTTGACGGTAACTGGACTCTTATTAAATTGATTTTAGTTTTTTTCATCTCTCTCTCTCTCTCTCTCTCTCTCTCTCTCTCTCTCATTCACATGCAGGGCTCCGAACTCCTCTCCTCCGTGGGCATCACTAGCACCTTCTGACTGAGAGCTTTTAAAAAGCCCTCGTGATTGCAACGCCAACCTCCGGCCGACCCGGGGTATTCACCTGAGAGCCAGGCGGCGGTTGCCACGGTGACGCTCTGGCGAAAAAATACCTCGCGCAGGTGGGATAAACGGTGAGCGCCACGGCGAGACCAAAAGAAACGTCTGACAACAGAGTGCGCCAACACGGCCAACTTCTCTGACTCCCACAGCTCCCAGTGGAGCCCGGTGGCATTTGACACTGGAGCTGACGGCCGAGGAAAACAAAACAAACAAAAAAAAAAACTCTGACAGAGCGAGCGCATATTTTTATTGCACCTCCGAGGTACGAGCAAATCACTGCGGCTTATTGGATCACACCGGTGAGCAATGAGGAGGATGGAGCCCTAACCCCGCCCCGGGGGGGAGGCACAGAGCTCCGAAAAAAAAAAAAACTCATAACAAATGCAAACAAACATATTGATCACCTTAATTACCTTCATTGTCCTTGAGGGTGAAGTTGGGATTAACCGGTAGCTGGCCGGGCAGGGCGAAGGAGAAGCGCTGTCCGTTGGCAAAGTCGTCTTTATCCACGGCGGTGACGGTCTGGATCACCTGAGAAAAATGTTATTTAAAATAAATTGAAACATTTCAAATCAGCAAAAGTTCACACAATATGAACAACCTTCAAAAAATCCTTAAAAAAAACTAAAGAAATGCAATTATTTCATTTGTACACTTTGCAAAGTCTTCCCGCGGGCCGGATTAGACCCTTTGGGCGGGCCGGGTTTTGGCCCACGGGCCATATGTTTGACCCTCCTCCCTAATACCCTCATACATTAAAATAAAGAAAATCGACAGGTGAGGCATCTTGGGACGACCTGGCTGACACTCATGTCAACTCATTATGCTTAATTGGTAAAAAGGCAGAGAGAGGGAGAGAGAGAGAGAGAGAGAGAGTCCTGTGTTTGGGAGAAAAAAATAAAAATCTAATACCCGCCGTCACCGTGGGGATGTGTTATCTCCGATGTGAGAGTTGAGGTATTGTTGTTGTCCAGGTGTACGATGGAGCGCCTGTGTGCGCCTGACTTCACTGATGTGCGTGTCACGGTTGACTGAGTGACAGTCGTGGAAGCTTTTTCTTTCTCTGAGAGGAGAGAACTGGTTCCTTCCACTTTTTCCTTTTTTTTCAGTGTCGGTGCTTCCAATGCTAAGTTGCAATTAAATGTTGTTTCTTTTCTTTTTTTTCCATAAATTAAATTAAATGTAATTATTTTCAGGGAATCAGCACAATGGGGGTATTAGGAAAAAACAGACAAAGAAATACTGGTTTGAAATGACCCGCTGGAGGAAAACTTAAAAGAGTCCATGAGGCGGTGTTGCAGCTATAATTCAAATCGAGAGTACACTTTAATTCAAACTTTTCTTCCACTGGCTTGAAGCGATTAAAAATGTATTTAGTTGCGTTTTTTTCCCCAGTCTTGGGTACTGAAGCAGCCATTTTCAGCCACTGATTGCTCTATATCTCCGAAAAAAAAAAAAAAAAAAAACGTTTTAATTTGACTGAATCAAAGACTAGAGAGAGCAAATTGGAATGAGCTTCGATTTAGACTTGTCATGGTTTGCTGATGAGATAGTGGTTTTGAATGGTGGATGATTAAGCCGCTCGCTCTCCCAAAGCTTCACTGTCGAGGTTCTGGGAGACGATAGTTCAGAAGTAAATGCGACAATTTAGGAAAACAGAGTTAAATGTGCCAGGAAAGAGCACGGAAAAAAGAAAATATGTACAAATAATAATCCTGGACCCTCACCTGTCCCGGCCTGGAGCTCTCGCACACGATCACCTCCTCGTCGGTGGGTATTTCTGGAGGATTGTCGTTCACGTCCAGGACCTGGACGGTAACGGGGACGTGGCTGAAGAGTCCGGGGTTGTCTGAAACAGATGAAGGTCAAAACGTGAGCCTTAAAAAAACAAAAAAACAAAGCAGAGCATCAACGCGGCCATTTCTAAACCGGGCCGCTGTGGGTGTGGGTTTTCCCCGTTGGGGTGTGTGTGTGTGTGTGGATATGCTGCATAATTGAAAAAAAAAAAGCGACTCCATGTGAAAAACATATGCCTCTTTTCCTGGAAAAAATAAGATTTCTCTGGTATAATAACTCAATCATAACACACACTAAATAATAATTCAATTTAAACTGGATCCATGAATCCTGGTTCAGCAAATATTCCTGAAGCTCCTCCATGCAGGACAGTTAACCCTGAACCTCCGTCCCACAACACCAGGACCAGATTTACAGGGTGGCGTCCAGGTGCGACTGTATATTTCACAACACGTCCATGTTGCAGAACAACGCTGAATAATTGCCTGCTCACTCAGCAAGAATAATAATAGTTAAAAAAAAAAAAGTGTCAGGCAGGTGCAGCAGTCTTTTTATTAAATGAATATTCAGGGATGTTATTTACTTTATCTTGTGCATACGTTACAGGTCAAAAGTTTTCAAAATAATTCCTGTTGTTTTTTTTATGGGTTGTTATCCTTAGTTTTTTATTGTAAAGCGATACATCCTGTACTACAACGTCACGTTCTGATGCTGCGGGGACGCGTGACGCCGGAGATGAAGACGCATTTGCATTCAGCGCCGTTTTTGACTCCGGGCCAGAGGTTTGCCTCATGCTGATTATAAATGACCCCGCGTTTCCTGATTCCTAAAGTTAGTCAGGCCTGCATTGATTTTCATTAATTTCCAATGTAGGAGAGGACATTGATACAATTGGGACTCATTAGATGTTCTAGTTAATTATGAAGGAAAAAAACGCCAACCAATTTGAATACACTCCTATCAATATGCAAATAAACTCCTTCTTTCCCCAGTTTTCTCCGGACTATTAATTTAACTGTTGACGTGTGGCTGAGTTTATTACTGTTTGTGACTGTTTTTCAGGTTCATGGTGCTTTTAAAACATCTGCTCTGAAAACTGTATAAACATGTCATTTAGTGACGAGCAGTGAAATTTGGCCTCGAAACGTGTAAAAAAAAACGCCGTTTTTAATTAGCTGGTAGTTATTTCCAAAGACATTTTGAATTTGTGAATATCTGCTTGCAGAAGCGCTGCAGATGTTGTTGTGTAGGTACCGGGAGAGGACACTGTAAAGATTGACATGGCTGTTCCTTTTTATTTGAACCTGGTCTTTTGTTGATATTGATTCTGACTCCAGTTTTACACCCCATGAATTTGAACCTGCACTCTTCTCTCGGACTATATGATCCCCTCGTGGTGTCTCGTTATCTTGCAGGAAAAATAGGAAAGCATCTTCAGGGTAGAGCAGTTGCACTTTGCGGTCTCTTAACTGCCTCTTTCAGGAAACATTCCATTGCCAGAAAAAAATATACCATATATATATACATATAAATATAGCTCGCAGTATTTACAGTTAATCCATGTAAAGGTCTATTTTATGTCAATATAAATGCAATTTTGGGTAATAAGACTGGAATGTCCGCAACCACACAAAAAGGACTACTTCACGTAGGTACAAATTGTGCGGAGGGAAAGTGGCCCGGGTACCTACCAACCTCCGAGGCCATCACAGTGATGTTATGCCAAGGCATGTCTTCTCTGTCCAGAGGCTGCAGCGTCCGCACCACTCCCGAGCTCTCATCCACACGGAAGTACCTCTTCCCTTCTTCTTTACTGTCCATGAAATACCTGGTAGCCCGGAAACAAGAATATTATTATTATTATTGTTGTTTTGTGTGTCCATCTGAGAGGAATCAATATCCATCAGTAGTAATGTGAAAATTCTTGGTCCTCCACTTCTCCCATTTTGTATGAACAGGTTGATCAATCAGCCTTTAGAAATGGGCTTTTTATTTATGGATCTATATTTGTTTTACAAAAGTATATACATGTTACATATCTCTACCTCTAACAGGAACCAGGCCATGAACTGATCCCGATGATTATGATAATGCATGAGTGCAACCGGAGGTAATGAGCCGTCAACACTTTGATTGGATATTTAGACGTCAATTTCACACCAACATTTGACATGTCACTTCAATAACATGTTGATTTCAATGGCGTTTAGACGTTTGATGATCAAAGAGCAGAGAGCCCAGTACGGATCCCTGCTGCATTGCGGTGTCACAGTCACTCAGATTTATTAAAAAAATAATAATCTCCTCGGGTTCAAGTGCATGTCGTCGAAGAACCTCGCCATGCCTGTTTTTTTTGTTTGCTTTGTTTTTTATAAGTGGGGAAAGGAGGAAAAAGGGGAGGTGGCGTCCCACAGGGTAACTCTTTCATATGTAGATCACCTCCTTGTTGACTACGAATCCGTCCCAATGTCTTAAATCTCTGGCACGAATCAAAGACACCCCTGACATTTGTATTTCTTTTTCTAATTGCACATAATAACGAAGAAACAAAGAGTGGCCGTAGCGTAGACTTTGAAACCTCTGCACCCTGACTGAGACCAAATTTGTCCCATTTGCTCCACTGTCGTATTCATTTTCACGCACCTGTTGACCTGTTTAGTGACATTATGAATTCCCACCAAAAATGACATCATTTCTCGACCCCTCACCAATTAGCCAAAGAAAAGAAAAGGGAGAGAAACCGTGTGGGCGTGCAGAGGCCTTAAACTATGATCCAATAACATTTTCTTTTTTTTTATCTATATGTCAGCAACATTTCATCTCACCACGAGTTTCACTTCAAATGAACACAAGTTGTGCATAGCTGCATGAGCGCGATGTACCTAAGCGGAGCAGAAACCCGAGATTAGTCCACTGCCTGAGGCTAATATCAATCTTTCCTTTGCAGCGGCGCTACACAAACATGTGTTTAGAGAGCATACACATGTGAAAAACGGTTGTACTGCCTCAGGTTACCTCACCGGCTTGTAGACAAAAAAAGACGAGGCAGATTCATTATGCGCAGTTTTTTTTTTTTTTTTTTTTGCCAGGGATTTGAAATGTCTGGGGCATTGCAAGAAATGGCTACTTGACTCGACTTGACTTGACTTGAATTGAACATTATTATTTATCTTGTAAACACACCCAATTCATTTCCGTTTAAAGCTAAAGTCTGAAAAAACCCTTCATGTGACACAATATCAAGTATATTTAAATTGTCATAGCCAACTGCCTTATTTTGAATAGATTAGACACAGAGTATGCTAATTCCAATGTTAAGTCATAGCTTTACATGCTAATCTACAGATATGACATGCAAGTAGGAGATTTGTTTAGACAAACAATCCAAATCCAAAAATACTCTTATGAGTAGACTTAAATCTTAAACGCACTCAAATTCAGATTGAAAACGTAGGAATCCATTTGTGCATTTATTCCAGGTGGCTTCTTACCTGACCGGGCTGTTCCTGCTGTCGGGGTCTCGGGCCGACACGGCGCCCACCTCCGTGCCACCCGCCGCGTTCTCATACACATCCATGATGTAATAATCCATGTCGAAAACGGGAGCTTCGTCCACATCCCCCACCGTGATCTTCAGGGTGGCGGTGTCTTTGAAGGAGCCGAGGTACGAGAAACGAGGGTCCACGTGCGTGTTGGTGCCCTCGATGTGGAGAGTGTAGGTCTTCTTCCTCTCGTAGTTGAGAGACTGTTTTGGCGGGAAAAAAAAGAAAGAACCAGGAGGTCTGTGTTTAACACAATATTATAAATTAACTATTTGCTGAATTTTTTTTTTTTCTAATACATTTGCATAGAAATGAGTAAAAAAAAAAACAAATAAATAAAACAATAATAATTCTTCTTCTTATTATTATTATTATTAAATATTGGACACGATCACAAACTTTAAAGTCTCAAACATTAAACAATATAATACATAAAACAATTATAAAATAAAATGACCAAGTCTACCTTTTTGAGGCTGACAATGCCCTCTCTGGTGTCCCTCTCGGTGGATATGGAGAACGTGTTGGCGCCCTCCGAGTTAATGATGCTATACTTGATGTCTGCATTGATGCCGAGGTCCTCGTCGTTGGCTTTTATCTTCCCCACCGGTTTCCCAACTTGAGCTGATTCAGGGACGTACAGCTGGTAGTTCTCTGCGGAGGAACATTGATGTGTACCCGTTTAGTAACGTCGAAAAAAAAAAAAAAAAAAAAAAAACCACAAAAAAAAAAAAAACAACCACAAAAAAACACAGATTGAGCCGTGCTGCGAAGTTGTTTTTTGTGTCATCCCGGAAAAAAAAGGGGGCTTAGTTAAGCAATTTAAATGTGTCACCTTTCTGTTCCCCAGGGAGGGAATGTCATTAAAATGACTGCAGTGGTTCCATTGATGCTAAATGCCGAGCAGAGGTAGACGGAGCTGCACTGGAGCAAACCATTATTCAGAAGAAAAAAAAAACGGTTGATGGTTTTGCCACAGTTTTTCACTGCGGCACAAAATGAAAAAGAAAAAACTCCGAGCTCGGGGTGTTTGTGTTTGATGAGGCGCTTTTTTAAAAAAAAGGCCAAAAGAACCCTCGCTACACCATTATTTAAATGTATCATGAAAATGGAGGGTGGGGGGGGGGAGGGGGGTGTTCAGACCGCAAAACACAACGGGTCGGATGATTGCCCGTCTAATTTAGCTAATTTAACTGCAGTATTAGACTACTGAGCCGCACAATGATGGAGTACAACGCATCATAGTGAGGAATGCTAAATAGTGGAGGCCTCGATAAGCCAAAGATTTACTCCCCCAAACCATTAAGGAATACGTAATAAATGATTTCCTTCTGCAATATAGCGACTTTTGGATTTCCGTTTTTTTTTCTTTCGGATTGGAAATGTCAGCTGTGGACTACGTACTTTGGGGAAACTTGGGCAGGTTGTCGTTGACGTCGGTCAGCGAGATGTTGATGGTGGTGGAGCCCGAGAGGCCTCCCACCTGGCCGGCCATGTCTTTGGCTTGGATCACCACCGTGTAGTGTTCCCGGGCTTCTCGGTCCATATCGGCTAAGGCGGTCCTGATGATTCCTGAGAGGTGGGAGGAAGAAAAACAAAAAAAAAAATAAAATTAAAATTAAAAACCTAAGCAGGATGCCCACCGTGAAGGTGTCTGGGATATTTCTTTTATTTTTAACATCAGCATAAAACAGACAAAAAAAGTGGCATTAGTGGTAAAAAGAAGATCATCAGAATTGCAAATGAATGTAAACAAAACAATTCAAATTAAGACACGGATAATTACAGTTGTGAAGAGGGTCGACATAACAGCGTCGGGATGTTTACATTATTTTTAAATAAATAAGAATAAGAATAAGAAATAAATAAGGAACCAACCATAGGGTGCAGTACATGGACTCTCCATTGTCAAGGTGAGTCACTTTTCATCATAGTTAAAATGACCACGCAACCTTGGACTGCGACTTTCTTTTTTTCTGAGGCAGCCACTCCATCACATTTATGACGACAATAACACGGCAAACACAGCCATGAACTTTTCACAATGCTAACCGGGTGATGTACGACTCCGCCCGGGTAAACTGCAGCACACTAACAAGCTCAAAAAAAGACACTTTTCGCTTCCTGTGTTTCTGGGTGGAAGGAGATTTATTGATTACAATATGGTGTTTGCACCGCTGTCAGGTCTACGGTAGCTGTGTGTCTGTTTGTGGTTAATTTCTTTGCAGCTTTAAACCGCATCAGCACACGCGGCCTGATTTAATATGTTCCGGCTGTTACATCAGTGTTTGGTGTAAATCTTGGGTTGAACTCCATTTTGCACGTGAACTTGTGAACCCCGGAATAAAAATAATAATAATGATAATAATAATAAATAATAAATAATAATAATAATAATAATAATAATAATAATAATAATAATAATAATTAATATCAGGATATAAGATACAGATATAAGATATAAAATCAGGAAAGGAAAATACTTCATATATACTAATATAATTATACTTGCTGGAAATAGAAGGGTTGAAGTTTTACATTCACATCTAAAAGCTTATGAACACAGTATATACAAATGCCTCCTTCTAAAATATGAATAAATAACAAACGTTACTTTCTGCAATTTCTAACAATTCCCAAGTTATGCAAAAAAATAATTATATAGGGAGGGTTTAAGTGGCTGCGGAATTTTAAAGCATAAAACACTTTGGCACACATACTGTATAAAGTATATTTACATTTCTTAACATCATTAATCACTTACTCTCCAAGTTAAATCATCCGCTGCACCAGTTCCACTGTTTGTTGTCCATTTCCAATTCAAACCTTAACAGATTAAATGGAACTCCAACCTCATTTTAGAGGAAATTAATGCAATCTCCAGTTTTTCCTAATACCCCCCCCCCTTTTCCTAATCCCCCCCCCCCCCCCACCCCCCAAAAATGCAGCTATAGCTGTGTGACACAAAAGGTCATTTGTCTCTCCCTCTCTCTTTCTGCGCAACTCTATAGTCAGAAACTAATCCACCCGCCTCTGGCAGAATAATCATTAAAAAGTGGGTCAAGGAGCAAAGCAGCCGACGGTATTAAGATCCATCGGATCGTAGGTTACACATCATCTGTTACACCGAGTCGCGGCTGAGGTCCCATCCGGTGCCAGTCAGCCAAATCAAAAATGTGTTCTATATTCTAAAAATGAGCATAAACAATGTCTTAAAGTGTCACAGGCAATGCACAAACCACCAACTTGAAAACAATTCATCATCATTCAAAATCATTAGTCCAATGAGATGTTTTGAGTTGAGTTTGAACTGCTGCATCCACCGTGATATAATTAACCTTCAAAATGTATTGATTTCTTTCTTTTTCTTTCTCTAAAAAAAAAAGAAAAAAAAGACAGTGGCTTTAAATGGATTGATGGTTAAGTTTCTCACACCAGATTTCACTTCCAGGCTACGCAAACTAATGCCAAGCCAGATTGAGCCCCTTTTTTGTGTGTGTGTGAGGAATACTTTCAACTGTATTGAGTCTGTTGAATATAGCGACTCTGAAAGTGTCATTTTGTGAGTATTAGTTCTGCTTGCAAAAGGAACAGCTGCTAAGTGGGCCAGCCAGCTCCACAGACACTAATGGAATGCATGGATTTATTCCAAACCCGATATCAAAGCAAACACATTTACACCGACTGTCAGGTAGCTTCCTCTGTGACACTAGGTAGAAAAAACAAAAAAACAAACCAAAAAACACTGTTCATTCCATTTAGCCATTTATTTGTTGAGTATTAGAATGTAGTTTCGTGTTATAACGCTGATTCCAGTTGAGAGATTAATTGAACAGGAGCTGAGTTGTGACCTTTGAGTTGCTGGTTAAATATACTTTGGTGCACGCCAGTTTTTTCATATGCTAATCAGACGCTGACAGGCGCTGTGTTTCCTCGCGAGTTGATGAGACAGATTAACACCACGCCACGTCTGCGTCAAATGCCAGCACAATGCAGGAACATGCACATCTATAATCAACGCCCAACATTCTGGGGCACGTTGACATTCTTTATTGCGGGGGCGGGGTTTAAATGGTGCGTTTAAATGAAAACCATGTTCTGATGCAATTGACTATAAAAAACAATTCTCCAGACTAAAGTGAAAACTGAAGTCATTATCAGCTTACTATGTTGCTTATGTTGCCACAATAAAAGAGTTAACATAGCCCAGGCATTCTTTTTTTTTGTCCCCATATATTATATTATTTAATGCCAGCTTTTTCTTGCTTTCAGAAGTCATCAAAGTACTCGGCAGCCACTTGGCTGTAATAACTCAGGCTCAGGCACAGGAGTCTTAGCATTATTTAACCTGCGTCACTGGAAACACACACACACACACACACCTCTGTGTGTGCAAGCGGACACACTTTCCATTAAAACAACACACAGCGACAGATGATCTGACCTTTCAAGTCTCTTATTACCTCTTTACCCATGAAGGCACATCGCTCCTGAGCAATATGTCACGCCGCTGGTTTTGGTTACAACGACTACACTGTAAAAGGATGTTTTTTTTGTTTTGTTTGTTTTTTTATATATTCATTCATTTTTTGGGGGGGGGCAGAAACAAAGAAAACTCTGAGTAAATGTGTGACTACATAATAAAGCACTGCACTGCATTCAGTGTGAAATACATTTGCTGAACAATACAGCGGGTTTTTATTCGGGATGTGCAGGTTACCTAAAAAAGGTCGGTTGGGCCTTTGACATGGCACAAAATAAACAAAAATCGTACTGGCTTTTCCTGTCCATTCCTGAACCCTCACCTCAGACAGTTTCCAGCAAACCTCTATGGAGCACGTCAGTTAATTTAGAAAATAATTGCCGATAGAGCCGACCTGCTCGAACCCGGGCGCCCATCGGACACGGGAAGGCGGTTAGCCTCTTCCTCAACCTCCCCAGTCCATTAGAGCTGATACCATCGCGCCATCCAGCTCTTTGTCGGGGCTGGGAAACTTCTAAAGGAGGACAATCTCCTGGGTGAACAAAAAGGATTATAGGAGATTACCAAAGCACTCCTCAATCTCCAGCTCCAGGAATCTTTGGGTTCTTTTTTTTTTATCTATTTTTTTGGCCCCTTCCTATTCGATGTTATCCCCGCGTGTCTGCAGAAACACAGAGCTGGATAACATCAACGGCGAGCGTCTGTAATCCTCACAGAAAACACAAGGAATGATTGCGGGACTTTCCCAAGATTCCTTTCTTTGTATATGTACCGGATCTTATATATATATTTTATATATATATATATATATATATATTATTTCTTCTTTATCAGATATATATATATATATACAGTATATCTGATAAAAAAGAAATAATGGGCTGGACGGCTTCGAGGCTACAACAGCTGATTGACACGCCATTTTTTTTATTTAACCATCTGCAAGCCTCCAATCCACAAACTGCAAAAAAATAAAAAATAAATACCTTGATCTGTGTCAGTTCCTCCAATAAACTCTCCCAAATCCCAGATCAGCAGAGAAATTAGCCTATTTAGGATGTGCAACAGGGGCGTAAGGCTTCTGCAATGTGTGTGTGTGTGTGTGTGTGTGATTTTGGAGAGACACCCTGGGTGTCTCTGCGGGTTACTGACAGATGCTCAGCAGCGATGGGAGCGACAGGAGTTACAACCCAGCTATAAAAAGGAATGAATGCGTGTGTGAGATGTACTTTTGCTGAGATGTGGAAATTTGCCGGCTTGCACTTTTTGAGATGTTGCGAAAAAAAAAGAAAAAAAGAAGAAGAAGAAACATGAAATCAAATCCATTGCAGTGAATATATATTCTCCACGCAGTTTTCCCTATCACCACGCTGGCTCATAGTATTATAAAAAACGCTACGACAAAAAATGTCACCGAGGTTTCCCCAAAGGTAGAAATATTATATCCAGGTCGGTGACTTTAGGTCCTTTGTGATTTATATTCACTGAGCAGATAATATACCAGCTTCAAATCTGCGACCAGCAGTTTTTTGTACAAAATGACTTTCTCCAGGATTTCACTTTCTAACATTTAGCAAATAAAGGTGCAAAAAAAAAAAAATCCTCCAAAATATCCATCTCCCTGTGTGTTGTTGACGTAAGTATAAAAAGCAGCAGCCTCCGTGTGCAGTCGCTGGAGGTCAAAGGTGGGAAACCACTTTCTCTCCACCTCCATGCCACACCAGGTGATTTCAATCATTAGTTTACCCAATTGAATGTGTCCTTAATTAATGAGATCAATCTAGACGCAGCCTTAGAACGACGCCTCACTCTGCTCAGTGCACGGACACCATCGGATTTTTGGCACAAACGCGCCGTGATTATTCATGGGACCAATTTTTTATTTTTTGACTTATAGTGTCACTGAATTAGAGTTCACCACAAGGTCTAAAATCTCCCGTTCTGGGATTCTGGGATTCTCCCGGTTCCTGCTGTGTTTTTTTTTTTTTTGTTTGTCCCTGCTGCACACCTGAGCTCAATGATCCAATCAACACCACAGGACTCTGCAGTATAATCAGCACCAGACAACTGCTCTGCTGCTTCCTCTGCCTGAATTTAGAATCAAATCCTAAATCCCTGCCCCCCCCCCTCCCCCCCCACTCAGATTTAAAACAACATTCGTATATCTGAATTTCTTTAAACTACCAGACACGGATTCATTCTGTAGGAAAAAAAAAAAACTGTACCTTCTTTAAATCCTCCCCCTCTTTGCAATTGTGTATCGGCCCCAAAACGAAACGTTATACCTCCTATTTTAATGGAACAGTATGGTCGTGACAGAAAATTGTAAATCTCCGCAACACCGTAATATATGTTTGCTGTAAAAACACTGTCGGCAACAACCTTTTATTAGCTGTCCAAACGGGGGTGGAATATATGGACTCGCATTTTATTTTAGGCTATGATTTTTACATACGACGTAAGAGAAAGAGCCGGCGAGGCCAGACTAAATATATTGGTATGTTAAATGATTATATCGCAGTTCACGCATTTCCTCCTCTCAGTCCTTCCATTATAATTGGTCGTACCATTTATATTTTATTCTTTAGTCTATGCCACGCTTATTTATTTCTTTGGTGAAGGGAATTATCATGTTCCCTTGTGTATAGCAATAACACATTCATCCTGAATATATGATATTATTCTTTTATATTATATTTGCTTTTATGGACAGATGCTAGTTTTTAATGACGTTGCTGATTTAAAGAAACGTGATTCTATAAGACGTATGCCAACGGGGTGACATGCATGATGGGAAATGTATTCATGTTTTACGCATCTTGGCCCTGCAGGTGAAACGAATATAAAATTTAAAGGTTGAAATTGATTTTGACAAATGTTGTTGTTATTGTTTCCAGTGATTATCCAGTTCAATGAATATTTTAGCTTTTGCCAAATGGGATAAAAGTTTTTTTTTAAGCCTAACTGCAGCAAAGTAAGTCATGAAAGTAAAGGTGCATTATTTTTTCTCAATAATCCAAAAAAAACAAAAAACTCTGATTTAGCTCCGGAGTGGTTAATGAAGCCATTTAGTATCTCAGGTCACTAAAAGGTATTAAGTCAGAACATATTGTAGCAATAATCACAGATGTTCTTTAGTTTGATCAGGGTCGTTAAGACGCAGTGTGTTTTAAGCGAGAAAACCTAATTGGGTGTTTGATCAAAAAGAGAGCACATCTCTCTCTCTCTCTCTCTCTCCCTCTCTTTCGCGTTTCTCAGGTTTTAAAAAAGCGCAGTGTACTGTGAACACGCTCAATTTAACACTTGATCCAATTATTTCCCCCAAATAGTCACACACACGCTCTGTCATCTCAGGTGTGGGCAGATTTCCCTTTAAGACCATGTTATCGAGCCTCACTAAGCCCCCCCCCCCCCCAAAAAAAAACGGCTCTCACTCTGTGTTGCTGGCTGAGGATTTGGGTCAGGGCCTGGGTTGCTCCTCTGAGGGATTCCTTCCATTGCCATGTGTCAAACGCTATCATCACCTTCTGTCCTTAAATGCTCCTCCTTTTTTTTTTTTTTTTTTAGCTCATGGGTCGACGAAAAAATGTGTCACTGCTGCAGCGGGCCGCCAAGCCCAAGGTCAAATGTGGATTTATCCGTGTGTGTGTGTGTGTGTGTGTGCGTGTGTGCTCTTTTTTAAACAATTCTGCTCACACTACATGGTTTCCCATTCCACCATCGCGAGGATGGCGTCTCTGCAGTGGGAGCCGGGCGCACGTGGATCGAAGGAGGCGCCAGCAAACCGATTGCGCCGTGAGGCAGACGCCGGAGCAGCTTCGGCTCCCCAGCGTGCCGCACAAATGTGGCAACAAGCCAACGACAAGCAGCTCAGCATAATGAAGCTCTCACGCCCGTGCACCACCCTCCATTTGCCCAAATGATTCCCACTGACCACTGGAACCTGTCCCCCATCCTAATTTGAGAGAGGAAGGAGGGCGGTGAGCCCCGCGGCGAAAAAGAAAACAACAGCCGACTTATATAAAATAAATGAGAACCTGTGGGCGGAGGGAGCGCCTTCCATCCCTGGCGCTGCTGAATTCTAATGCAGGCGAGACGCCGAGTGAGCTCAGGCCAAAAAAAAAAAAAAAATGCATGTGTCCAGGAGAAAATCACAACAACATGACTTTTCCTTTTAGAGATCCAAATGGGATTTTAAAAAATCAACTTTCACGTGGAGACACCAAAAAAAATAAACATTTGCGTGGGAAAGTCCAAGTTTGGCTTTAAAAAAAATAAATAAATGGGCACCGCTTCAGCTTCGCTGCTGTGAAATTGCTCTATCAATCCCCCCGCCCCGCCCCCCCCCCTCCGGAGGTAAAGTCAAAATATTCAGCAATTCATTTGTGCGCCTCGTTCAGCACACTCCGCGTTCTACACAGGGCGCCGCAGGTCTCGGAGGAGCCGATGGTTTGCTGCAGACAGCGATGAATCAATTCATACCAGAGAGGATTGTTGTTCGCGTTAACCGAAGCAAAGCACACACACACATCCCCGCACACACCTGCACAGGCTCTCACTTTGTTAGACAAAGAGAGATCAGACAAACACACACGCACACTTTGGCGAACAACACGTGGCTCGCGCCGTATAAAAAAGTGATGTCTTGCACTTTAGAGGGGGTTTATTAACATTTTATAGATCTAAGGGTGGACTCGCGTGCACACCAAAAAACAACAACAATATGATGGATTTAAAAAAAACAACAACTGAGTAATGCTCCTTATGGGCTTTTGTTTTTCCTCCGCTTCTCCAAAGCTAAGAAAACAATGGACCCCCCCCCCACCCCACCCCGAGGACTCAGCTGTGGTCCACACAGAGCGGGGATTGCGTGCAACACAACACACAACGTCCATAACTCCACTATGGCTGCATGAGTTTTTTTGTTTTTTTTGATGTTGTCGTTTATAGGCGGTGGGCGGCCACGATTGCGCCAGAGAGCAGGGCTGCTTGGTTAAACGAACCCTACCTGGCATGCAATAATAAACACCTCACCTGTTTTGGGGTCAACGGAGAAATATGGCTGTCCTTGGAGGATGCTGTAGACGATCCTGGCACTGTTTCCGTACGTGGGGTCGTCGTTGTCCGACGCAGTGACTTGCAAAACCGATGTGCCTAAAAAAAAACACAACCAAACATTATTTCCTGTTAACCGCCGTCTCCCTCTCTCTCTTTCTCTCTCTCTCCCTCTCAAAGGTTATGAAATAAATCAAAGTATATTGATGCGGGGTTTAATTATATAATGGCAATGCATAAAAAAAAATTAAAAAAAAATCTCCTAGCAACCAGGCCTTCGTGTCCGAGGAGGATCATCTGAATGCGAGGTGGCAGTCGGAGACGCTTTGCCATGCCGGACACGTCTCCGACGTCTTCGATGAAAGACACTCACACAGATTTCAGCTTTAAGAAGCCTCTTCTCATTTAGCCTTAAAAAAAAAACAAGCTATGTGCTCACATATTAAGCTTTAGCACCCGATTATTACGGATATTAACGTACCTACCAAAATAACAGGTTGCCGCTCTGTAAACATCAAACCCGTCAGGTTTGATTAGGTAGAACACGCTTAAAAGCTTCATCAACATTAATAATGCATACGTGTAATTATTCACAGGCACGAGCTGCACTGGACCACGACTTATGTCACACGAAAGCATCATTACTGAACCTTATTTTGTAGACATGGAATTGAAGTGTAATTGCTGGTTTCAAGATTGTTCATGTGCAAAAAAAAAAAAAAAAAAGGGACAAAAACAAAGACAAACGATGTAAACACGGAGAGGGTTGGCTCGTTATTTACACCGTTTTCAAGCATTGTGGTTCAATTTACCACTTCAAGTGTTGCTCAAACAGCATTACGGGCTTCATTAAGCCATTATAATTGCATGATGAGTGCATTGTAATTGCACCACAGGCTGCGTATAATGGATTAGTATATGTGAGAAGTGTAGTGTAGATAATGTTAGGGGACATAAACTTTCCGAAAATCTTCTGGAAACTTGATTTGCTGTTTGCTGTATTTCCTTTGGGGAATTAAATGGAATTAAAATGAGTAAAAACTCGCTCCGCGGTGTCCCGCCAGAAATGAGCTTTTTTGTGTGTGTGTGTGTGTTTTTTTATTTATTTTTGGATGGAAACCTGAAGGAGCCAGGAGTGAAATGCCAGCCATAATGAACCATGTACTCCACTGTATGCTTGGGCACTCGGAGTCTCTGTGAAAAAAAAATAATAAAAAAAATTGCACAGGGAATTATTTTGGACTTAATCAGTTCTGGGATCGCGTTTGGAAGCTGAGCTGGTTCCAAATCATCATCTGTCTGGGACAGCTTATTCGTTAGTTCATCATTTAACGGATGAAATTTGAATGCGTCTGTGTTAATGTCAAGCAAAGAAATCGACAAATTAAGAATATGATTACGACCAAAATACAAATCTCAGCAGAAATGGCACATTTACGACATCTTTACTTATTTAAAAAAATGATAATCATAATCATTTGGATATTATGGCACATACTGACTGTTAATACACCCATCATGCACCTTTATTATGACTGTGCACTTACCATCCCTGATAATACACTATAGCTTAAGTATTCTAGCACAATATATATATATAGAGAGAGAGAGTCTATATATGTAGACTTGTAAAGATCAAGCACTCCAGAATCTTCCTGCACGCGTCGCACACTCAACATTGACTTTTATAAAAAACGTGTTTCGTGAACCGAGACCCGACTCGGCAAAGTATTTTTATAGTAGTATTGTATTAGGTCACGTTTCATGTTTCTTTCATGTTTCAGACTTCCTGTGAAAAAAAATATATATAATTACCTCCATCAATCCTTTAAAACTATAACCCCCGAAGGTGGAACCCCTGAAATTGAAATATACCATGCTGTACAATGTAAATGAGTATATTACATTTATATTAAACATGGTTCTGGATGCGCAACCGTTAGAGGGAACACAATGTGTCTACTTTTCACCCCATGACAACAAAAAACGGTTGGATCCAGCACAAGCGTCTTAAATGATTGAAAATGAAAAAAAAAAAGGAAACTATTTGCTTAATAACCAAGCAATCATGGGTTGGCTATGACTCAATAGGCTGAAATGAGCAATACGTCGTTAAGTGGCCCGTCATCAGATATGAAAAACGGGTTTTATTTCGAAAGCTGTCATAATGGATCGCAGTATCTCATATCTACTTGAGAAAAAAAAAAATGTGTTCCGTCTATTCCACGTGACCCCCAAATCCAACATTTTCATTTATTTAGAAAGGCTTCAAAACCAGCTCAATTCCTGTACATTAGCTCCAGTAACACTTCAATTATTCATATCTCATCATCTAAACAAGCCACCACACCAGTGTCAGGCTGCACAAACCACAATTAAACTGTGATTTGTTTCGTTTTTTTTTTTCTTTCCCAGAAGTGAAACTCTTGTCAGTAAATCTCCGACCGGTCTAATTTCACACTCTCGCAACATCTCGACCGGGAGACGTAGACCAGCAGGAGACCAACAGGGCTTTTTATCTGGCGCCCCAACTGTGATCGCACAGAAGATATAAAATGTAATGTCGGATTAGCTGGCACATGCCCAGCTAATCAATTTTAGGAAAAAAAAAAGGAACATCACAACCAATTAGCCCCGCCACACTCCTCCAGACAGCGGCTTCCTGCACGGGGCGCGCCGCTATTGACGAATGCAGGAGGATTAGTGCTGTGGAGTGTGAGGACAGTTGATTGTCACGGTTTGATTTGACGCCGCAGACACCGAACCGAAAAAAAAAAAAAAAAAGGGAATGACTTTAATGGACACCAGCAAAAGAGGGGGGCGGAGAAAAAAAAAAAGGCTAATTATTTTCCCCTTCACAGTCCTTGATTTCCTCCCTCGGGTCGTCAATGGTGATTGATTCTTTGAGTGCAGCCCACGATAAAAGTTTGCAGCCAACACACGGAAAAAAACTTTTTTTTTTAAATGAGCTCGTTAAAGCTAAAAAAGAAAAAAACAAAAAAAACAATACACAGATTAGAGCTGCAAATATATATTTTACGACCCCCACCGAGTTAGAGCTAAAGATTACAACAACAGATTTATGGAATCATCAAAATGATTAACGCCTTTGTTTTAATTTTTTTATTTTATGGATGTGTTTCTGAACGCGCGTAATATTCAGTGTAATATTCAACCAATAAATTTTACACCTCTGGCGCACAACTCTCTGAGCAAATTAAGACATGTGCCATGACACTTAGAAACCAATATACTGGCTGGCAAAAACTTGTTGTGGGTTGTCAGGGCTTTTCTGCTCATGAATATTCATGAGTACAACCGGGGCAGATATATTGACGGGGGGGGGCGCCTACAGGTCTGATGGGGTTTGCATATTTAATGGAATCCACACATTTACATCTTCTGGCTGCGATAAACTGACGTTCATTTTTCTCTCCTGGATATATATATTTTTTATTATAATTATTTTTATTTTTTTTTCAGCAATTGAAAGGATTGTTTCAGATGAGACGGATATAAATTGAGTGCTCTCAACAAACTGTCAGCTCCGCAAATTCACCATCCTGTAGTTTATGTGAGGCCAACTCACTCTGACAGCAGTTTGGCCCCCATTTGGACAAGCAACATGTGTTTTTAAGAAACGGTGAAATCTTTGTGGCTCGTCTTTTTTTTTTTGGTTTTCAAGGCCGCGCTGTGTGTGAGGCAGAATCCACCGGACCGGGTAAAAGGGCCAAAAAAAAAAAAAAAAAATGAGATAAGTATGTATATGTTTTTGCCACACGGGGCTGAGAGAGAGGCTTTTCTTTTCTTTCCACCGTGATGTGGAGACCTCCCCGGTCTCAGTGGCGGTGGATTGATGTGGATTGACTATCGAGTGTTTCGCAAAGATCAGCCCACCAGGGAAACAATCACAGCCGCCAGAAAAAAAAAAAAGGGAGAGATGAAAACCAGGGGTGGCCTTGGCTCACGGGAGATCAACCGTCCACCGGGAATATTATCACAGACAGGAGGCACCACAGAGCTACACGGGTTAATAGCACGTCTGATCCTGCTTTTCAATTCTAATCTGGAGCCTCTTCAATCATCTGGTAGCTGCACTTGGTAGTCCCAGGTCGCGTTATATGCGGTATTTTTACCGGGCACACTAACCCGGGTAAACAACATGAATAAAACCGTGCTCTTTCCGTAGCGTCCGCGCACCCCCGAGGTTCCATTTTATGGCGCAGCACTACTCACCCACTTCAGACATCTCAGGCACCGTCGCTACGAAGGGTCCATTTGGAAATTTGGGCGCGTTGTCGTTGATGTCTTGCACTTTGATGATGAATTCCGACTTTGGTTCCAGGGCCTCCTCGGTGTAGCGGTCCAGGGCTTGCGCGTGCAGAACATAATGCGTTTTCCTCTCCCGGTCCAGGCTCTTAGTGGCGTGAATATCTCCCGTCACTTCGTTGATGACAAATATAGTCCCGGCTCCTTCCCCGCTCAGGATGTATCTGACGGATCCATCACCTTTATCTGAGTTTGAGTGAAGCTGCAAGGGAAGGGAGAAACCAGAGAGAGAGTGTGAATACAAAGTGAAGAAATGCTGCCAAAATAACCTCTGAGGGCTGGTGGGGGGGGGGGTTTGGATTGGATTTAGTTTTTTTTAAATAATATGACGCGGCCACAAAGGACCGATTCGGGACAGCTGCAGGCAAAAATGAGATCCGCCATTATTAGATCCATATTAGTGCAGAAAAGAAATGTGAAAAAACACAAAAAAAAACATTATCAGGTCAAATGGGAACATGTTCTGCATTCCTCAGTTTTACTCTAAATGAAATTAAATACCTTAGTATGACTAAATAAATACCTGGTCTTCTTCGCACTGTTTGGTATAGTCTTAGATTACTATACTAATACTATATAACAACCAAATAATTCTTTTTTTTAAATAATATGACGCGGCCACAAAGGACCGATTCGGGACAGCTGCAGGCAAAAATGAGATCCGCCATTATTAAATCCATATTAGTGCAGAAAAGAAATGTGAAAAAACACAAAAAAAAACATTATCAGGTCAAATGGGAACATGTTCTGCATTCCTCAGTTTTACTCTAAATGAAATTAAATACCTTAGTATGACTAAATAAATACCTGGTCTTCTTCGCACTGTTTGGTATAGTCTTAGATTACTATACTAATACTATATAACAACCAAATAATTCAAATTTTGAATAAAGGTATCAATATTTAGTGACGTAGTCCATGGGAAGTTTTTTTTTTATGTATGTAGATATAAAGTGTATAAAATAGCTTTATAAAGCTTTATTGTAAAATGACTACCATGGTGATCCTCAGAAAAGTCCTAACGTCTAAATCAGCCTTTTCTATAATATTCCATATTCCGCTCTGTACCCAGGGCGTTGGAAGAAAGGCATCTTTGGAGATTCAAGTTTTGGCGGAAATATCCTGACAAGACAGTCAAAGGCGAGGGAGCGCCCGTCTTCTCTCTCAACAGGAGAGCGAAGAAGAAAAAAAAAACAAAACAAAGCGAGCTACTTGTTCGGCCGTAATTGATACCGAGAGGATTAAGACTTTCATGCCCCGTTCCTCCGCTGGGTTGCAGATTTAAACTTTGAAAATATATTTTACAATACCAGTGAATTTTCCTCATCATTTAAAACCCTTTCAATGTTTCAACCATGAAGAAAACATCCCATTTTTTTCTTCTTCCTCAGGGAAAAGTCAAAGCTCAACATTAAAGAACAATCCATTTCTACCGTGCATTGGCAGCCCCTATACATCCCTGCGGTCTTTTTTTTTTTCTGTTTCATATTTGAAGATGCACATCAATGAGCGGTGAACGCGAACCTTGTGAATTCCAAAGCACACCCCCGTCTCGTCTCTAACAAGATGTATGCAGGTCTTTGGAGAGTGATAAATAATTCATGGTCTTGTATGTAGGTAATATGTTATACCCTTTCTCCCATTATATAATACATGGTCTGGATAAGCGCAGAGATTAAAAAAAAAAAAGGCTTGTATGTAAAGATGTGTCAATGAACATAATGTGAAATTGGCGGGATTGGGTTGTTTTTTTACTGCTAAATGTCAAGCGGCTGTGAAATAAAGAGTAAAATTGAAAAAAGCATCAGATGAGCTCCACAGAGGCCAAATCAGTTGTTCCCAAACTGCAAAAAAAAGGAATTAAATGAAAATCATTATATATAAAAAAAAAAAAAAAAAGAAGCTGACTAGTCATCAGGGACGTGACACATCCGGTCCCTCCAGTGAAGCCTAATGTGTGCAGAGAAGTATAAAAAAAAAAAAAAAAAAGAAGCTGACTAGTCATCAGGGACGTGACACATCCGGTCCCTCCAGTGAAGCCTAATGTGTGCAGAGAAGCAGCGGATCCTCCGCTGTGCCTTAAATACCAAGATTTAAATGAAACTTTAAATGAAAAAAGTGTCGCAGTGCAAATATAGGTGAAGATTTTTTTAAAGGCCTTATTGAGGGTTTTAATCTGAGCCGTTTTCTGAGTGTTCAACCTCGGAGAACAGAAGTAAGTATGCTCATGAATTCTGTGGGATTTGTGATTTATTGATTTTGACTGATAAGATTTCTTCCTCATGGTGAAGGTGACCTTATCATCTTTAACTTGCAGAAATAAGTGAACACTACACTGTGTGAATGTGATTCATCAACACAAAAAAAATAATGAAATCCACTTTCATTATACGCCAAATTTGGAATCAATCGTGCCGTTCAGGTTTATTTGGCCCATTAAACACAGAAACCTGTTATTGACCAAAGTGCACGGCACATTTTAGTTTCCGTCCGCTGTTACATAATTAAACGCTATTTCAGTACAGCGGCTTCTCTGCGAGATGTTGGGACATCTCTGTTGGGAGATGTGACATGAGTGGAGAGCATGTATTTCTCAGAAGTCCATTAGGTTACATGCACCGAGGAAAAAAACAAAAAAAAAAAAACTACCAATTTGCTCGTGTTACCTCACACACCCTGAAGCTCAGCTCGGTTTATTTTCCATATTATTTCATTGCCTGTATAACAGTTCAATATATGTATATACATAAAAAAAGGGGAAGTATTACTGATAAATAAAATGCAAAAAAAAACATTTGCAGAGACAGAATTATTGAAGGAGTCGAATTGCCCCGAGGTCCTCAGGCCACATCTAATCAAAGCCTCGGCCAGCAAAACATTATTAATTAGAAAAGCTGCTGTTGATTGCAATCCTGACTCTAGATGAGAGCAGGCCGCCCTTTGCCTCTAATTACATGAGGAATCAGGTGATCCATCTGTGAAACTCAACCATCAAAGCACGAAATTAAACCATATTTACATATCCATCATATTTATATATGGACAGGACCAATTACGTGCGGATATATTCAAATCCCAAATGATTTCAAATACAGAGACGAAGAGTTGTTACTTGAACACAGTCCCCTCCCACCATCGACCACGAGGACGCATCCACTTCCCTCCAGCAAAAAACCTAAATGGAATTCGGCCCCCAGCTCGGCCACAGCTCTAATTTAGCCGTTGTCTTCCGTCGCCGGTGGCGATAAATCAAGATGGGCCAAACCGGCGATGCATGGGGCCACTACTGCCCCTTCCAAAATCTATGGGTGATAAAAGTGGGTTGCGCGTCATTACACAAACATCACGGGCCGGAGCGGAGACAGACCAGCTGAGCCAAAAAAAACAACGTGAGGTGGATACAAGAGGGTTCAAATCAATAAAAAATGGAATGCGCCCATCGAATACAACTGACCAGATCATGGATTAACTCTGTATGAAAGATGTGTGAGAATATTAAGGCAACGTTTAATGTAGGAGGCTTCAATGTCCACCGGACTCAATTTGAATGTGGCATTAAAGTGGCCTTGGCGAGGGTCGGACGTCGGAGCGCTCCACACATCATCGCCGTGGATGTGAGTCACGGTGGTAGATGTGGACACACAAGGTTAACAACATCATTCTAACCTTCCGCATCTTTGTTAAACTTTCAGAGCGCTGGTGGAGAAAATAAAAATAGTGAACCTTGGATTTAATAACTTTCTGAAGCTCCTTTGGCAGCAATAACCTGAAATAAGAGCCGGCGTTAAGACTTGTACAATGTCCAAGAGAAATTGGACCATTCCTCCTCCTCAGCCATATTATTATTATTATGATTTCTGCAGTGAGCGGCTCTCCGAGGTTATTTCCACCGCGCCGCTCGCGGGAATACGATCGGGGGTGGCTGCGCTAAAAGGCCGACTTTATTTTGTGTTTGTGCTCGTCGCCCATGCTGCATCGTCACGTAGGTATGTGGTGCCACTTTGCGTCATCTTAGCTGGAACGCCCACTTCTGGAGAGGGCAACCACAGAACCAAATTTTATTTATTTTTTTCCATTTATAGAGAGTTTGCCTCCGACTGTGAACAGATGAATGTTTAAAATCATTTTGCAACCGCGTTCCAACTCTGAGCAAATCGACAATTCTTCCATGGAGAGTTTTTTCTGAGTTTTCAGCACAAGAAAACAATGATGAGACTCCTAAGGTAAATTATTTTTAACCCGATTATGGAAATTGCAAATATCCCACTTTCTCAGTTGTTGAAGAAAGTGGGAGAGCGTTGGTCCCGTGATCCTCTGCAGCTCGACACTTACTCCTGTATTTGCAGGTTGTTCTATAATTACTACACAACCATCACATTAATCACAGCAACACTATGTGGACTATCTTTTGTCTAAAAACACAACTATTATCATACTCTTCATTTGCAACACTATATCAACATTTCCGAAACACTACTTAAATTGTCATCTGACATCACATCTTCCTTTGAGAGTATATAACAAATGTAGCTTATTTTGAGTGACAGACTTCGAGCAGCAAACATAACGGCTCATTTCCATCTGGAAAGTGAAGTAAACACAAAAATAAAAAAGAAATTCCATCACTAACGAACTGCAGCCCACAGGAGCAGATAAAGACAACAACCTGAGGTATTGATACTAATACTGAACGTATATAGATCTAATATTGACACTGATATACTCCCCGGGGCTTTATATAAACTGCAACAAAAAAAAAAAAACTCTCTTTAATGTTTACTAACCATCTGTGACTTGATAAAAACCAAAAGAGACAAAGTGAAAATGTGGTTTATGGGTCTGTTTTTAGATTTCACTCATGTTCTTATTTCAGATTGCCCAGAAATTGGCCCAGAGTGGATTTTCTGTCACATCAGTTGAAATGCGAGGCTCCGTCTCTCTGTGCGGAGGATGTGCTGCTACTGCTCTTCACGTATATCTTATTTATACTTCATTAAATCTGATCACACAGAACATTTCATGACTACCCCGCCTTCACGTAATATGCCTTAATTTTTTTGAATTTCGAAGGATAAGAGCTCGACATACATCAGGAAGATGTGCGGTAACGCCCCCCCCCCCCCCCCCCACACAAACCCCCCCCCAAAAAAAAAAAATAAATAAATAATAAAAAAACCTGGTAACGTGGCCCTCTCCGGCTCAGCGCTGGTGAACCAGACGCTCCAGTCTCGGGGGTTCTGCTCAAAGGACGCCGCCACGCCGCGCATGCCGGCCAGCTTGTCCAGCTCGGTGACGTTGTCCCAGCCGGAGTCCGCCAGCCAACCGGGGCAGGGGTTGTCCATCTGCTCCTCCTTGGCGAGCACCTGCGAACGCGCGGGGACCAATATTTAGGGGAGGGGGGGGCGGGGGGGGGGCACACACACTCGCGCATCACTCAGGCAGTACACGCTCAGAACGTCATCGTGGTGCGACGTCCCCGATTCGCCCAGAGGGGTCGAAGGTCAAAACGCGCCGGGCAGGACGCCGGTGCCTTACCAGTCCCCCGCGCAGGAAGAAGGTGTACTCGTCCGCGTCGAGCCGGCCGGCCGCCTCCAGGATTTTGGCGCACATGTGGAAGCTGAAGAGAAGCTTGTGGGCCTCGAACAGGCCGCGGCACGCATACCTGCCAGGGGGGAGCGCAACAGCGTTAGTTGAACGCGCCGGTTTGTAGTGTGTGTGTGTGTGCGTGCAAAAAAAAAAATAATAATAATAAAAAATATATAAATAAATGAAAGATTCCAGAGGGTACAGTTGGTACGACAAATGATGAATGAAAATTCACCAAAAAGTCTCTGATCGTGAGAGGCAAGACGACGACAACGAGGAAGGGAAAGTGACCTCTGCAGTTGTGTTTTTTTTTTTTTTTTTTTTTATCGTCGCCTCTCCACACACAGACTAAAGAAGAATCCCATTCCTCCGCAGGACATCAAAACAAGGGATTGCGCTTATCTCTCCGTCTCCACCGGGCGACTTTATTAAAGACCAGAGGAATATATGACTGGCATGTAGCTGGCGGCTGGCAGCTGGCAAGGCATTTTCGGAGGAATTTAAAGAGATCGGCCCACAGTCTGGGGCTTTAAAGAAAATAATGAAATCAAAAAAAAAACAAAAAAAACACTCCCATCTCAAGGTGAAGACCCCCCCCCCACTTATAATTTCATCATATGCCCAGAGGAGCCGGGCTGGGAAAGTGTGTCTTTACTCAACAAACGAGCGTCGGAGGCTGGGTGAGTAGCCTTAAACTGTTTGCGTTCACCAGCTAATTGGTGCTCACACACAAACAGTTTATCTCTGCCTGTGTTGTACCACTTGTCAGGTGTCTGAGTCAATTAGGAGGAGCGATGGAGATTTGAGGGAGGCAAGAAAAAAACAACAATCCTTTTTAAAGCCGACACAAATCGGAGCGTTTGGGACATTATTTCTGCCACCTTAAACAGTAGTTGTTCTGCCTGGCGTAATAGAGCTGGGTAATGTGGGGAAAGTTGAAGGGTCAAAATAGCAAATCAAGCCAGAAGCTCTAACGTGTGATTATAGCAATTCAGTCAGACTCGTTCAGTAAGCGGATGGAGAAATAAGAAATAAAAAAAAAGTGCATTTTGTGACCTGCTGGAGCCCCGAGTAAAAAAACAAATCACAGCGAATGACTATAGAGAAAATGCTTCTGTATAACCAAGGGTGACAAGTAAAGTGTAACAAGCTGCTAATTCATGCGCATTTGTTATGTCGCCCATCTGTTTGTCCCCCATAATTAACGTCGGATCAGAAATATGTGGACGTGGACGAAAAAAGGAGGTTTCATTGATTTTATGGGGGCCAAGGGAACAATATGCGCCATTCAAGCAACAAGTCTTGGTTTGTTGATGGCAACCCTGTACACACAGTGTCGTGGCGATCATCATGTGTCTGAATTCATTTGGGAAAAATAAATAAGTACCTGCCAACCTAAATGTCAAAAAGTGCAGCAGTGGCTCGGCTCCGGCGAGTGTGTCGTCCTGATACGTTATTGCCACACAACTTGACCTTCATCCCTCGTGGAACCTCAGGCTTGTCTTCTCCTCTTTAAATTGGCTTTGTCCTTTTTCATTGTACAGATCCCGATAATGTATGTGCCTGGCTGGATTGTTATTATTGCCGAATGCCCTTTGTAATAGGCCGGTCGTGTCCCGTGGACAGATCCGCATAATGTATGGGCCGTGGTAGCCTTGTTTTCCCCTCCGCTCGTCTTAAGAGCACGTCGCTAGGCTGCTGTTGTGTCGACTCGTTATGAGTTGTGTGCGCTTGCAGCGCATTTGTCTGTGCTCTTGCATTGTGAGTATTTTGCACATTATCCACCGGGGGTGCTCGTTAGCCGCGTTGTCAAATAAATGCTGTTTGCCAAATGAGCTTCTGTTGTGTCTGCTTGGGCACCGAGCTCTCGGCAACTGTACCAAAATCAACACTAGCACATTTCTACAGACGCACTAATGCGACACAAAGACTAGCAGATGCGTCACTGGGGGCTGCACATCTTTTGTCTTGTCTTGTCGTGACATTTACTTCTCGTTTTTTCCTCCAAAAGACTCATCACAACTTCATCATCTTGAGCGCAGACGCTGCTGATGTGTAAATGGGAAAAGCAAGTGGGAGTGGGGGAGTGGAGCGTTTACTCCATCAACAGCGAACGTGGAGCGGGGGGGGGATGAGGCGGCGACGCGCCCTCGCTGATCATCAGCGCCTCGGCTTCATATTAGCAATTAGTGAAGGGGGGCTGGGCCAGTTTTTGATTAAATCTCAGCTCTTATACTTCACTCAAAAGGACTTAATCACTTTTTTTTTTTTTATGTGGGCATGCTTGATTGTCTGATTATCACCACACATATCACCAATCAACTCCTGTTGTGAGCAGCGCCCCCCCCCCTCGCTGATCATCAGCGCCTCGGCTTCATATTAGCAATTAGTGAAGGGGGGCTGGGCCAGTTTTTGATTAAATCTCAGCTCTTATACTTCACTCAAAAGGACTTAATCACTTTTTTTTTTTTATGTGGGCATGCTTGATTGTCTGATTATCACCACACATATCACGAATCAACTCCTGTTGTGAGCAGCGCCCCCCCCACCCCCCCTTTCTCCGAGGATTGATTTGTTACAGCCACAGTGAACCCTGATGATGGAGCGGCGGCCTAATGACCATATATCAACACACAGCGCGGCGGATCCGCCCTCATGGTTGTCCTCTATTTTGACATCTGCGGGGGGGGGGGCAGAATGAATGGATGTCTACCCCAGCAGGACGCTTGACTTCTCCATGTACAGTAATGAGATTATTAGAGTCGTTCGGAAGCATCTCTGACACTGGTTTAATGGCTCTGCCTCTTAACTGCTGCTAAAATGTAATATTTGAATCAGGCCAGAAAACGAAACCATCAGCAGATTCAGCTTTAGAAAAAAAAAAAAATGACGCTTCTTCTGCCTCGGTTCTAAATGGTGCTAATATGTTTGAGCGTTTTTATGCACACTGGACAGGGGAATGCACTTTAGAAATGACGCAGGCTTGCACGGACAGCACTTCAACTCATTTTTTTTTTCTCTGCAGCTGTTGAAGCAGCGGATGTTTAACTGCAATTCAATTGGCTACGCTTCCTTTTTTTTGGCATTTTTATCCCTGACCAGATAACCATGAGCCATTTAGAAAAAAACAAGGACTTTAAAAGAAAAATCAAGAAACTCTCATTTTGCACCTTTTTTTTTTTTGCAATTTTGGTTTTGCAGCCCCTTGCATTTCTATTTGGATCACATTTCATTCACAAAGTTCATTTTCAGCTTTAGGAAAAAGAGTGAAAGCTGTATATACTAAATATTCAGCAGAAAACGTCAGAAACCAGCTACCGAAGCTGCTACATAGTCAAATATTTTAAGATTTACTGGATTGTATGAAATCCCAGTAAATTGAGTCAATAAATCAGTGTGCAGCTCTTTGTGTTAGTGTAACATCATGACGAATTGAGTATCTCTGGGTCTGGATTGACAGAGCTACGTTAAACCAGCATAAGGCATGACAGTGTTTCTGCTTGAAGCTTCACCGCAAATCTAAAAATACCACACACACTCACACTCACACACACACACACACTGACTGTTCACGTATACCCTGAGCACATTGCTGAAAACCAGGCCTCAGATGTGTGGTGTGTCTTTTCTCCGTATGGCACAGACGTTCGACACTGACCTTGACTCTTTGTAAGGTATAGCGGTTTTCTCTTGGATGGATTGTACTTTGCATTTGAAGTAACACAGGGCTTATCTTTTTTTTTTCTTTTTTAGCAGAGATACTATAAATAATGCAGTCTGTTATTCTTCTGAAAGGTAAACACCTGCTCAGGACTACAATGGTCATTTTTCTTTATTATTATTATTATCATTGACAAAATATGAAATATTGTATATTTGCTATTTCAGGATATTCATCTGTACCATATATTACTATATTGCTACTATAATAACACATGAAACTTGTTTCCTGCATGGCAAAGAAGCAATTTAATGCAGACTTCATTTTTTAAATATTTATATAGATATATATATATCTATATATATATAGATATATATATATCTATAAATATATACAGTATATATATATATATATATATATATATCTCCACATCCTCCCACTGCTGAGCTACTATTGTAAATACAACACGACAGTTGCCTGATTCTGTCACAGCCCAATCCATTTTTAGACGAGGATGAATAAAACATTCAGCTACCTTTTCTTTCCAGGTTGCAACTTTGCTCTGCAAATTAACACGGGAGGAGACCAGAGGGGGGGGTTTTCCCGCAACTTTTTTGATTTGAATCCCACATTCTACACTTTATGTGATTCCGTTCCGCTGCACCTCATCCAACGATGGCGCCGTAGACACAGTTTGTGGATTGGCGTCATCCCCCGGAAATTACCATCCAGCGAGTAAACCTGCCTGGATTCTTCAAAGTGCCGCGCTGAGCTGACTGACATGAAGAGACATTCACACCTCCCATGTGGGGGGGGGGGTCTCCTATCTGGACGAGTCCCTGTCCCCCAACCCGGTATTTGCGTCTCACTCATGCACAAAGCTGTCATTTCCCCAAATGCATCAGCCCCCCACAGAAAGGTGTCACTGGGGATTACGGGGCACCTCAGGGGGATTAAAGAAAATGTTCTTGACAGACTGGCCTGATTCATTTATTCCCAGAAGTTACTCTCTGACTCTCCTTTATGTGGCAGAATCGGTAATAAAATGGGTATAACACCTCCACCTTGGATGATGTGTTCGACCTTGTGATGACATTATTATGATCAGTTCCGTTTGGGCGCGTGTGGGCACTCTATAGCACGTATCTTATCTCCAAAACGTCTGTCGGAAGAACTCACATTTTTAGCTAGCAATTACCGACCCAGAAAGTGTCGGCCATTCCCCCGTAGTGGAAATGTTCATTTGCTGCTCGCTAATGTCCAGAGTTTTTAATCAAGCGTAGGGAGGAAGAAAAAAAAAAAGAGAAGGAAGCATGCAGCGTTCTACGTGCGGAGTGCATTAATCCTCCTCCTCTCCTGTCTTTGTCTAATTAAGGGTCATTCTGTCTCTAGGCCACATTAGGACACAGCACACCAACCCACATCATTAAATGTGTGTGTGTGCAAACCATCTGGAGACCTCATCACTTTTAAACATGCATGTCAAATTGATTCTTTAATAATGTTTATGTTTCTTCTCGCTGCTTTGTTATCATCCAGGATTAGCTGTTTGTGGTTATTATGCATTCATTATCACACACACACACACACACACACACACACTAAGGTGGTAGGAGTGGAGCAGGAGCAGATCAGCACAAACCAAACAATCGGAACTTCAAAGCAGGGGATGAGTTTAATGTCAGACTAACCACGTCCTCATGCAGCTGCGACTGCGACGCCGTGCTGCAAAAACAATCCTGCGTCCTCCATTGTTCCAAACACTTGGAAACACGATGTGTCCGTGAATGCTGAGGGATTGTGTAGTTTCATTTGAGTTTTTCCTTTTTGTTTTTCTCAGCACCGAGGGATTTCACGGTCCATCCGCGCGTCAAATAATATTAGCAGAGACACGTTTCACCGATAAATAGCCTTTCTTTGCTTTGTTTTGAGCAGAGAAAAAAAAAGGGAGTTGATTCAAAAACAAGCACCTCAGGTAGGAAGTGATATTTGCTGCTGCTGTTTTTTTTCTTTCTCGCTCCCACCTTCCTTGCAAATGGTGCTGTTGTTGAGATACAGACATATGTGCGGTGAGAGGAGCGTCCTGCCTTTCTCATTCTCTCTCTCTCTCCGAGTGCAGTTGAGGGGATTAGTCTGTGCCTGAGTGCCTAGAATAATGATCACTGCAGCGGAGAAATACATTTTCACATTTGGGGAGATAAGGGGGCAGGCAATCTGCAAGCGGAGGACTTAACCAGCTCCCTGTGGCTTATTGTGGAGCTAAAGTCAGCGTCCACCGCCAACGACCACGCGACACCTCCACCTCGAACACCCACCGCTATCTCCACCACTGCCAGGGGTGCCATAATTCTCTTCGAGGAGACCCCCCCCCCCCCAGGAAATTACTTTCATCAAATTTTTATAACTACCGAGACACCACGGCGCACTTTCAGTCCCCCGTTGGACGGCAGTTCAATTTCTTACTGCACGGGTTCATATCCCACAAAAAGGAGATCAAATTTGGGTTCGTTTCCCACAGAGAAAACAAATCTCATTTTCTGTTCAGAGATAGCTGGATGTAAAAGGCTATTTTCAATTTATAACTTAATCCACTACTGTTAAGGCAGACATGAGGCGCTCCTTCATTACTGAGAATTAAGCCTTTTACACCAGAAGAATTCGGTCAAACTTTGTCACGCAAGACAAGCACACACACACACACACCCATGGGGGATGAGAACTTGTTCTTCCACATGTGAGGAGAAAAAAACATGAACAATGCCGACGTGACAATACACCCCAGTGGAGCAGCCTGCTCCTGCTGTAACCCGCTTCTCAATAAACCAGAGATAAGATAAAAAAACGCCAAGCAAGCTGTTCAAAAGCTACTTCCCTGGGATAAAAACTGTCAAATATGAATTCTTACCTTTCCCACATACTGCGGTTTGTCTCCCATGTGTTCTTCTAAAACAAAGAACTGGTTCCAGATCCAGCCACGCTTGGGTCTGTGGTGTACCTCCGTCTCCCCGTTGGCCAACTTGGTCTGGTTCTTGGAGGCCACTTTAGCCGGGAGGTGGTGGCTGCTGGTGCCATAGCTCCTCGGGATGAAGCAGAGGCAGACCAGCACGGGACAGAGACAGGAGGTGGTGGATATCCTCATGGCGGCGTACGCTCTTTTGTAAAGTTATCCACGTATTCCAAGGTGGCGAGGTCCTCCCACCGCCGCCGCCGCTGCCGCCACCGACACTAGCCACCGCTGCAGGCTCGGGATGTAGTCCAGGCCCAAAAGAAAGGAATCTAAATCCAAACAAGGGGAACCGTGGTCCTGGTGGTAGCTCTTCTAAGGTTCATGGCCCAAAACCGCAGGTTTATCAAAAAAATACAAAATTTACATCATGGAATTTCCCAGGCCGCGAGACGCTGTGCAAACGGACGTGAACCTCTGGGTAATTCTACCGAGAACAGAGGTTAATCCCTGAAGCCATTCTGGATTTCCTGCGAGAGAGACAAGGGGAAAGAGAATGACAGAGTTAGAGATGCATTTGATGGATATAAGAAGCTAAATGTCCACTAATTCCCTCCGATTAAATTCAACTCCTAAATCCCTTTTCAGACGAGGAAGTGCACTTCAAACCGTCTGTGAACAAGCAACTCTGGTTCACATTTTTCTTTTTTTTTTTGCCATTATGCAGATGACACTGCGAGGTCAGACTGAGTGCCTTCAAAAGGCCGTCCATGCCTACGAGGTCAAAGCAGTGACGCTGCCATGTGAGGTCAGAGCCGTGTAAGTCACAGGATGAGTTGGCTTCATTAAAACCTGTCTGGAGAAGGTTGCATTTGGATGTTTTAACACAGCCGGGGCATACCGTCGGGCTCAGAGTGTGCCGCGGCACGGTGAATAATAAGTGTGGTGGGAAGAAATACATTTACTATGATAAGCGCCGACATCAAGCCACTCAGACGTAGCGCCGAGGGTGATTTTTTTATTCTCAAAGGCGCTGGGATGGAAAAGACAGAAGGGAAACAGTTTTTCTAAATCAAAATTGTGTATTGAAGGTGGCATCGGAGTAGTAAAAAATAACTGTGAGATTTGTTGGATTTCTGTGTTCATGTGAAGCTCTGCTAGTGCTGTGGGAGGCCCCCTTTGCATGAGTGCGTATTTACACCCCTGCACAACTCCAAAGACGAGGCATTACGGAGAGTTAAATGTTATTGAAGTGCAGTTATTAAAGTGCTTCCGAGGCATGAAATCGCTCCTCACTGCTCACTCTTTTTTGCTTTTTTCTGATAAAAAGAGCATTTGACCTTCTGGGATGTCCTTCAGCTGAGTTTCTAAAGAAAATAGCGATCTGGGAGTCTCTTAAGTTGCCATACAGTACGATTAGAGGCATTTTTCCAAAGGTGCAACACGGTGCGTTCAATCAGAACAAAAACTGGGACTCGAGTATAATTTGTGGTGATTGACACTTAAAAGCAATCATACACCTTCTGTGTGACAGCATCCTCCAAGGTCACTGCTAACAACAAACCCAAAGGGGCTTTCTGAGGTTCCACGGCTCACAAAAACCACAGACTCTGACTCAGATATATCAGAGAAAAAAACTCTTAAACGGCTTCATTTTGAACCTAAATTGCCGATGTGGTAACTGCTGTGAAATGAACATTTCAATATTTGAAGTTGTGCAGCTCCTTGCTCATCCTGGATGAAACGAGTGAAGGAAGTAAACTTACACTTAACTTAACTTATTGAAAAAGGTTAGTCCTGTAGGAATGACGTCGCCTTGTCAGTGCGGAAGAGTGTGTACTACAAGATTATTACAGTGAATGGGCTTTATTAACTTACTATTATCACAAAACTGAAAATATACCTTTTTAAAAAGGTTACAAGAGACGTGAGTCAACAGAGCAAATCACAAAAAAGGAAAAAGTAATTTTATGAAGAATACAATTTTGTGGGGATTATGGAGAGGACAAACATGTATTTGATATTTAATAGGATATAGGAGCCGACACACATCAAAAGCCTGCTGCTTCCCATTGTCCCATACAAGGCCTGTGACAACATTGGAGCGAAAACCTCAAAAGCAGACATTAATGCAACTTGCCACAGTCACACACTTTCAGGGACAATCATAGAATTTCGCGTTTTCATATGATTTTCAAATACATATCAATGTGGATTAAGATGTGCTCAGAAGGCCCGACTAATCCCCCATGTTTTATATATGGCTACATGCAAATGATGCAGCTCAACTCTATGTGTTGGGTCGATGTTGAATAAGTGGTTGTAAGGGGCGATACCTACGGAGAGTCTGTTCCACATTGACTTGGATTAAGGCAGCGACAGACACTGAGCATGTGTAATCTGGGGGGTGGCGGGATTATCGTCTACATAGGTACAGCGACACTCAAATCTGGCTTTCTACAACCGAGCCCTGCAAACACTACGCACCGCAGACCACGGTTCTTTCCAAAAAAAAGGCAGTTGCTTCTTTCTTGGTTTCCAAACACTTCGATTAAATAAACATCTCGATTCACAGCCTCACCCTGGTGGCAGCGGCGGTACCTGAGCCAGTGTCACGAGGAGCCTTTCTTTTCCAGCGGTTTCACTTTGGCCTCCTGGGGGCTCTCTTCAATCAGTCTCCTAATTGTCTGATTATCATGCCGATTCCAAGCAAAATACAATTTCAGGGAGCCATGAAATCAACAGCATCTGGCTCTGTCAATGGAAATAATCGGCCCCTTTTATGTTGATGATATTTTTCTGAGCAGCCTTCTGCCGGCGGCTTGTTGGTATATGTGCAGCGTTTAACAGGATGGGTTATGCACAGCGGCAGCCACTCCGTTTTTTGGCAGGGTTGCACACAAGATGGCCGTGTTAACACACCCACATGTTATTTTGTTTGGTTTGTTAATGCGGCACCTCGACAACAATGTCCTCCCGGTTCAGTTCATGATCTGATTATGGAAAACCCAGGATGGCCAGCCATATCCCACACCCCATCTCTTTCCACAAATAACAGAAAAAAACAACAATCTGATCACTTTTCTTTCTTTGTCTAAAAGCTGCTAAAACAAAGAGATTGCAAGCTACAGACTACAACAAATGTCAGATTATTTCTGATTGAGGTTATATTTACGCAAAAAAAACTACTACTGTATGGAATCAATCCCAGTTTCAACTTTTGTTTTCTGTGATTGTTCAAAATGAATTTCCCCATTGTGGGTCTAATTAAGGTGTTCTTTCTGTCTTGTTCCACCTGACGCGTGGACACCAGAGACGTTATCACTGTTTAATTAACGGGGAACAGGAAGACTCTGAAATCAACATGGTCGAGTAAATAATTCAAGTGGAACGAGACCACGGCCGATATGTAGCCAACAATTTTTTTCGTGCAAGTAGCCGCAGACGACGCCGAAGACCCAGAAGGTGGTGGTAAAGCGAAATAAAACCAGATGTTCTGGACCTCCTGCAGAAAGCTCAGCCGGTGCATTCCATTTCCCAGCAGCAGCTCTCTCTGCAGATGTCAAACAGCAGATAGCTGGAGACCGGAGCAGGTCAAAAAACACACATGTCAGTGACCCGCTGTCTGTCATCAGCACCGAGAGAGATGACCAGCGCTAAAGAGCCGGTTGACTCTTCACCTCCCTCCAAAAGAACAAATACAAACATTTTTTTTTCTTTTTTTTTTCCTGCTGCTTCGTGGTTGCCAGCAGTCTGGAGCGATGTACCACTGAGCTCAGGTAAGTAAACACGGGGATTAAAGTAAGTACAGGAAAGCACAAACAGCAGAGGGTGGAAATTAGTGACACTGCAAAAATGTGCTGTGTTTGTCTGAGAAATGTTCCCGCGGCCTGAACATGGATTTATTTTTATTTTTTTCCTCTCCGCGCTTTGTGCTGAATCAGGCGGGGCTCTCAGATGGATCTGTGATGGATGCTCGGATGGAAGACGAGCTTAGAGACAAAGTCCACTGCTGTTTCTGGTCTATTTGGGAACCATTCGTGTATGTTTTTATTTGAGTTCTTAATTCTCTCGCAAGTCTCACTCATATGCACACGCACTGGTTTCCACTTCACGTATAATGTAACAATAAATAATAAAATGGTCAGTTTTAGTCTGAACAAAATAGACTTATTTGGGTAAACGTGTTATGATTTAGGTCTCCTGTTTTTCTAAACCACCTCAGACAAGCTGTGACAAGACTGAATAAGCGCATATGATTCAACTCTACGTTTTTGGGTTTTTACTTGAAAAAGTGTCACTTTCAAAACATTACATAACCTGAAGACGGTCGCCAATCACAACCCAAAGCCCCTTACATTTGTTTTCTCCTATAGAAATCCTCCTATAGAGCATCTGAGCATCAACTTTTCTTCTTGCCTTTGAAGTGAAAAATAATATTTGGGATTATAAGGCGTCAAGACGCTGAGTGACATTTTAGATAAAGGCGGGGGAAAAAAAAAAAAGCGACGAGGAACGTTGAAGGCCACAGTCAGCAATCAGGCATCTGACTCTTCAGATCTAAATCGAAAAAAAAATATTAAAGACTTATTGTAGACGTTTTCAATCCCGCATGTCAAGCACGTACAGAACACAGAACGGAACAGATTCTCCAACCTGGAGTTTTAATCTTTTCCAATACACTTGTGGGTAATTAAAAGCAATACGCAGCAGGTTTTTAAACACAGATTAGGCCTGAAGGTAATTAGGCCCACTGCAGTAATGACTCCCACTGAGTCATGTGGGCAGGACGGTATGTCAGTCACCGCCCCCCACCGCCCCCGTGTCTCCCAAAGTCAACAGCAACTTGTCCTTCCGGTGCACCACCCTCCCAACGCCATCTGCCTCCATCCTCAGCTTTGATTACCTCGCTCAGCAGAGGTCTCAGGCCTCGTGTTTACATGGCAACTCAAACAACCTCAATTAAATCTGTCATGGAAGAGTTCATACTCAATTTTTATTTATTTTATTTCTCTTCTCCGTGTCAAATTGTAAAAAAAAAAAAAAAAACACCTGCTCATCTCATGCTACATTTTGTCGTTTGGCTGCTTAATGGGAGTATGGGTGGATGAAGGAATTTCTTTATTTTTTATTTTCCATCCGCTGTGTTTTACAATGGATGATTTTTTGCTATTATCATCACACAGGATGGAGCAGACAGCACCCATCTGCTGGCCAACGCACAAAAATACCATACTGAAGATACCGTTTTTTTAGCTGGCATCATCATCATCATCTCTCTCCACGCCCAACACCGCCCTGTCGCACGACATCCAGATGCCAGTCCACCAAAAACAACTCCCACGTAATTACTTATGGATTCATCACTTTGTTGTTATTTCGATTCACCGGCTAATTGTTAAATCCATAAAATCGGACCGGAGCCCGACGGTAAACATGGTTTGAGTGGTTACCGACAAAGACATGATTTCAATTATGCAGTTATATAACCACCAAGTAAAACAGTACAATCTCAAAAAGTATGAATAAGCCCATTGCCTTAGTAAATGACTTACATGATGAATGAGCCCTAGTAAATGTTGATGAATCTCAGCTAATCAATTAACTCGACTCATTATTTCAGCAGCACTTGGCGTCTGGGATTGAAGTCGGAAAACAAGAGGGCGAGGTGGATTCATCATGAAAATATATTCATATCCCCCGCAGCACTGTGTGTTTGTTTGGTTCTTTTCCCTCCTCGTGTCTGAGGCCACTGGAGTTTGGCAGCTTTCACCGTCTCACACAGCGCAGGTTGGGTTTTTACAACCAGGACGGGGCCTCTGCGCTCTCATCCACAAAGTGCGGCTTTATTCGGCTATATTCACATTAGCATTTCACACGCCGATAAGGCTGCGGCTGGCTGCCAGGTAGATTCCCTCGTGAGAAGTTGGAGGTGCTGCAGAGAATTTTGGCGGGGGGCTTCGCAGATGCTTCGCCCACCCTCCACTTTCCAGCAGAGACTCGCGGAGGATGAATACGCCACTTCGTCGTCCAAATAAAGAAACAGACAGTGACGTAAATCGCAGCAGAACAGACATGAACAGTATGTTGTGTGGGCTGTGGAGAAAGAAAAGGATCTATTTGCAGGATGGAAATGTAAATCACGACTTTCTCACCCAAGATGTGAAATGATGATTCAGTAACAGTACACTTGAATGTGTGTTATAAATCACCTGTCGTTCTGTCTTCCCCCTTTTCGTCTCTTTTCTTTGTAATGTGACTGTAAGAGCCGGTTTTAAATACAAATTAGAGATTTTAAATATATTTCTTTACGCAACCTGTCTGGTAGCCTGTTTAATAAACGTAATCAGTAACTTTTGGTACATATCTTGCTATTATCACCGTAAACGTGTTATTTTTTCCCCTTTAAACCGACAAAAAATGAATTTTAAAGTGCGGGGAAAATAATAGGATGGTTCTACACGACAGCACAGAGCAGATAAAGCAAACTCGTACAACAGGACATGAGATAGTGTTTACTGCATGTTGTGACAGATGGATCCCAATAAAAGGAGCTTTTACGCTATTAAACGTATAAATATTTGTGATTCAGATTGTAGTGGACTAAAGTGATCCCTTTCTGGCACGAGTCAAGTCAGAATCACCACAGTCCCGTGCGCAAATAGGCAGTAGCAGCAGGTTAGCTTTAGCGTTGGCTTTAGCGTTAGCTTATTTGGCCAAACGTTAGCGGTTGGTCTTCTTACCTGTGGATGTTTCTTTAGGTTAGCAGTCAAGCAGGATGCTGATTTTTGTTTTTTGTCTCACCATAATGTCGCAGCCATAATGATGATAAATGATCCATTTAGTGACTGTTAGCATCTCTAGCTACATAAATCGACGCACGGCTAGGCAACTTGAAATGACTTACTCATCCTATAGATAGGATATAGTAATACAACATTATAGATATATATATATATATAATTAGGTCAATTTGTGCTGCTTTATATAATTTACTATTAACTCCAACCATTAGAAGTCAGTTTTAAAATCCCCTCTGTCATCTCGGCTCTCGTGGACACAGCCCCCCTGTGGCTCCCCTCTCATCCACCTCAGATCTGTGGATCGCCCCCCCCCACACCCCCTATCTCTCTCTCTCTCTCTCACATACTCATAAATCACTGCCATCGTCCAATTAACATCTATCGCACATTTCCCACGCTGAGCAGGTCTGACAGGCGCACACAGCACACTAACGTTTTATCAGTACAACACATCACGCTTCCTCTTTGCACTGTGACACCAGAGCCAACTGACACGACTCTGTGTCATGGCACGACATGGATTTTCTATTAGAGTCCATATCATGCAGAAAGTTACCAAATATAATGTCCCAACACAGCAGTTTTATAATATGTGAGATATATAAATGATTCCCAAAAAATGTTCTGTCTCAAAAATGTTGAGGGATGTGGCTGCATTTTCGATCATGAAATACTTTAAATATATTGAATATTTTGAGCCTATTTCGATTTTTTTTTGGGGGGGGGTGGTAATTTTTTTTTTAAGTCAGCTCGTGGTGAAACGTTCCAGAGAAGCATCAAAAGAAGTTAAATCTCAGTTTTGTCTGTCAAAAACGCTCAACTGAACTCTGTCTGCCGATTTCATTCTGTGTACAGGGTTGGCTATGAAAGTGTGAGTGAGACGCCTAAAGCTTAGAATGTTAAATCTACAGGGGGAGTAAGGTAAGGTGTTGGATGAAACACAGGCTTTCCCCTTGAAGAAGCTGAAACCTCCCCGAATGTGACCAAAAGGCATATCCACCACCCTGACGCTTTTAAGCAGAGAACAAAATAAAATACTCAGGGGCAGCCTCCAGGAGACCAATAAAAAAATATATATATCAAAAAAATATCACACAGCGGTTACATAATGACGCTTCATCCTTAAGAGCTATTTAAAAAAAAAAAAAAGGAAAAAGGCAAAGTCAAACACCGGCAACATGGGAATCCACACACAGCCCTCCACCTTTCCACTAATAGTGTATTAATTATTCATGCAGCGTATTGGCAATGAAAGGGATTTGATTCCATGGCTCTTGGAAAACATTATCACCATAAAACGTGTGGACACAGTGTCCCCTAGGTTTGCTATGGGGGGGAGGCATTGTACTCTTTTGCATTCCCCCCCCCCCGGTAATGGTAGGGTAAACACTGGGACACATATGGATTAATTTAGTTTTCAAACCAAAACAGCTGCATTTCTTCCATTTTCCCATCATGCATTTGCTTTTACGCTACACAAGCTATGTTTTAAATCAAACATTCAAATGCAACATTTATGGCCTTAAATTACATTTTGTTGCACATCGTGTTGATGCGTTTAGCATAAAAGATGCAGGAAAACAATATCAATACTCAAATCTTCAAAAAATATAACAAGGAAATAGTGTAAAAATCAATGAATAAATCACATTTCATGTGACCTAATGGTTCTCAAGTTTATTTTCTGGTGCTGGTTGCTCTTTTAAGGAAATGCTTCGCTGCCCATCCGTCACTGCCACTGAGGGGCAGGCGATGAATCATTCTCATGTGGCTCTCACGCGTACAGAAGAAAGTGCAATAACGTCCAATGTGATTCGGAATGCTCCGTGTCCCACTGTAAGCAATGAAAGTCAAATGCAAGATATATATATATAGAAAGAAAAAAAAAATCAAATGGAACCAGGCCTGAAACTGGTGAGAGCTATTTGGAATGTATCATTTTAATCTCAATCCAAGACAAATGAAATGCCTTCATTCGAGGGTGTTTCCAATTTCAGGTTGATTACCACGCGCCTCCACGACACCTGCCTTGCTGATGAGTTCGTGGAAAACAGCCTGTGGCGGTGGACACGTGTCTCCTGATTGGCTGTCAGGGCTTCCCTGGCAGCCTATTTAAGTCAATGGAGCCATATGGCGGGTTAGGGCCTTGATCGGACTGCCAGCTCAGATCTGTTTGTGGGACGGTCCCAGATTGTCTTCAAACTGATTTTAGTCTGGACAGCCAGAGGATAGCAAACATGAAATGGGCTTTTTTGAAGGGGGGGGGGGGAAATCACACCAAAACCAAATTGGAAGGTGTTTTTTTTTTTTATGCAGTGCTAATCCGATCCCCCACATGTGTCTGTGACTTTCTCTCTCACAAATTCATCCAGCATACACTTCTCCATCCTTTTGGATACATTCATGTTTATTTGTCCTGTAGGAAAGAACTCAGTTGCAACAATTCAAAGTCCCTCAACAAGCCTTTGGAAAAAAAGAAAATGCTGATTATTGCAACATGTGATACTGAGATGAAATTTGACCTATGGCAGACACGTCCTCATTGAAGGACAAAAGTGTTTGTGTGTGTGTGGTCTGAAGAGAATGAATCCCACTCAAAACAATAGAGCCACTGGAAAATGATTCCTGGCATCAGTTTAACTGCTCATATGGAAATCTGGAGAATATTATGAACACTGGCAGGAAAACATAAATCCTTAAATAGGGCAAATTCTTATTTTCTTTTTTTTTTTAAGATAATGAAGCTTTCACAGGATGGTGCTGTTTCTCCCCCCCCCTCACCCAGCTAGTCCTGCTCACATAAGCATTTTTATTTTTAAATAAAATACCCTGAGCATACACCAAATAGTGGGATAGTGTGTGTGTGTGCGCACATGTCTGAAAGGAAATGTAATGACATAAATTGGATTCCTCACCAAAAGTTAAAATTGTTGCTCTGGGTTAACGGACAGAGTCTGAAGCCAACCTTTTTTTTTTTCTTCTTCTTTGGTTTGGAACCTGTGTAGAGACACCTGCAGTCAAGCCAACTCTGCATGCACTGTGACATTTAAGATGGATCTCGTTGGCTCTTTTTTTCTAATATTGATCTGGCCCAATCTGGATATGCTTTAACCAGCAGGATTTTAATATGGCGAGCTGCAGTTAATGTCATATTCCTACTTCCTATAAGCTGGGTGAAAAAACAAATCAGAGCATCTCACACACAGAGATGTCCTGATCATGAACCTGCCGTATGAATATGGATCATGTCATTCCATATTGAGCCTGAGGTGACAACAGCAACTTCCTGGTTTCAAAAAACAAACTGCATCATGGTAGAATACCAACTACTTTGGATTTTTTTACTCTGATAGTGAGTGGGTGATAATTGCACAGCGGCGTTGACACTGCACACTTCAGAGTAAGGGGTTTGTGTGACTGGAGTCAAATCAGTGATTCCAGTGATTAACACACGCACACACATACACACAGTTTGGCCTTTTGTGCGCTTGTTGTGAGACAGTGCAGTGTGTGAGTCCAACAGACCACTTTCTCTGATTTGCTGCCTTCATTCAGATTAATAATGGTTTAATTAGCTCGGTGCCCTTTTCGCACGAGAAAACCACGCCAGGAGCCAAACGGACAAACTCGTATATCTGGGAGGTTGTGGGTTCTCGTCTTTTGTTATTTCGGAAACATCTGCGGCTCACTTTGGATTACTGCCATTCATCTGGGGGACACTCCTCCACCTTTAGTCCCCGAGTCTCTGATGCGGAAATAAAAAACCCTTCCCCTTAAACGATCAGTTGGTCTTTGAACTGTTAATTATGTTATTAGCGAGGTACATTAGGAAATCCAGTTCCATCGGACTAACTTATTATTCAGGCAATTATCCAATATTTTTTTTTTCCTTTTCAATGTAAAAAGAAAAAAAGCCATTTGTCAAGTCTATGACTGGAGCAATTTCAAGGGCTCTAATTTTGCTCTGCTGGTGATCGGAGTTGTGTCAATTGTATTCAATTAATAAAGAAGAAAATCATAAAGTTTTCATCTATCCCTGCTATCACTTTATTTGGATTCTTATCTTAGCAGTGCAGCCATGGCCATGTTTTAAAATATGCTGTCGTGCTATTCCAGATTAGTCCACTTCGCAAAAACCTAAGTATAACCATTAATGCCCTTTTCTTTTTTACTTATTTTCCTTTTCTGTGTGTGTGTGTGTGTGTGTGTGTGTGCAGCCTTCAACTTAACTAAACTCGCCTCTGCTTCCGTGGTTGTGAGTTACTTCATTGGAAAGTTCTAGCACTAATCCTGGTGCCCATGCACATTTTAAAAATGGACTGATAAAGGCTTTTAAGTCCGTAAGAGGAGACCAGCGTGATGGGTTTTCCAGCGGAGAGGCCTCTGAGGCTCCCGTGCTTCGCATCAGAGTCCTTCACACGTGTATTACATAATGTCAATTCACGTCCAGATGTTTAGTTGAGTGCCGAAACATCCATCAAACCACCCCATTCCTCGTTGAATGCATTTCACCGAGGATACACCTGCTTGTTTAGGCTCCTCAGACATGAAGGTTTGACCACTTCCCTCTCATGACCTATTCACAAGTTGATGACGGACCACTGAGCTGGACATTGAGCAACAGATGGACTGATAGCTCATCATTGTCATCTCCTTCTGCCATCCACTGGCTTCATTCGAAAACCTACCTCCAAAACCGTAAGGCATGTTTAAAAAAAAAAACGACATAACCCATGATTCCAGTCATACATGTCATAAAACGGGTCACATGCTATCGACATCCGTGTCAGAGCCCGTCACGGTTTCCGATAGCGGAACATGTGCAGCCAGCCACATCTCAGCTTTGTTTATAGCCCAACAACACGCCACACTTTGACATCTGTCTCTTCTACATTTAGCCAACACATGGAGGAGGTGAGCACCTCGCAAAAAAAAAAAAAGGCACAAATGCTTAAGACTGGCAGCCAGACAATTCTCCCCTGTGCTCACCAGAAGCCAATCAATGCAACATTACCAGGGACAGCTGAGCATCTGGCACTTGGCTCACAACATCTCTGTGCAGGCACGCGCACCCACGCACACACACGCGAGTGTCAAAAGCATTTCAGGGTGAAATGACTGAGGCAGTCACTGTGGCTTTTTTTCTTAATCGTCTTCCTCCACACAAGGAGGAGATGTGTTGCAGCGGCAGAAAGCTCCACTTGTACACAGACAGAGAGAGAGAGAGAGAGAGGGGGAGAGAGATAAAGAGAGAGAGAGAGAGCGAGAGAGAGGAGGCTGCGGTCCATGAGTGGACTCTTTCTGTTTCCTCCTGCAGTGCGCGTAAAGATGTCAGAGTGGCCACGGTGGTGCAGCGCAGGGGGTCGGACAGCATCCAAACCCCCTCTGTGGCACATCGGCATCAATAACTCCACGAGCCCCCAAAACACACACCGGGAGGGCAGGACCACCCCGGCCCCCCAATGGACCCCTCCGTATCCAAAAATGCAGGCACGCGCACCCACGCACACACACGCGAGTGTCAAAAGCATTTCAGGGTGAAATGACTGAGGCAGTCACTGTTTTTTTTTTCTTAATCGTCTTCCTCCACACAAGGAGGAGATGTGTTGCAGCGGCAGAAAGCTCCACTTGTACACAGACACAGAGAGAGAGAGAGAGAGGGGAGAGAGATAAAGAGAGAGAGAGAGAGAGAGAGAGAGAGAGGCTGCGGTCCATGAGTGGACTCTTTCTGTTTCCTCCTGCAGTGCGCGTAAAGATGTCAGAGTGGCCACGGTGGTGCAGCGCAGGGGGTCGGACAGCATCCAAACCCCCTCTGTGGCACATCGGCATCAATAACTCCACGAGCCCCCAAAACACACACCGGGAGGGCAGGACCACCCCGGCCCCCCAATGGACCCCTCCGCATCCAAAAATCCACGGAAATAAAATTTAAAAAAAAGAGTGAGAGAAAGTGCGCGCACTTGTCCTCTCCTCCACTCTGGTGCCAACCAAAAAAAAAAATCCACATGACTCCTCGGTTGAACATGTTGTATCTATCCAACACAACTCGCTATCCTGCGCAGGCTGTGGCGCGCGCAGACACTCACCGGAATTAAACTTGCACACTTGACACCACCCAAAAATAAACCGCTCAAACTAACTCGTGCACGTCGTCTCTTACCTGTCCTCGTCGTCTATCTGCTGTAAAGACATAACAGCTGATCACCGGTCACCCACATGCACGTGCAGGAGTTTGTCCTCCTCCTCCTCCTCCTCACCGTCTCTCTCACTTTCCTCTCAGGGCAGAGCTGGACTGCGCGATATTCCCCCCGCCCCCCTCCTCTCTCTCTCTCTCTCTCTCTCTCTCTCTCTCTCTCTCTCTCTCTCTCCTGTGCGTGTGCATGTGTGTGCTCGTGCATGTGTGTGAGAGAGAGAGAGAGAAAGAGTGTGTGTATGTGAGGAGGACGACCGAGCCGTGCACGTGCAGCGCGTGTGCGCGCATCTTTCCGCCGAAGCAATCCTCCAATCCTGCCCGGCTACCGCGGGGGCTCAGGCCCAAGCAGGCAGCCGATTGGTCGGTTTGCAAATCAGTCACAGCTGATCAGTTTCGGACCTGCCTCCCACTTACACACACACACACACACACACCTTCTTCACCATTATCTCCCTCTGCTCCTGTTTTTCCCTGTTAACACGTGATTATATGAGATAGTGATCAGGAAGAGATGTGTTATCCCCATCTAATTTTCTTACTATTCCACACACACACGCACACGCGCACACGCGCACACGCACACACCTGCCCCAGTAGGCTCCAGAGCATTAGTGACTGTGAACTGAGCTGCAGGATAAAGAAAAGGGGGCTTTAAAATACCAAAATAAAGGAACGCATCGTTAATTAGGCCTGAAAATGTAACTGGGCTTTTATGCTTTCAAGTCTGGACATGAAATGTTGTTTTTATTTTCCTCATTAGCAGCAAAACTTTATAATACGTGTTTGAATCCTGCACCCAGTGCTACAACGGAGCGCCAAAGTGTTTCAAATGACTAATTTGCATTCAGGATTCAAAATGTCATGATTATTTCATTTACCGATTTCACACGGGTCAAAGATCAACGTCGTGTATGTGAATAGGTAACAAGCTTCAACACAAATGAATATTATTATGTCATTTAATAAGCGTATAAGTTAAATAGTGAAGTTTGCGTTTGAGGAATAAATATAATTGGCCCCCAGATTTCATCTTAGATCCATGTTTATTAAGGGACGGCCCAGGTCTTCTCAGACCTGCACCTATGAGCCATACCTGACTGAATTATTTCTTTATTTATTATCCACAGAAAGTTTTAAAAAAGCAAACTTTCTTTCAAAAGCATTTACAACATTCCAGAGATAGTCTCACAATAAATATATATATATATTTTTAAAGGGGTCTTTTAGGTTTTTCTCTTTGAGATTTTGGAGTCAGGGGGAGTTGAGTGTTACTTTCATCCTCCAGAATCTTAATAGCGCCATCAGCAAAGTGCAGCTACCAATTACTCCCGTGAGTTAAAAGCAGGCAGGAGAGAGAGGTCAACATCCAGGCATTGGAATTCAGGAGAAATAATATGAAGATTCACAAAGATTGAATTTGCTTAAATGGCCTTCCTCGCCCGAGTAAAGATTTAAATGGATAAGATCCTTTTACAGTGGTGATTTGGAAGATTTGCACATGTGTCTCAAGTGTATCCCCTAAAACGTAAACGCTTACATTTTCTGAAAGTCAGATTAAGAAGCTTTTTATTATGTTTATTGAATTTGAATCAAAATCAGCGCGTGATTGGCTCTCTGCAAAATCGGTATCTTGAATCTGCAGCCATTTATACATTTATAGAAAACGCTTTTCCCTCCCTAAGTGTTGACACATCTGGTGTCAGTGACGGCCTGTGACAGGGTCCTCTCCCCCCCGGGGGGGGCGCGCAATGATTTTCACTGTCTGGACATAATCTGACAAATGCAAAGACTCACAGTCGTACTGTGGCCTGGAAAATCACAGCTGTGGTGTTCACCTTCACGCCACAACCAAAGAGGACTGTCAACCTGTTTTACACAGACTAATAATAAACACAACGTAACATAAAAAAAAAAACGACATAGCCACGATGCCCTATGTCAGGTTTACCTGTCTTTTAGCTCCAAATATATATCATTAGATTGGTTTATATTTTTTTTTAAAAATTGTCATTTTCTGCTCACATAATCTCTAGTGTGAACTTGTATCTGCAGCCATTTATAAATTTATAGAAAACGCTTTTCCCTCCCTAAGTGTTGACACATCTGGTGTCAGTGACGGCCTGTGACAGGGTCCTCTCCCCCCGGGGGGGGGGGGGGCGCGCAATGATTTTCACTGTCTGGACATGATCTGACAAATGCAAAGACTCACAGTCGTACTGTGGCCTGGAAAATCACAGCTGTGGTGTTCACCTTCACGCCACAACCAAAGAGGACTGTCAACCTGTTTTACACAGACTAATAATAAACACAACGTAACATAAAAAAAAAAACGACATAGCCACGATGCCCTATGTCAGGTTTACCTGTCTTTTAGCTCCAAATATATATCATTAGATTGGTTTATATTTTTTTTTAAAAATTGTCATTTTCTGCTCACATAATCTCTAGTGTGAACTTGCTCTTGACTTTTTGGAAGAAAGAAAATAATATATATATTTTTTAAATGTCAACTTCACTTCCTCACACTTTAAGTTTTCTCACATGGGTGCTGTTTTTTTAAGACATGGTGAAATTCACAGTGATTTTTTTTTTTTTTGACCTCCATCGCTGGGGTCCTTTCCAACGTTGTCACACTGACCTTTTTTTTTTTTTTTTTTTTTTTTGATTACATTTTTAAACACAGCCACCAACTGCAACCAGCTCGGCTGCTCAGCATTTTTTCCAGAGTCCCAATTACGCACTTTTGACGGGATGCTCCTATTTTCGATTTATTTATATATTTTTTTACTTTTCCTTTTCACTCCCTTTTTGTTTCTGTCAATCAATCAGCCACTCAGTGTCTCTCTACCTCTGCCTCCTCAACACAGCCACCATCTGCAACCAGCTGCTCAGCATTTTTTCCAGAGTCCCAATTACGCACTTTTGACGGGATGCTCCTATTTTCGATTTATTTATATATTTTTTTACTTTTCCTTTTCACTCCCTTTTTGTTTCTGTCAATCAATCAGCCACTCAGTGTCTCTCTACCTCTGCCTCCTCTCACACATCCACATGGCTCAGGTACCCCGGGGTCGGCCTATTCAGCCATGCTTTTGCTCTACCTGGAGCCAAAGGGAAACTTGATGAATAATGAAGGGGAGAGCCGGTGGGGTTGGAGGAGGATGGAGAGAGAGAGAGAGAGAGAGAGAGAGAGAGAAGCCCTTCAGGACCAGGACACGACGGAGACAAGGAGGGAGGGCGACTTGTTAGTGTTCACCCATCAATTAGGGCAGCAGAGGAGACATGAAGAGAATGGAGGGCAATGCGTCATAGGCGAGGAGGAGGAGGTGGAGGAGGAGGAGGAAAAAGAGGAGGAGGGAGCTCCATAAACTAAAGTCTGCTTGCTAAAGAGACAGATTAGGCAGCGAGATGCGGAGTCAGAGGAAAGTGGACGTGGAGAGGAGACGTCAGAGGCTCCAAATGTCACTCGGGGGCCTAGGTCTCCCTGTCAACACCACCCTGTATCTGTATGGTCCAGCTTCAAACTAAAATAAGAAATCCAAAATGACTCCCTGAAACTGTGTTTTCTTCATTCCTGGCACTATAAGATCAAAGAAACGGCACTACACTTTCTGAAAATGAGATTTTACAGATTTACAAGTGAAAGTGTGACGCACAGGTAAATAGCTGATAAGGCTGGTGTCTTTTTTCCACTTTTTTTTCATCTAATTTTGAAATCATTGCTCCTGGTACTTGCAAATATAAATATATATATATATATATATATATCAAAGGACTGAAATTTATTCATTTGAGTCCTTCGTGGGAAAAAAAAGAATCTGCCCAATCTCTGCAGAAATGATTAGCCTGAAAGTCATTTCTTGGTGAGAGGGTTGAGGTAGTGCGGTCTCGGAGTTGAGTGGTGGAGTATAATGACGGCTTTTTAGTAAAAAAAAAAAATCAGCGCCATTATCTTAAAAGCGCTTCCATTGCCACATCTTAACCAGTCTTTACCCAAACCAAACTGGAAAAAAGTGCCGTTACAGAAAAAAAACACATTTAGTCTAAACTGTGTGGAAGATGATGATCACCTGTTTTCCAGCGTCTCACTGATCTGCTGCCACTGCCAGTCATGTGTGTGTGTGTGTGTGTGTCCACAGTGTCCTGCAGTGTCCTGCAGAAAGAGAGAGAGAAAGTTATTGCCATAATATAGTGGTGATTGCCCATGCATTTCTCACTTTTACGATGGACGTGTGTGTGTGTCAGTAGGAACACCTGTGGAGACAGTAGACAAAACCTGGCACTAATAGCTGCCATCTTTAGTGAGGGCATCACATCCAGCTTCAATGCCAATTCTCTCATTCTTTCATTTTGTTCTCTTTCTTCAACAGCATTCGGATAGATACAAAGAAAACAGCCGCGCACACTCACAAAGATCTGTGAAAACATGCGAACGCCGAGTCAAACAGCCCTAAACGGGTTCTAAACCCGGCCGGTGGAGAAACGCACGGATTTCACTGATGCTTTATTAATGAGGGCCAGGAGAGGTGTGTAAACAACAAATAACGAGCCGCGCGGCCGCCACCAGGGTTCACTCCACCGCATCGACCCGCGCCGTGTTCGTGGCCGCTTTTTTTAATGACAGGTCAGTGAATCCGTTTTTTACCCGAGGGGGCGGAGCTAATTACCGAAGAGCCGATTGACCGCACTCTGCGATTGCGACCTTGTTCCGTGGCCTGGGCATTTTTTGACGCAAACCACTGGGGTCATCTTTCTTATTTATTTATTTCATTTTCCAAAATGTTGAAAATGGACATTTTTGGACCCTCCACTTAAACAAGAGGAATTTGCTCAAGGAAATGACAGCTAGGAAAAAAAAAAAACTGCGAGTTTGTTCGCCTCCCGCTCACACTCCTAAATGATGCGTTTCTGATGAGCATCAAGGTTACACCGCGGCCCACCCCGCCATTAAAAATCCATATAGCCCTCCTCCCTCCGTGGAGACGCCTGTGAGGACCCGTTCTCCCCGAGCACTTACCCAGCCAAAACAAATTGCTGCTCAGGAATCAAACAAACCGGCCACCGCCTATCGTTTCCTCGTTAGGATGCGGCGCGGAGCGTCTGGCTGTAGAAGACACAGCCCCTCAGAGGCCCATGGCGCGTTATGCTTTTTTCCACATGAACAATGACTATTTCTACATCTCTGCAGTGAGTAGGTGCGAGAAGGAATTCGGAGAAAAGCTTGAGTGCGGTGCGTGCCAGTCGGCTTCTGAATGGTGGAACGACCGTCGAGCAATATTTAAAACTTTTATGTTGCTATGAATTATAGATTGGGCAGATCTGATTTACAAACCAAACAGAAGCGCCCGCTGGGTGAGAGGGAGGGAGGAGGAAATGTCAAGACTCCATTCGGTTTCACACAAGACACGGGGGGGGGGGGGGGGGTACGGGGGGGGGGTTTACACAACACCAGCACAGACGCACAATGGAAGTGCAAAACAACTGCAACATGACTGCAAATCACGCCTGACTTAACACACCAGCTGCTTAATTGGAAAGTGAGATATAATGAAGGAAAACGTCCATTTTTGGAGATATATATGAGAGTCCTGGGTGATGACTAGACACAGGAAGTGGTTTGAGTGGAGAGACAAAGTGGAGAGTCGTAGTTGTTAATGGGCCGAGTGCACTCGGAGTGAACGACGGAGCGGCTGCTAATGAAAACAAGAGGCGCAATTTGTAAAAGTGGGTCGAAACCTTCAATTCTGTATTGGACTACGGAAAACTTCTCATTCAGAGGGACGACGGATGGAGGCCCGGCTAAAACTGACATTTTTTGGAATTATTGAACATGTTGCTGGGATTTTTTTTTACCCCTCATGATGACCATGCCCCTTTAAAAACCAAAAAAGCTTATGCACTAATTAGCCAAAGCAATTTATTCCCCTACAAACTCTGCAGGGTGGAAGAATATAATTTTTTTTTTTAAATACTCCCAGTAAAACATTTTTCATTTTCTTCAAACCATTTCAGGGCTTGAATATTATTGGATGGTGTACAACAAAATCCTCCAAAACAAAAGTGGTGTTTTCTGAAAGGATAACCATGTGTAATCATTTAAAAAAATCTCAGGGGCATCTTTAATTTTTTTTATCTCAACAAGCAGCACCGTGCAGCGTATTTACTCGTAGGAGGAGAAGTGAAGAATATTGGTGGCTTACAGTGACCTTGAGGATCTCTCTGATGCACAATAAGTCAGATTCCAGCAACACACTCCCCTCAAGGCCAATCTGAGGGGTCAAAGGTCGCTGTGTGGGTTACCATGACAACCCTTGATGACAAGTGTCTTTGAGTAAAAAAAGAATCGCTGACATTCCTGTAATGCTGTTTTTACCCCCCCCCCCCCCCCCCCCCCTTACCCCCCCCCCCCCGCCCTCCTTCACCAGGACTTAAACTATAGTGTGTTTCCACTGTGGTGTTCCAACTATTTATTTATTTTAATTTTTTTACCAAATGATGAAAACATCACCTTTTCTTCTATCTGAATCTGAATTGGAATTTATTTATTTTCTTCCAAAAATAAACACGTTCAATCCTGTTATTGTTTTTCAGTTTCTCGGTCATGAATGAAAGGTCACTTTGTTATTTCTGGAACAACCCTCTGCCATTGATTTGTTGGAGGGGGGAGAAGAGAAAATACCATTTCTTTTTTTTTGCCAGTTACAGTTTCTGTCTGACAAAAGTGAAATGTAGCTGTGAATGAATAATTTAACATTTCGTGGTGTGGTGTACAACATTAGATTGGGCACCGTTGTGTGTGTGTGTGTGGAGCGCGTTTGGCTGACAACTTGCTTTTTTTTTTTTTTTTTTTTTTGGCACCCCTGCCCACTGCAGAGCGAGCGATGGCACGTGCCGCAGCCGGATATAAAAAGATAACGGCGTGTCAGGAGCTGTACATGTTGAGCAGGTTAATGCTGGAAACCTTCGGGTCGCGGTGAGCTGCAGCCTCAGGCGGAGCCTCCAGGCTCTTTGTCCTCCCATGCATGAGGATCTTCTTTGGAGATCCACTGGAACCAATCAGGAATCGTTCATTTTTTTTTTCTCACACGTACGGAAATGAACCAAATCCTGTGACATTTCAGATGACAAATTCTAATTTATGAGCTTATTTTTACAAAAAGAAAATCTAAATTTGGGTTTGAATAATAATAATAATAATAATAAGCCTCCAGGCTCTTTGTCCTCCCATGCATGAGGATCTTCTTTGGAGATCCACTGGAACCAATCAGGAATCGTTCAATTTTTTTTTTCTCACATTTTTTTTTCTCACATTTCAGATGACAAATTCTAATTTATGAGCTTATTTTTACAAAAAGAAAATCAAAATTTGGGTTTGAATAATAATAATAATTATAATTATTATTGTTATTATTACAATAATAACAATAATAATAATTATTATTATTTTTATTGTAATTGTATTATTATTATCATTATCATTATCATTATCATTATCATTATCATTAATATTATTATTATTTTTTTTATTATTATGTTGAAAGAATGTTATTTTACTTACACTGCACACCAGACCTCAAGGTATAAGAGGTTAAATAAGACATAAATAAATGCATCTTGAAAGCTATATTGATTATTGTGTGTATATATATATATACATATATTCCAGGATGCAGGCCTGCAGTAAAGAGGAAACATGACAAATGGACAACCTTTGCTTTACAAACACAACTTAACACAAGCGGACCTTCCACTGTCACTAAGGCAGTGATAAACTCTGCAGTGGATTGGAAAGCGTGGGCAGACATCCAGCGGGACTCCTTACATCTGCCGTAATGACTCTGTCCTTCAACTACAGTGTTTTACATGAGCATGCAATCTTTTTTTTTTTTTTTACACACACAATGTGTCATAAAGCTGAGGATTTCAACATATGTCGGTCATCCGTCAACGTGCACGTGGGAGATCCCAGTTAGTAAAATCAAGTGCATGTATTTTCCCACAGCAGACCACATTTAAATGCGACTAAAATGAGCCTTTAGTTTAAATATAGATATAATGGTGCTATACTATTATGATACGATATGATTATTGTCATTTTATGTTCCGTTCTTGTGACTCACTTTGGCCCCTTTGAATCATTGATGTGATCAATACCGCGGCTGTGGATGAAATCCAAGTGGGGAACTGTAATATCACGGCCGGCCCGGTGACCACAAGGCACTGAATCATCCAGAATAAAAAGCTGGATGAGAGACTGCGTGGCGCACCATGGCGAACGTCTGATGCATTACAGAAGAAGCAGCAGCCGAAGTCGGGGGGGCACGGGGGTCAGCGGCCCCCCCGGGGGAAAACCGGCCTATCCGTGTCGCCGCGTCGTTTAAGTGCACATGGAAAAAATATCATTTCTGAACGCGTGCCATCCATAAACGCACACGCGTGCGCACGTGTGTGTGAATATTAGCTGGAGAGGATTGAGACGGAAACATGACGCGTGTGGAGGTGAGGGAGGTGACGCATTCACGCACTGAGTTCAGCCCAGGTTGCACATTTCGCCAGGAAGATGGAGTCATGCATCACCCACACACCAACTGCTTTTCAAGATTGGTACTCCACATTACGCAATAGTGAAAAAAATAAGCATAACTCAAACTATCTTGATTTATTATTTATAGCCGCAGACGTAGGGGAAGCACATGACTTTGTTTCAATGTTTCCAACTTTTTAGTTTGAAATAAAACCCAGGTACCTGCGAGAGATAGTCAACCTTCTCGTCTCTAGCCTCCAATAAATACACAACTGCATTCTATGTGCGCGTACATGAGGAGAAAAAAAAAAGTGCAGTAATATTTATAGATGTGGAAAGCCACACAGGTCAAAAGGTTTCCCTCTGAGTCAGACAGGCTGTCTGCACTCCAGCTTTACTGCACTGTACCATTTAGTTTTGCTCTTAACCTCGCTTGATAGAAATCTAAGCGCGGTGAATGTGACGCTATATTTCACTGAAAGAGTATATATATATATTTATTGTTTTTTTTTTTTTTTTATGAAACATCAGGTGGGCAAAAATCAAATGTCTCAATGAAAGGTAGAAATTCCCAGATATTGAATGACAGATATTCAACGGTTACTATTAATTACAATAAATATTTTCTGTATAATTTAAAGGCTTAAAAAATACAGAGTTATTATTATTATTATTATTATTATTATTATTATTATTATTATTATTATTATTATTGTTCTGAAAAGGCTACTTAAAAAAATAAAAAGAAATTGATAAATAAGCGCCCCGGGGCTTTTGGTGGGTTGTTATGTACCAACGGAAAGTGAAGGTAACATTTAGTGACAGTTGAAATTGCAAATCTTTGGCTTAGAATTGCAGGGATGCGTGGGGGGAATTGGAGGATTCAGGGGACCAATTAGAATAATGTCCCGGTCGGCCTTTTTGTTTCAGCACGTGTCCCACACACAGCCACAGAACTTTATGGAGAATAATAGACCTGAGGGTCATTTTCTACCCTATCCTCTAGTTCCCGGGCCTGGCGGTGGCTTTTCCGACGCTGAGTCAAGGAGCGTGATGATGGTGATGATGATGAAATGCAAAGTGACAAGTGTGTTCGCCAAAGCAAAGCCACCCTAAATGTCTGAAAGGGATTCTACTGCCCCGAGGGGCCCAGAAGCAGCAGTGTTTAGTGGAAATCGACAATGTCAGATGTCATTCACACAAAGAGAGAGGGCGACGTGGCGACACCTGTGTCACTCCCATCGCTTTGAGACTCCGGAGACAGGAAGTGATGGCACGGAACACACAAAATCGGCGAGTTCTTTGGAGCAGAGTTGGTAGTTAAACTATGGCGTCGTTAAAACGTTAGCGTACAAATCCTGACTGCAGCTAAATGGAGAAAAAAAATAAAATCCTTGTGTTGTCTATGCAAGCACACACCCAAAAAAAGAATACAAATAAAATAATATTACAAAAAACATACCTTGAAATATAAAGGGGAAGCGTTCCACAGCCCCAGGCTCATTGGCAAAGAGAAAAATAATACTAAAAACAGGTCAATTGCGAGTGTTGTGATATAGATCACTCAGGTTAAAGAGTTTATCATAAATGCAAATGAATCTGAAGGAATGTATTATTCTAACCTTAACTTATGTTTGATTTTTAATCATTTACGCCTTTTATTTAAAAAACTCTGACTCTTTATTCTCCTCAGAGAGTGGAGCTCCATATTCTGTGAACAACATGACGCTCTCCCCCTGAGGAGAGATGTTGGAATCCTCTCCATCTGTATTCTGGTCCTGTTCGGGGCTCCTGGCCTCCCACACGTTGTGTGTGTGTGTCCCTCATTATCTTCTAAAGCCCACTCCAAATGTGTCGCGCACACAATGGAAGCCAGTTGTTTTGTCTCGGTGGTGATCCGGGGAAAATCTCTTTTTTTATATCTAAAGTAGAGAGTTTTTGTTTTTTGTTTTCAGCGTCGGATGCAGATTTGTTCCAACTCATCAGTATCATTTCTGATAATGGTTGGACCCAACAGATGCCGAGCGTCGACATAAACGGCACATCATAAATGCTCATCTATGACAGCTGCTCATTTTTTATTCTACGGCATAAAATCACAGTCCTCACAATGTATGGGAACATTTAACTGTTCAGTCTGAAACTATCATGACTCTAAGTCATATTTATATATGTTGCACAAATGTTTACACAAAATTCCCTCGCAGTAAACAAGATAAATATTTATGTCGCATAAATATATCTATATTTCAATTCTTTGAAATGACTTATAAAGTGGCAGTACCGGTACCATCAAAAGCAAAGCTATGAAAGTGACGTAAAAGTTTTATTTTTTAATTTTTTTCGGATTTAACCCAACGAACAACTTCGTCCTTCCTCGGCTTGTGGGAAAAAAATAAAGAAAAATCATTATCCAAAGAGAGCAATGTTTTTGGAAGCTGGAAATAGCTTGATGAATATTTCAAAAACCACTGGCACCAGCAGCTTTTTTTTTTCCAGGAGCTAGTTTCGGTGGTTGAAGGTGTGTGTGGGTGTGTGCGTTTGTGTGTTAGCCTCGCATGCGGTTGATTTCCGCGGCGCTAATCTGTGCGAGACAGGCCTGGGATTAGGGAATCACCAGGTAATCCAGCTTGTGTGTGTCTCGCTGTCACAGGCCGAACATGTCAGCCCGTCTGTTGCTAAATGTGGCGTCCAGCCGGCGAGCTGCGGGACGTCGAGGAGGGGAATTCCCCCCCCCCCCTCCCCCCGGAATAAACCGGAGGAGCAGTCAAGTCCCTAAAAGTGGCCTCGTGGTGATGGATATCCAGAATGTGTACATCTTCCGTTGGGTGGTCCCCCTTTTTTTTCCCAGTTGACCTTTTGAGGGGTCCATATATCTTAAGTTAAGTGCCTGACTCACCAGGGCGGTAAACATTTAATAACGCGTAATCGATGTAGGAGTTGCGAGGGGTCAAACGATGCCCTCTCCGACACACGCAGCGATTCCACCAAAGTTAGAAGGTCACTTTTCACCGCGTCGGAAAGAGCGAGAATCCACATATGAGTGGAGAAAGGCCACGGAGGAGCTACAACTCTGCCCCCCCTCCTCCTCCTCCTCCGAAACCTAGAAATTCAGACCTTAAGACCTCACGGTTTTGAAAAAGTAGAGGCTGTCTTCAGAGATCAAGACGGGGAGAATTACAGCGGCGTGGCTGGCGAACTCCTTTACACCTAGCTCAATCGATGCTGCCCACCCATGGCCGCCCTGCAGCGGAGTGACGCAACAGAGACGCCCGGAACCGAGGAGGCTCAGGCCTTCACCTCTCGGGTTAATATCCAGAGCTGAAATAAATCCTTTTATTTTCTTCACCCCGCAGCCAGCAGAAGAAAAAGCTGGGTGAGAGGGAGCGCCTTCTGCTGGCGTGCGGTCCCGCACAAATAAAAAGGCGCCAGCGCGACCGCACGATTCCAACAAATAACATTTCGAATTACAAGGCCTATCTATGTCGTTTGAAATCAAATCAACTGTCTGGATGCTAACTGCAAATTGCCCCGCTAGACATCACATTCATGTGGGTCGTAATCAGAGTCCAGGACAAAAGCACCAGACTCTGAGTCCGGTCTCTGCAGTGTGTGGTTAATCTCTTACCTCATTAAGCTGTATAATGTGCAATAAAATCCTCCTTCCAGCCACAGAAGCACCGAGGGTCGCGAGTCCAAGCGTTTTTGTCGGCGTGAGTCCCCCACGTGATGCTGAGGTTGTGGTGTTGCGTTGTCGGAAAAAATAAACACACCACCTGAGTGAGACCCCCTTCACCAGAGCTTTCCGTTAAGACCTGGCTAATCCTCCAACCCGGGAATACAGACAGGAGGAAATCCAGCCATTTCATCAATCATTCTGAACACATGTAAATGATCTGACTCCTAATTTTGATATCTAATTAAACCCAGGCAAGTTTCACGAATGGCAGATTTAAGTGGGTGCATGCAAAGGTTAAACGTGTAATCGGCTGTTTACAGGATAGAGTGTGTTCACATTAATGAGTGAATAAATAATGACGCATGCATACATGGCCAATACAGCCAGCAGTTCAAAAAAATGATTCGACTTTTGACAGGGTCTCAATCTCACTCACTAACTGCATAAATAGAAAACATATTAAATATTAAAAATGTAACCCATTCTGATTAGTTGTGACAAAACACACAAATAATAATAAAAAAAACATATATATACCATAAAGGCTTTTTTTCCCGCTCAAACTTGGATGCAGCACATCCAGTCACAAAAAAAAAGAGTTCAAGCTTTCTTCTTTTATCTAAAAATATGTTTCAAACCAGTTTGAAAGAAAACTCGTCACCACCTCATCTCCCCCAAATACAAATCGGCAGGTGAGCGCAAAAGTGAGTTTTCACACCGTGAACCTAAAAGCATCTCTCGACGCGTCTACCACGGACTCACTCTTCATCCATCTCAAAATAATAGTTCTCCAAAAGAGCAGCCTTCAGAGGTCATCGCAGTTTTCTCGCGCTGAATTCAAAACAGAGGCATCATCGACGCGCCAAATGAAATATTGAGATGCCGACGCTGCCACGACGTCAGAAGTGGTTTGAGATATTTCCAGTCCACGTGCCGCGCAAGGATTTTTGCCATCGCATCAAACTTCACTTCTGCCCCGGCGTCGCGCGATAACCATCCATCCCCGAGATATGGAATCGCTCCTCAAATATAATGCCTCAGGACAGAAACGGGGCCGTCTCATCGATCCGCTCCCATGGGGGCTTTAAATTCCTCCATGACCGCGTATACATTAGTGCGGTGAGAGCAGGAGAGAGAGAGAGTGGAGTTGAGAGCTTCCACTTACAGCACTTATCGCTGGGAAAAAAAACAAAAAAAACATCCTTCATACATCCTGGTGCTGGAAAGAAATAAACCTCAGACTTATAGTCCAACCTAAATATTCCGCAGGGACACCTTTAGGCTCCGCCCACCTGCTCCTGAACTTTCCTGGCCAGGTTGGACTTTTACTTTAAACCCGTGAATACTAAATTCAAATCCGCTGCTCCCGAGTAAAAAAAAATGTCACGTAAGGAGGACAAAGCAAGGACGATGTCAAGACGCGCCGCACCCGATGCCCGGCTCAGGAGAGTTGAAAAAAAACAAAAACAGAACAGGTCAGGTCTCTGCAGTTCACGGCCGAACCTGCGCAGCCCACTGAGGTAGAAATACGCAACAGCAAGACATACTGTCGATAGAAGACAAAGTCTGATTCTACGACCTAAAGGCATCAACACATTGCTACACCAAGCAAATACGAAATGTTACCAAAAACATACTGTATCAGAAAATATAGTATTTCTGTAAAAATCTTATTAAAAGAGAGAATATGAACCGAAAAGAAATAGCACGGCATCTTTTATTCTCTTTGCCAGTAGGTGGTAAGAAATCACCTGAAGTTACTCTCCTTGCCTCTAGGTGGCGGAGTTTCCATCCTTAGAACCGAACCGCTCCGACAGCGGCTTTAACCTCGGCCTGAGGTTAAATGTAGATGAGTGAGTTTGTCCATTTGTGAGTTGGAGAGTAAATCTAATAGAAACAAACCTGGAGCCGAGTCTCCCCCCGCCCCCGTAAATCTGGGAGTGTGTTGATTAGCCGTATGAATCGTAATAAAATCCCGGTGTCAGGTTCAACCCAAAGGCAAAACCAGAAACACAAACGCTTCTAAATCTCCTGAAGTGCAGCGAGCGTCCACAGGGAGACGGACCCACCAAATTAGATTTTTTTTTCTGTAGTAAGGGTTTGGCGTATTGATGTTTGAGCTGACATTTAAAAACTTTTTGATTCTCTCTCTCTCAGCGTGACAGGTTTGTCACCCCTCCTCTGGAGAGATAAAGTTTTAGGCCGGTTTTGTCTCCAGGAGAGACGGGAGACCAGATCCCAGCGTCTTTTTTTTTCTGTGTGTGTGTGTGTGTGTGTGGGTGGAGCCAATGTTTGATAAGGAGCCATTGTTTTTCTTTTTGATTTTACTGGCTCATCATCAGACGCAGAGTACAGTGGAGGGAATTATCACACAGCAGCTGTATGGAAATGGGTTGCTCATCCTTCAAAAAGTTCCTCGTTTGCAGCCTCGTTTAAAATGGAGGGCATTTGCAATGTGCATTTTTCAAATAACATGATATTGTGTTCAAAATCTCAGGTTATTTAATATAAATTGGCAACAAATACATCAAACAAAAAAAATGACCACGTTCAAATGTATCACGACCCATGTACAACCTATCCTGCCTCACCTTAACCCCACTGAGTGTCTCTGTACAGCATAATATACCTTTACTCTCTTTTATCTACCCATAAATGTTTGAAATACGGTTCCTGTAGCTGTTACACATTACGTGTCACCCCTTTGATTCACAACACAACAAGCCAGCGCACTCAAAGCCTCCCATCAAAAGCTACAGTGTGAACAAAATCAGGAATAATACTCTAAAAATGTCCTTGGGTGCATGTCTCTATTGTAACTGGAGCAAATGTGTTTGTTCCAAAACACAAACACAACTTCATGAATTAAAAAGTCAAATCAAGGGAATCTATTCAAACACTCGTGAGGCTTTTTGCTCTTTTTTAATGGACTTTAGCGGCCAAGTTGTTTTTGAACCATAGCCATCTTTTTCTTCGTTGGTGGATTAGCTGTTATATAATATATATATATAAATATACATGTACACAACGTGTGGCCCACTGCTTGAGTCTCACCAGACGGCTAAAGACACAACACAAGAAGTCATCTGCATTTTTGGTAGCAGAAACGATTTTTTTTTGCCAAGATCTCATCCAGAAGAGAAGGAGAGAGGAATGTAAAAATCACAGCACATCACTCCCAGGCTCCACCTCCGACGTCCTCGCGTTTGACCCCCCGCAATCGCAGCGCAGCCATGCGATCGACGTCAACACCTGAAGGATTTGTCTGATGAAAAATGAAAAAAAAAAAAATGAGTCTCTAATAACACCAATCACCATGACGGTATTTACACAGCCGCCCGGAGATGCACGTTGTGGCTGCTGCCAATTTACATCAGCGGGTGTGAAGGAGGTATTAGGGGAGCCACGGAAAAACAACTGTCAGGTTAGAGAAAGAGGCTGAGGGATGATGGAGAGACGGACGGAGGAGGAGACGATGAGTTGGGAAACAAATGTCAATTGATATAAAAAAATTTACACAGCCGCCCGGAGATGCACGTTGTGGCTGCGGCCAATTTACATCAGCGGGTGTGAAGGAGGTATTAGGGGAGCCACGGAAAAACAACTGTCAGGTTAGAGAAAGAGGCTGAGGGATGATGGAGAGACGGACGGAGGAGGAGACGATGAGTTGGGAAAAAAATGTCAATTGATATAAAAAAGGAAAAGAAGAAGAAGAAGAAGAATCAAGTCCAAACACCAGCAAAAGGATTGCTGGTGTTCTTTCTCTAGAAAGTTGCAAAAGGATACGACGGCCACAAAGCGAAATCCTGGAATCCAGAAGTCATTTTTATACCTGGTGGTAAAAAAACATTTTGGGCGGGAAAACAGCAACCTCAGAGGTTAGGTAGCTCTCACTGGGTCCGATTTTAATTGCGCTTAAAGCTTTGGTTGTTTATGACTGAAGCACAGACAGATTGGGATGTCGTCGGGGGGACGACGCGACACGAGCAAACATTGTCGTCCATTTGATGTGCGATTGTTTGATTCCGAAACCGCGGAGCCTCCATCGGAACAAAGCCAACTCCTCATTGGCCATGTGAGCCGGCAAAGTCAGCTCACACGTTAACTTTATAAAAGAGTGAGTTAAATCCAGGCGGCGGAATGGAAAAAATAAATAAATTAGAGAGAAATAATGATTATTTTAGAGTAAATGGTCCCCCTGTGTTGCACATAATCTAATATGAAAGTCTACTCGACTAATCTACACTTGAATCGATGCATTTCAAGGGTGACCAACCGCTGGCTCAGGAAATGATTCGTCAATGAAGAGGATGTCGATGAGAGACTCCTGAAATGATTTTTTGTTACAAGCTAACATTAGCATTAGCCCTTCCTGATTCCCAAACGTTCCGTCTTTTCAAACTTTTCACATCGGCATGGAGAAGTGATCAATAAAGCTATTTAATTGGGATTATTTATTTTTTAGTCTCTTCATACAATTGTGGACTTTAGTTTGGGGATTTTGCCGTCCTTTCCTGGCCCTGAAGGTCCTGGACCACATATTGTGGAACATGTAGGATTTACAGCCCATCAGGAATATATTGGAAACATTCCTCTTCGGGCAAAACACGGCGTGCTGATGCAGTGTAAATAAAAGGCGGAACACCTTCACCCTGAAAAGCGATCCGCAGATGGCGGCTCATGAATTTGGAGAGATAAATACCCATCGGCTCCATTCCATTCCGCTCAGACGTGCTTTATGTGACGCCACTTTCCTCACACAGAAAGAATCCCGTTGTCGCCGCGTCTTCTTTCTACCTCAGATTTTTTTTTGAAAGCCTGAGTGAGTGTCAAAGCAGATTTTTCGCCACATCGTGGGTCAGGTTTTTTTTATTTTATTTTATTGCTTCATTTTGGACCCCCGCCTACCACCCCCCATGTCCTGAGCTGTCACGTTGCATCCTTCACTCTTCCAACCTCTCTGTCGTGCAATTATTGTTGATGAAGAGCCAATGAAAGCTGTGTATGTGACAATCAAACCGGAGCAAAGTCGATTCCAAGTAATCGGGCAAAATAAAAATAAAAATCTCTGTGGTGCCACGGAAACATCTCAAAGCTTTAAGTTTGTGGCCTGTGTAATACAGAGGTAAGGACACCTCTCCAGGGATAGTTGTTGATATTTACATTGTGTAAATAGAATTTGGGTTTGTTGTCTACACTTGTATGGCATGAGTTTACACTGCAAACGCTAACAAGTGTAAAAATGGCACAAACAAGATCAAATTAGCGATAAATAAGTGAATCCTTCTTTCTACTCCTTTGTGAACATGTTTTACATTTATGTTGTGATATAGCTTTATTGCCTTTGACTAATAATCTTCTTTGTTTTGATTGGCTGTAGTTTTGTGTTGTTCAAAACAAAGAATTTCTTCACCATCATAGCGAGGACAGGAAGTGCGCAGCTACGTGACATATGCGTGACATTTTTTGTGCGTCGAAGGTGTGAAGGAGCCGGCAGACGGCGGTGACCCAGGGCCCCCCCCCCACACTCTTGGTTAAAGCTAAATTAGAGCTCGATGCGAGGCGATGGCGCCTCCCTAAAGAGCGTTACCATTGTATTGACAATTTGCTAATCGAGTTAGAGGACGGACGAACATCTGGTCTATGTAATAACACCCATTATTAAGCCGCTCCGTGCGCAGACTGCAGAAGCAGCTGCACCCCCCCCGCCGTATGTTACACACGTGTCACGCGGCCTGTCACTTTGTCTTTCCCTTATCCTCTGATCTAATTTAATTGAACGTGCGCCTTTGTAAGAAAATCAACGGAATGTTTCGTTCACTTGCTCAGGTTGAGGTGAGACGAGCGGTCCCTCGGCGAGCTTATTAGCGCCCGTGTAGAAACTTCAGTGTCATTTAATGGAGGTACTTGTATTTCTTACCCCCTGCTGTGCGGCGTTGTGGTTCAAACAAGTGGCAGAATCCTCATTTCCAACCTTCACCTGCACATAAACCCTCAACCTCTGCGCGCGCACGTTGTATCAGAACCAAGTTTTTTTTATTCTTAAATGAAAAAGCCAACATCTATAAATAAAAGCTGAATGCACTAATTAGATTTGCTTTGTAGCACAAAATGGCTAATCAGGTGTAATTGGAAATTGCCAGGACTTGCTGAGCCCCTTCATGTACAGTAAATATGACTTCAATTTCCCATTGGCGGCCTAAAAAACAAATCCTCCTATAGATTGTAAATGTCACATCTCTAATTACCTCCAGGCCAAGCACAGATTTAGAGTAATTACATTTTTACTCCTCTGTTCTGTTATTTGGCATCAGCGGTGCACGCTGACTGTCACAAGAGGACTTAGAGCCCGGGATTACCAAAGTAAATCAGAAAGCTTCTTATCCCCAGGACCTTTGACAGTGTGTGTGTGTGTGTGTGTGTGTGAATGAGGGAGGAGCCAGGAATTGTTTGTCAATGCCACGAACCTAGTTAATTAGAATGTGTGTTTGGTGTGGTCGTTAGATTCACTCATCTCCCACTGATTGAAACCACAAAGGCCGCCATTTTCTAGCTGTGTGCGTATATATACAGTATATATGTTATATGAAGTGAAGTTGTAATCTGATGTCATTTTCAAACCTCTCGCTAGCAGTAGAACAGTGAGCTGCTGTGATTTCAGACGAGCCGCCTGTGGATTTTGGTTTGGCTGATTTATGAGAGTAAAAGGTTGACTGTAACGCAGGGGATACATTATTTAGCACAACGGTGTGGTTGTGGAGCGGCTTCTCAACACCCTGAAAAGGAACCACGCAGGATGAACAAAGCCAGCATTCAAAAAAAAACAAAACATGCTGGTGTTTTGAGATGAGCTCAGGGGGAGAGGTTGGATGACTCTGCAGATCGTGAGTGGAGAGTGAGAAAATGAGAGCTGGCCCGATTTGGCCTGCAGGTGCCACCGTCATTGTTTTGTTTTGTTTTTTGTTGTGGCACAGGAGATGATGCACGCACATAATTCTCCCGTTAGGGTAATAGGAGTCGGTGAGTAGTTGTGCATCGATTTGCTCTCTGCCGAGCTACGTCTGCGCCATAAAAACGTCCTGGAAGGCCAACAGCTCTTCAATTTCTCCAATTGTTGTACCCCCCCAAAAAAACAATAAACTGCCACCTCCTAAATCATCTCAGTGACCACAGCTTGGTGTCATTTTATCAGCAGATATAATGATTTAACTCGGCCTGCTGCAGAGAGAGAGAGAGAGTCCTCACTGCCTCTGTGTGTGTGTGTGTGTGTGTGTGCGCGGAATGAAACCACGCCAGTGTCGAGGGAATTCAAACCAGTATTAGCATGAGCGGCGGAGTTTTTTTTTTTTCCCCTCTGGTTGTGTGTATGTCGTGTTGTCTGATGAGACTCCATGACAGCCCGGGGGCCTCCAGGCTGAGCTGAGGTCTTATTGACGCGCAGCAACGCGGCTTTGCCGCGACCGCATGCCACCGTGGCCAATGCCAGCTGATCCGCCCCGGCTCCGCCGCAGACGCCCTGATAATGATGTTTGAAGACACAGCGGGGAGCGGTGGAGGCGAAGAGGAGGTGGAGGAGGATAAACCCAGAGTGTGAAAGAGAGAGAAGACTTCTTAATTCCTTCTTTAAAGAATATGAATTCTGAACCAGGCCAAACTTCTACTTGAGTCAAAAAACAGATTTAGCAAAGAAACGCTCAGAGTTCCACAAAAGACTGAAGACATAACAATGAAGTCAGTATTTATGGACATATGCAGATTTTGACATGGTACGCAGGCTATTTCTGACAGGGCTGGATCCGAACATTAAACATTACCATTCAAGGCCAATTTTCGTCGTTAGTGGCAAAATCCAATGGATTACAACAACAGAAAAAAGCGAAATCTGGATGCCTTTGAAATACTTCCAAATCAAACATTGAAAATATTGCACATTTCAATGAAAATGAAAAAAAACATTGGGCTCATTCCTTGGTTAGCTATGGAGCTAAGAATCTTTGCTTCCGTGATGAACGGCAGATAAAACTGATAAAGATGCTTCAAACTGCAAAAAAAACAAAAAAAAACAGCCCATGTTCCTCCTGCAACATTAATGACATCTAACCGAAACGGAAACTCAACCTCTCGCTGTTTCTTCAGGTTTATAGTCAATGTCTGTGTGTGTATTCTCCACTCTACATGTAATCTGTCACTACTCGACCCTGACCGCACGTATCTGATGTCGTCCACTGGAACTGGAGAGCAGAGACGGTGGCGAGAAGCCAAACAAAAAACAAAACAAAAAAAAAAAACCAAGGACAATGATCCGGTTCCACCGGCGTGGCCGATTTAAACCCACAGTCGCCTCCCGTGACAAATACATTCCGCAGCGTGACGTTGGCGGTGGAAAACGAGCGGAGAATATGTGGTTTTGTAGAAGTTGCGTGTTACTATGCCAACCATAGATAGATTTCCACCATAGACGAAATAAAAATAGCACGTTTGAAATGCCACAAAGGAGAAGTTTAGTATTTCTTCTCCCCTGTAGGTAACGCCAGTGGGATGAGGAAGAGAAAAAAGGTTTGACTGGCCGAGTCCTTTTTATTTATTCCGGAATCCCAATTCTTTAAATGGTGACATTTGACGCTATAACTCATTTCTATTGATTTACGAGTCGCCGGCCCCTCGGCCCCTCCCTGGTGACGTTTCGATATTCTCATTCCGGCCACGAATAATTCACTTCACAAGACGACTTGCTTGATTAATTTCATTACCGCTAAACAATGGTGGTCACAGTGGTTGCCTGCCTTGGTGTCGGTGACGACGGCATTAGCCTCGACTGGGATATTGTCGCCGGTGTGAGAAGTAGCAAATGATTCTTATTTTTCACATTGAACACACGTATGCCAAGAAACAGGCGTGTGGCATCACACAATCACACCAACCCTAGATGAATACATGATTTTGGTCCTATGCGCTGCCATCGATCACAGCGCGCAACTAGACGGCCCAAAAGTGTCCCAGCTGTGCCCACGATGCCTCTGCGCCCGTCGTTATTGAATAGTTTGAGAAAGTAGCACAAAAAAGCCGTTGTTTGTCCCAGCCGGGCCTCCGTAGTCCCTCCTCCCTCCCGCTGCTGTTTAATGACACACCAACGCCGTGCCACCACATGAAAAAGCAGCGAGAATGGGAAGGACACCGGCTGAACTCCAGACTCCGCCCCCCTCCTAGCCAAATCGAGGGATTCGCCATGCGTCTTCGTTTTCAGAATCAATTTCATACGCTTTCATATGCAAATCAACAGGACTGCATTTAGTCGATTGCGGATTCAAGTGACTGAGCACATTCCTGTGGTGGCACACGGACAAGTTGTGTGATAAAAAAAAAACAAAAAAAAACGCTGAGGTTGCGTTTGCGCCTGTCGGGAGGAGCAACATTTCCCATTAGGATGCTCTTGGCTCTGTTTCACTAGATTTGATTCAATATGCAGCAGGAGGGCCTCTGAGAAATCACACAGCCTGCAGGGTGCGTGCCGTCGTAATGTGGCCCCGCCATGAAAAGCGCGATTATTACCAGGTTAATGGAGAACTCCGAGTGAATGACAACCTGCGTCTGTCTATCAAAATATCCTGGGAATCTGTCTTGTGTCACTATAGAATTTAATGTTTTATTGAATATTTATTGCATGGCTAAATCCGACTCTGGTTGCTTAGCGACTATACATTTAAAGCATATGGCTCCTTTTTTTTTTTTTTTTCCCTCCTCTCAATGGCTTTGGCTCATTTCTGGAAAAGTTTGTTAACATTCTCAAAGCTCCAGGTGCATTTATCAAAAAAACACCTCGGCCTGCTAAACCTGCCAAAGGTCATAACTGCACCCAAACCTTTTAAACTTGTGCTGCGAAAAACAAAGTCAGACGGTCCCAAAGTTCATGGTGCCGAACGGCGGCGTGGGAAATGGAGCGTCACGTCCGTCATGAAGGGTGCGTTATATTTGTCGAGCTAAGCGGACGCTATTGTGTGCCAATTTGAATAAAGATGCGCGGATCTGAACTGTGGAATAGTTGTACGTCATATCGAGGACGTATACTGTATGTACAGTATATACACATATATATGCATATATACACACAGCATAACACAAAAAATACCTCAACACATTGGAATTGATATATTATATTTCTCTGCTGTCTTGTGCCGTATTAGTGGCAGAAAGGAAGGCAGCAGTGTGTGACACAACGTTACAACACAATCACTGACAGGTGGTGGTCAGGTGAGCGGCTCCTTCACCTTCCCCCCCCCCGGCACAAGACGGATGATGTCGGGGAAGGCGATTCAGCAAGCCATCACCAGAGCCGCTGGAAAATGGACCAAAAAAAAAAGAAAAGAAAAAGATGAATACGGTTGTTGTGTGTGATTTAGTAGAAAGGCACATTTGGTAATTGCAGACAGACGAGTAATTGCGGGGGTGTTCTCATCCTGCTTCCCTTCTAAAGTGCTTTCGTTTAACTGCGGCGGTGACTTTGCTTCGTCTTTGCTGGTAAACAGGAGAATAAAGTGGAATAAATGAATAATGCTGCCTTCTGTTAATGTCGACTCCAAAACAGACATGCAGTTGATTTCTCAGAATCGCTACCTACCTGCAGCATTAGGAGCCGAAATCGCAGGCAATATTAGATATAATGAGCATTTGGTTTAGTGCTTCTGCCCTGAAAGATTGCTAGCGGTGGTGTATTTGTTTTTTTTACAACCAAACTTTATTTATCTTATTTGATTTTTTTTTTTTTGTTATATATAACATTTATTTTTGCCAGATCAAGAAATTGTTAAAATGGCTAGATCGATGGATATTGATCTTTTTTTGTACTCAGATTTTTAAACTTTTTTTTTCCATTCCATTACACAGATATGGATTTCACACCCAGGTCTCTCATCTATAATTGTATATCATTCCAATAGCTTTCCTCTGAAAAATGGCTGCCACGGTGCTTCATGGTAATTTCAGACATTTCACGCGAAACACACACGGTCCAAAACGTCCTCTATTCCCATTAACAAACTCAACTATTGGAACTAAAGGCAATTCATACAATATGCAAAATGAAATTCAAGTAAACGAGGAGGGCTGCCAACTTATTTATTTCTCCCTCCTCCTCCTCACCAAATAAAATGGTTTCCACCAGCTGGTCCCCCAGGCCACTTTGAGACATCACTTCAGAATGACTGGTTATGTGTGAAATGTGGATTACTAAACTCACTTTAATCACTCATTTCATTCCTCAGACCGTCACAGCAGGCTCGCTAATGCCGAGTAAATCAACAAAAGCCCATGTGCGTAACTCTAACATGAATATATGAGCCTTTTTTTTTTTTTTTACTTGATGTGCTGCCTTTGACTTGGCAACGTGTGCGTTTCATTTTTTATTTTATTGATTTCGATTTTTCATCCAAAACTCAACTACCACAGGCAACCTGAGCCGGATTTAAAAGCGTGGGCGGCCTCACTTTACAGGCCCGTGGCTCCAATAGCTCTTTATTTGAAAAAAAAGATCTATGTATTCGGAAACGATTTTGATGGACGTGACATTTCTGTCACACCAGAAGTGCTTTTCCCGCCCCAAAAAACAGGTTCTCATTTGAAGGAGCATTTAGGCCTTTTGTGGAGTGTTTTTTTTGGGGGCCTTCAGGACCCTTATAAGCTTTGACACCCAGCCACTGTGGTAGTTGCAGCTGTCAACAAACATGCAACACCACAATCGGGCCTTTTCGCCTATCTTTGCTAATTCATGAAATCAATGCTGCCTCTCTAATAATTAACCGAAATGCCGGGAAATATATATATATATATGTGGATTTGCTTGTGCGTGAACAGACTGTGTGCAGACTGCAAAGTACATTATTGTACAAAATGCATGCGCTTGATCACAGACAACCGCGCACTGGTACATGCGGCATACTAATGATCACGGTGACAAATTAACATACCCGTGTAGATGTTGAGAATATCGACGATGCCACATACTAAGAGCACGGGGACAACACTGGCCTGCGTGCACACCGGGGTGTATCCTCTTTGTTTCCCTGAGAAAGAGATGCACATCTCTCTGAGGGTGTGCAGACCAACGCGGTGAAACATTTAAGACTCGCGTTTGGCATCACAGCCATTCACTTCTATGAGCAAATAAACCGGGGCTGGCCCCCGGCTTGCAAGGGGAACCTTCACTTGGATCCATAAAACTGTCAGCAGCCGCCTTTCCTGCCCGGGTCTGTAATGCGCAGCCACAGCGGTGAAATAAAGACCGTCTCTGCCTCTCTGCAGCCCGATATCATCATGCGTCATGGAAGTAACCAACGCGAGCAGGGAGAACAAAGAGACGGCTTGAACAAAAAGCAAAAAAATCCTGCACACATTTAAAACCTTTCGCGGCCAAAACCACCGCTCCGATAGGGTTTGCTATCTCCTGCTGCAACATCAATTCCCATCGCGTCTGTTATCTACACTTTCTGTGGCATCTGATAAAAATGGTCTTTGGTACATATTCTCCAATAACATTAGTCCTAAATCCCACATTGACTGATCTTAATCAATGCATATCATGCACATGGCTAAATATAGGAGCAAGGAGATGTAATAATACCCTTTTATCAAGGACCAGGATTTCCTAGAAAAACAAACCTTGCCTGGAGCTGATTGATTTCACACCAATGCATGTTTTGATTCTAATTGAAGAAATATAATATCTTCTCAGTATGCACATAGACGATGAATCACAAATTTGCTCAGGTGTTAATTAAAAGGAGAGCAGCCAAAAGAAGAATCTTTGAAAACCTGGCAGAAAACATGGCTCATCAAATATGTTGATACCAGATTAGGAACAAAAAAAAACAAAAAATGTGCCGGATAATATCGGCACCTTCCTTTCTCCTTTTTAAATTTGGTAAAAAAAAAAATCAAGGCTGGGTTTTGGGACGCAGACGTTAGTCAGTGTAAAGTGACAGATGGCCAACTCTTGATTTATTTTCCCGCTTGATCCGGTGCCCTCCGCGATGTGACTGAGATTTCAAAGGCGTGACATTAATCTGCCTGGTGTCTCGCAGTGGGGCCGAGGAACTAGTTCAAGGTGGAACCAATAAAAAGAGCAAAAAGTCCCAGGAAGTGACGGAGGCAGCAGAGGGCACATTAGCGGCGTTCACAGGGACGGCTCAGATTAGCTCGGTGAGAGGACGACCATGTGGGAAAGTCAAGGTTGGGACAGGAAAAAATGCTGAATATCCACTTTGGGAGAATGACCCACGGTTTATTATTTATTTTTTATTTTTTAAAGTTTCGAGGCTGTAAATGATGGAGAAAACTCAAATGAAGAATGAAAGTAGATGATGACTATAATCCCATGGAAATCTGGCCTGTTTTTTTCCTGGGATATCAAATGCTAGATTTCATCCATCTGCTGTTTGGAATTAAACGTAATTTTTTATAATTTTTTTTGTTCTCTGGATGACTTCCCCCTGTTTATCAGCCAAGGAGAGATTTAAATCCACTTTTATTTTATTAAAGCCTCCTGACAAAAAACAAATGGACTACACTTATACAAGTAACTCAATGGTCTGGTCATGATTAATAGGGTAGTCATGATGTCATAACTGTCACTCAGTGAAAACATACCATTTAACTAGAAGTGGCTAGAAGTGGAACGGAAACTGGTGTGATGGCATAATTAGCTCTAATTGACCGGTTGTCAACCTGCACATGATGAAAGGCAAATTCAACCCTGTGATATTTTTGTTGCTCTATATTTATTTTATTTTTCATCTGATGTTGGAGGTAGGGGAAAAAAGTGACCCCACATCCAGGAATCTTTTATTTAGGGGGGGGGTTTCATCCTAATGAGCCGTGCTAAGTAAATATTAAAAAAATAGGTTAAATGTTAACGGTAAACAAAACCCCAAAACACTCTTTTATTTATTATTATTATTATTATTTTTTTGTTATTGATCTGTGGGACTGTGCACTGAGCTGATGATATTTGGAATAATCTGGCACCCACAGTGCACTGAACTGAAAGTCACGATACGTCCAAACTTTTTTCCAATTTTATCTGCGGATGTCCCATCCGTCCGTATCACGGAGTTGGAGAAATGTTCCTGGTGGAGAATAAGCAGAGCACGGTGTTCCCTGCCACTTCCACTCAGACTCGTCTCTGCGCGATGCGTTCAGGCACCTGAGTGAGACGTTTCCCGCTTCCCAGCTTCCTTTCGGGTTGAAACCACCGATGTGGCTTTCTTGAAGACAATGACGGATGCAGCTGTCCACCAGACTGACGCGTTCGGCGAAATGATATTACGTTCGAACCTTTTTTTGGTCCTTTTCATGGCTAACGTTGCAAACCAGACCTGCCACATGTCGGTGGGAATATTTCCGGGTGACAGGACCATCCGTCACTTGTCTGTGGGAAGCGATACCCCTCAGTAAATTACTTATTACCATTATTATTATTATTATTATTATTATTATTATTATTATTATTATTATTATTATTACTATTATTATGTAATAATAATTCCTTGCTTTTTGATGAAGGGTCAAGATTTTTCTAACTGATTTTTTAAAATCTTTAGTTTAGCTTCAAATCTTTCAAATATTCACTGTTTTGATGGTAACCGTGTTGCCTTGTCCATGGAGGCCAGTCATAAAAGCGTATTTAATGACATTTAAGTCACCGGCTCCCTGAGGTGTGGAGTAAAATAGTTTTTTTCATTTTTTCAAGAAAAAATGTCATCCCACACCAGAACAAAATGCTAACAAGCAACTTTAAAGGATGGATTAGTGAAAACAGGCCCAAGCTCAGAGACCTCTGAACATCCGAAGGTGGAGCCTCCGGTGGATTTAATCCCCCAAACACAGAGCGGATTATCCAAAATCTCGAAATCAGTGTTGTTCTTGGCTGTTAATACTGCGATTGACTCACTCGGCATCTTTAAGCTCGGAGTTTCAGACACCCACGGATTCCATTCATTCATAAATGGATAGAACATTCCATATTCTGTTCCTTTACGCTGATGGATGGTGACTGGTTTGATTTCCGACATCACAAAGGCTAATAGCAACATTTTTGACGTTTTGCGGGGGAAATAACGCTTTCATGCTCAGAGTGAGATGAAAAGATCGATAGCGCTTTCCTCCAATTTGTTAAAGACAGAAGTGGAGCATGAGAACAGCTCAGCTGGGCTGTGAGGGGAAGCATCTCTGGTGTGGTTCTGTCCGAGAAAAAAAAAGTAAATCCGAAAAAAACAAAAAAGGGAAACTCCACAGATCAATCAAACTGGGGGCTATTATGGGATGTTTTTATCTCAGAAAACGAATGAAAAAAGAAAATAATTATGATTTTCAGGACCTCAGGCAGCAAAATATTATCAGAAAGAAGATTATTATTTAACATGTTACATTTAACACCACACAGCTTCATTAGCAGAAAGGGGGCGGGGCTTATTATGCGTCCTGTTATCTGTGTGTGTGTGTGCGCGCCACGTCTCCACAAGTGACCGTCAGGCTCTCACACTGGAGCCATGGGCGGCAAGTTATGAAGATCACGGGGCTAAACGGCCGCTTGTGTAATTGTGGGTTTCGATAGATGCGCGGGGCGGTGTTGTGGTAGCCTCGAAGGCGTGGTGCGGCATATCAGATGAGTGCGGCTGCTGCAGCAGGAGAATGGAAATGTGCGCCTTGCCCCCTCCCTGCAGCATCGCTCCCGTTCAGCTAATATTTCACCCTCTATCGTCGATGCCACATTTCACATCTCTGCTCTCAGCCGCTCCTGTGATTCACTGACATCATTCAAACGCGGTGATTGGTGCAGGCTGTTTTTTTTTTTTTTTTATTGCCATCACAGGCCGGTGGGCAGGAAATCTGCCCGTTGCTGTTTAACAGGCTGCAAAGTTACGCACGGTCACTACATTTCATTAAACAAGACAAGGTCAGCGGCCCGGGGCCGAGGCTCCGTGTTTTACTGGCTGCTAAACGGCTGCTGACCTTGTTGTAACCTGACAGACGCCGCGGAGGGGGCGGAGCCGACATGCTGCTCAGCCGCCACACGCGGGATGTTTTCCCCACTGCGTGTGCATAATGTCACGGATCGGAGGCTCCATTGCAATATTACGAATTGCTCCGTGGTGACTCCGTATTTTTAAAGTCCAAGTCTCTGGTCCCCCTCCCTCCATCCATTCTGTTTATCTACAATTATAAGATTATTTCCCAAAATAAGCTACATATTAGCTACAAAAATGTAAAAAATGACAAAAATAATACTTCCGTTGAAATCACAAATGTCAAAGTGTCAAAGAACCATATTATGTTTTGTTTTACTATGATAAATCAATGTCGCTAGGTCATCTCAGAATGTATTATTATTTTGAAAATAAATATATATCTATTTTTGCTATTTGTTTAGACTTCTCCATCATTTTTTTTTAAGCCTAAGCCTATGCTACTCCGACTGTTTTCAAATCCTGGTCGGATTATGAACTTTACAAACATGTTATATACTCCCTGACCACATGGTTTCTTCTTCTCTCCTCTTGTCTCCTCTCTCTCTCTCTCTCTCTCTCTCTCTCCCTTTTCTTTCAAGTCCTCCTGGCTGCTGGCAGCGTTCCACTTTGTTCAAAGACTCCTCCGCTCAGTTGAAAGCCAGGAAGTTGAACATTCATTACTCCTGGGTCACATGAGGCGATTAATAACCTTATAACTCATATTGGACATGCGTAAAATAGAGGCCTGACCTTCTCTTAACCCGACTTCAGCAATAGATGGAGGGTGTCCATTAATTGAATAAAAAGGAGTTTCAATGTAGTCTAGGCTCCAGCGTTTACTTTGGCCTTGCTGGAAATGTTATGAGATCCCCAGTTAACAAGAAAAAATGCTGCTGCTTTTTGTGCGCGCACCGATTCATTCGTGTTCCCTAAGTGCACTCCATTCACGTTGTCATTTTATCTTGAAATGTGATTATACGCAGCCTTTTAGCGGGAAACTCTGCACACCTACTGGCGGACAAACCGCCAAAATCAAATCAAATGTTTATTTTTGTAGTTTGCTGACTTTTCTGCAGCCCGTCTCTGCAAATTCTTTCAATTCATCCTGAAACTTTTAGCAGATTTTATATTTTATCCGCCAGTGAGCCATCAATTAGCATTTCCATCTCCGCTGTCCTCCTCCCCACAGCTCCCCTGACTCGCCGCCGTTCGCTTTTGTCATTCTAATCTTTTCTTCTGGCGTTACTACTTTCTTTTGACCTCGGGTCTGTGTGTGTGTGGGGTTGAGGGCGCGAATGTTTGGTTTGTGCGATTTGCATTCACGGTCGTCCCCTTAAAGGCAGCAAAGTGGAGGAAGGCGGAATTTGAATTTCCATTTAAAGCTTTCCACTGGCTATCTAAAGGGATACATTTTTCCTTAATCTGGGTCAACATGCCAAAGAATTATAAGTATATAGAACTCATTTTAGATGTGCAATTCATTTTCTGTTTGTACCATCTATGGACATTTGTACGATTTTTCAGCGACACAAACTCCACCAAATAAAAAGCAGGAAAGAAAAATACCAAGCAAACAGTGCCACGCAGTGATTTAACACAAATGAGCAGATTACAGATTTAAACCGTAATATGGGCGACTCTGTGATGTAAGAAGTTGTCACCCGATTTACCCAGACGTCGCCCCTGGCGACGGAGATAATTGCCAGCAATATTTCACACCGACAGCAACAGTAGGGGCACGACCTGATGCAGCTCAGGAAAAAAAAAAATCCAAATTTCTCCTCTTTGACACATCATAACTCAACCGCTCCGATCCATCACGACGGAAGGTGAGAGCCAAAAGGAAAAAGTCCCTGACAGGGATTTGACTTATCGCAGTTCACGCGGCAGCTTGTTGAGTTTGAGCTATTAGAAAGAGGCGGCTTTCCTTTTTTCGGGTCAAAAGTGTTTTGTATTTCGGAGACATCTTCGTCGCCTGGAATGCTGAGGTGTTTCTCAAACGCCAGTCCCATCAATGAAATGACCCAGAAACCCATTTTTTTTTCCCGCCATTTTTTTTTTTTTTTTTGCTGTGAAGCTACATCCATGCTAACACTAATAATCCTTTTGCTTGTGTTCATTTCTACATATGTCTACCAATAGTTATTTGACATTGGTGATATGTCTGAAATAGATATACCGGTGCATGCTAAATGACAATCCTCTTCCACCAGATTCTTTTGGAACCTGGCTGTGCGCGTTTGGTCAAATTCGACCACAAGACCATTTGTGAGCTCCAGCTGGGTTCTGCAGAATGAGACCTGGCTGGTGGCCAGGTTTGAGGTGAGGGGGATCGTCTGTGCTGGACAAGCCCGAGTTCTTCCACTTTGTACACTGGGCGAAAAAAAAATCTCCATGAATTTGGCTTGTGCACAGAAGAATGTGTCATGTGGAAGTGGCAAAGCTCTTTTCCAAAATTTTGGCAACACAATATTGTAAAATATTAGCTTACGCTGCAGCTTTAAAGTTTTCCTTCAACAGGTTGAATTTTAAGTTAGAGATGCACTGATTCACTAAATATGACGTTTTTTTTCAAATGTACAACCACTCCATTGAAGATATTCTCAGGAATAAATGAATTCACTCTCCCGCACACACATATTTACACTGTGCTCTGTATTTGGTATTATCTGGTAGACCTTCTGATTGTCCCTCATCACATACAGAGAGCCGACAAGTCAAGAGGCTCCAGAGTGGAAGGAATCAACATATTTTGCATTTCCTCATGCTAATAAATCTGCTTGGCTCCATTTCATTTCCCCTTACTCAATCATCCACCGCACATGTGCATTATGTATAGAATTGATTGTTTTCTCTCTCTCTCTATCTGATTGCAGTGTCGGAATTTAATGTGCACTCAGTAAATCAGTAAATCCAGCACAGATATTAGATGGCAGCATTGTAACATCTGACGGTTTTCACTGCTTTTTCAATCATGTGGAATTTAGCCGCACGATTCCAGCCAACGAGAGGAATAATTGGTTTTACTCAGTAATGACACACTGAACACTGACGGAGGTCATGTGTGGAGCTCGGATATGTGAATGATTGAAGGTGTGTTCATTACCATTCACTGATCCCCCGTCATTAGTGAGTTGGATTATTGCCACAGGGCTTTTTGGTCCACGGTCAAAGTCTTAACTTTAAGCTTTGATGAAGGAACAACACACTTTACTCTCTTCTAAGAAATAATAATCATAAAAAAAAAAAAGAATATCAACCATCCTCTCTGTGGGCCATTCAGGGACACAAATCCTCTGCTTCACACTGAATATAAATTCATTGGTATTTTTCAGCATTGATTTCTTAGCAGTAGCTGGATTGTTGCTAAACTGCCAAAATCTGAGCAAAGGGAATACTACTAGTTGACAAAGATTCCGAAATAAAGTCATTAAAATGTTTTACAGTCAGCCTGGTTGTTTGATTATCAGTTGATCAAGTCATTTAATGGCCAAATCTTTAAATGTCACTTTAAAATCTGTCTTTTTTTAAGAGTGTACAATCGGCCAAAAAAATGTCGCCCCATCACAGAAATGTAAAATGTTGTTTTGTATAATTTATGCTTTATATTGAATCCAATAAATAAAAACTAATGAATAAATAAACATCACTGGCTAACCTCACTACATTTGGGTTACTTTAAAAATCTAGTTTACAAATTCCCCCGTAAACTTTTTCCCAGGCACGCTAGCAGCCAAACTTTGTCCAGATCCATGCGTTGTATATTTAATATGGTGAGGACACCGGCTTTGCATCCTTCCAGTGAGTGGGCGTCTCACGGACCACTGGAGTCTGGTGCAAAACGCACGGACCTCACCGCAGACTCACACGTGACTTCAAGCTTCTAGTCGCTCCGGTTGAAAGTGACACAATCTGAGGCCACTGGACGCGTGGAAAAGTACAGCTCCACTTTTCTGTTCCAGACAACAGGTGGCACCCAGCAAATCACTTCAACCGCTTGGATTACAGCAAAAAAAAAATCTCTTGGCTGTTCTCTGCCGCCAATGAGCCAAAAACACAAAGCCTGCTGGGATTGGACCATCAACGATATGACTAATTTATTGAGTGGATGAGTGGCACAGATTATTAATTATTATCGCGATTTTTCGCCCGATGCCACTTTGCATGTTAGGTTGTTTTTTTGTTTTTTTTGCTACTCTCTTTTAACATGTCATCGTCGTTATTTCTGGAACCGATTGCTGACTTGAACCAACAGCAGGAACAATTAGCATCTGACTGCTGTGTAGAAACAGCTCTTGTTAAATCCTCACATATGTCTCATCAAAGTTTTTTTTTTTTTTTTTTTTTTCCCATGAAGCACCGTCGGTGCATCCTCGTCCGCCCAGCTGAGGCAGGATTTATCGCCACCCAGCTAAGTTTTTTTGGAAATGCCAAATATCATCCTGGCAGTAAAGACACGTTTCTCTCCTGAGGGACATCTTGCATGGCAGGCTCTCAGCCATCTGTGGATTGGGCGATCCACTCTTTTAATTATTTATCTTTTTTAATTAGGGGCTCTCACTCCCTGTTCTCTGCAAGCCCTTTTTATTTTTTATTTTTCCAACTGTCCAAACTAAACAAACTATACAAACAAACCTTCTGGTATAACCCCCATACGTGACATAATGTTAAAAAAAGAAATGGAATAAACATGCACCCGCTGACATGTACGTTTTTTTTTTTTTAAGTAAGTGTTATAACTGTGTGAAATGTTCGGTATGGTGGGGGTTTAAATCTGAAACAACCATCTGCCTGTTTGCATTTATTTATTTTTTTATATAATCCGCAGAAGGTTTGCTGAGCATGCATGTTCCTTTGTCCAGCAATTATCCATTTCACGTTCATGCAGCCTCAGACATTAGCACTTAACAAGGTACCAGGACAACCGCGCTCTTCTGCTCCTGGCCACTGAGTGGTACCCCGGGGCAGATGTTTTGCTCACAAGCACTTTAATAGCAATAAAATGGAAATAAATTGTTATTTTTACCACAGTGGAGCGGCATTTGTACCTTCGAAAAAAAAACATTTCTGCCCTCATGTGTAAGCTGATGGGAGACGGCAGCAACTTTTGTGGACTGGAATATTTAGACCGTTATGTTCATGTCATGTTTGGACTGGTTGGTCACTTTATATTTAGTAAGTTAATATATCTCGCCAGCCAAGTAACAAAAAAAAGGCTCTATGCATTATTAGAGGGGAATTTATTCAGATTTATATATAACATGGCATAGTTTGAATGATTTATTTATGTTGTTGTTTCTTTCAAATAGTTTTTTATTTCATTTTAGTACTGTATATTCATTTTTATGGACCCAGTTCATACCATTTTACTGTGTGTGTTGTATTCATAACACACTCATAATAATTTGATTTTCTCACTTTTTTGGCTGTCACCTTCCCAGACGGTCATTTATGACGTTGAGAATCATTTAGGACACACCGCAGATGACTTTCAGGTTCGCCATTTGACTGCACGACGAGGAATGTAGATCTGCACTTTAAAAGAGAAAGGGTCAAAAAGTCATTACTATGGTAATGCGATGCAAAGGCCAGAGGCAAGACGCCAACAATTGATCTGGAAATTGACATGCTGTCGCCACGACTGGTCCCTACTCCATTGAGATAAACAAATGCACTGACTAAAAAAAGAATAATCAATCCTGCATTTTCAGGCTGGAAAGTTGGTGAAATAATTATTTTCCATGAGGTTATCAGATTAAAAGTAAGTACCCCCGAGGAAAAACTGGAAAAAAAAAAAGCTGGGACTATGTCAATTGCCGTGAAGTTGCGCATACGCAATATAGTGACGTGTATAGGACAGTACAAGGCCCTGGGGAAGAAAAAAACCTCGGCTTAACTTCTTTTGTTTATTTTTTTATTTTCCCTACTAAACATTGATGTGCTAGCTTTTTATTTCAAGGTCAATATGATGGAGCCACAGTCTCCAGAAAATGTAAATAAATAAAATTATATAAAATGTAAATCAACACCCTTTCATGTTTTTCTTTGGCAAAAAAATCTAACAGATTTGGCATAAATTTATTTTAATTTCAGAATTTAGGCTTTAGAAAACGTGTGAAAACACAGTATATTTTAATATTCTTCTTTGGCTCTGACAGCATGGATAGAAAAAAAAACCTGTGGATCAAGTGTTGATGAAAGTTTGAGCAAATTGTAAAAACTGTAATATTTATTAGAGCATGGCCAACTGTGGCGTCATCCATCTGAGGCTCAAATATTTTATTTTATTTTTGTTTAACCAATAGGATTTGGTATTTGCAATCCTTTGGAGAGCTGAGGACTCCTTCATCTGTCCCAAGAGTTTTACATTAACCCACAAATGTTGATCATGGACGACACTGCACATTTGCAGATTCACTTAATATTAAGAGTTTTTTTTTTTTCTGAAGCGCGTCCAATTACGACACAACCTTGTCGGGCAGCGCGGAGGTCGGCGGCGAATGGTTCACGCGGCGCCGATTTAATCCCTGCATCAGACATGCTGAATTTAAAGTCCCATTGCAGCCAAGTTGCATCATATCAATTCACTGTCGTTTATTTGATGAGATTTCACTGCCAGTTTCTTGCTGTTGCATTTCCATAATTAAAGTAAATAAGCCGCTGCCTTTTTTTCCACCTGAGTCAAGTGTGCGTTTTTTCCTCATCAACAAGAAGCAACAAGTCAAAGTGAGAATTTGTCATGAATGAGGAACATGATCCTTGATGGTGAAGGAAGGCTACCGAGTGGCTTGAGGAATTTCATCCAGTTTCCCGCCAAAAATAAATCTTAAGACACAAACGTGTGGCGCACAGCTCATGCGCATTCTGCTCAAGTCTGGAAAAATGCAAATAAGAGAGTTGAGTAAGAACGAGGAATGCAGCCACTCACAATAAAAGGATTATGTGGTGGGAATGGATGAAGGTGAATAGATTGGCCTTCCCGTCTGATAACAAGTTTTTTTTTCTATTGTGACTCAGGCTTTGATTTCCTGAATATGAGGTAGGAGTTAAAGTGTACGTGGACGTCTGTGTTTCGAGGCAACCTTCGTAAAGGAAATCAATAGAAAAGCGCCACTGAGCATTTCATTATTTTTTTTTTGTAGCGGTCGCATACAACGTCCTCCCTTCTGACTGGAGAACATCAGAATTCACGGGCAACCCCTCCCCGGTTCATCTGAAATATTTAAATGTCCCTTTTTTGGGGGCAGTTTTTTGGATTAAAGACTTGGGCTTGATGGGATTTAATCAGAAATGACTGACTCGGGTCAAAACCCGCCACCTTTAGTCATCGGAGATGTCTGGCCATTTGACTCATTCATTACCCACGGCGTGTCACATGAAGACACCTGGTAGTCGGGGGTTTTGGTTAAAGATGGAGATTCATTAAATTTCCTATTCCCTGGCCCCGGGGGAAATCAACAGTGATAGAGTCAAAGGGCTTCACCGTAATCCAATCTTCCCTCGATATGAGTAATACAATCGGCAGTTCCTTATGAGTAATAAAGTGAGGGGAATTTAGGCTGCTCAAAGACTGAAGGGGGCAATAATTGAAATGGGAAATAATTCAAACTGACAAAGACCCTGTGTAGCCGAGTCATCGCATCACAAAATATTCCCCCAAGTGGAAACCCAAAGTGAGCCGCAGGTAGAAAGAAGGCTGACGTGGATTTTGAATGTCAGAGTCGGAAATTGGTTGAATTCCATTTTTTACCTATTATAAAAATAATGATAATAAAAAAATCAGCGTTTGGTGGTGGTTTAAAAACCGCTGCGGACATCCGTGCAACATTGAGGACTCAAAGGAAACACATCATGGGTGCCCACGAGCGACAAATAACGTGACCTTGACGTTCTCGTCATTCGTCTGAGACACGGGCGACTAATAAAGTTTTTAGCTTTATGTCTCCCCCAAACTGCAGAGGGACAGGAAGTGCATCATCAGCATTTCATTTTTAATTTTTTCCCAAATGGGAATAATAGAGCTGTTTTAATGTATTAAAGTTATTATTATTAAGGTTTTGAATATGGGTTTCATAGATGGGCCAGATAATTTATGGCCTTATTAAGGCACATTTTAAACGGCTGCTGCTGCCTTTACTTTGCTTTTTTTTTCATATATATTTATATATTTTTTAAGAGTTCCAGTACGAGCAGCAGAAAATGGTTGAAAAAACAAAAACAAACTCCCATTCATCTGTCATGAAAAAAAGACTTTTCCCTCAAAGTGGAAATCCATCATTGTTTAATGTTGACAAATACAGGTTTACCCACCATGCCCCCAAAACAAGGATTGCTGTCGTACCTCAGTAGTTTGAGAGACTCTTTGAACAATAAATAGTCGTTGTTTGTGGAACGCGTCAGGCCTTTCTGTTTCTACCTGCTGATTTCCTGGAGGAACGTACGTTTAAAACATTTCTCTTTCCACCCCCCCGCAGGCTACGCGGGGACAGAAGTGAATTATGAGTCTGCTGCTCACAAACTGTGAAAAGTTTCATATCAGATCTTGTAGATTCTCGCTCTAAAGGCTTTACTTTAAACAGCAGGACTTATAAACCCTGTTATACATGGTGCTCCTTAAAACATAAATGATAAACACGACAAATAATGTCATATATGCTCAGAATGTGTATTACACATTCAGTACCATGGATAGACACATCGACCGGACGTGACTGGTTCAGCACCACGGACAGCGACACCACCACCCGGGACATTCTTTTTGTTGCATTTTATTTCAATTTTTTTTAAAATACAGGATGGATAACTACTCGTTAATCACGCAGGCTAATGAGGACAAACAACGCGGGCGTATTAGAGTCCCCTGACCAGGCCACAATTGCAGAGATTCATGATCTCTCGTGAAATGGCCCGATTACGGAAGGTATGTTCGTGTTGTGACGGCGGATCATAATATGAATTAACAGCGGGTCCTAAAAATTATTTATTGCGCCAGTAAAATACTTCCGTGTTTATCGATGCTACATAATCAACACGGTGCCCCAGACGAAGTTCACTTCCTGGGACGTGTTTTTTTTTTTTTTCAGCCGTCACATATGCTCACCGCCACGCAACATGCCTGCAGCGTGGAAGCCAATGATGTGTGGGCTCTGCCTCAGACCGCAGCACGAAAAAGAGAGAGAGAGAGAGAGAGAGAGAGAGAGAGAGAGAGAGAGAGAGAGAGAGAGAGAGAGAGAGAGAGAGAGAGAGAGAGAGAGAGAGAGAAAGAAAGTGGCTCATAAACGAGACCACCAGGATTGTGGCGTAATCCCACGCGTGATTACGCGGCAGTGCTCAAATGCAAAGGAGCGACAATTCATGCAAAACAGTGAAAAAAAAAACTGCTGAGCGCACCGGATCATTTACGTCTGGTGTTTCAACGAGGATATCATCTCTTTCTGCTCTGAAGAAAATAATCTGTTATGTTCTATTCAACCAGAAAAATAAGCTGCTCGGCATGAAGTACAATCTGGCCTTATCTCTTAAACTTTGACTTGCGTACCGTATATATTCGTTGTTTGCTTTATGCGGTGCTGTTTTTTTTTCGATTTAGCACAAACGCAGCTCTGTACAAAAAAAAAGCACTCAATAAACTCTTTGTGTAGACATTTTACCTGCATTGTTTTTCATTTGGTTCAGAAGAAAAAACAACTTTCCCAGAATATCAATTTAAAAACCCAAACGTGGCTCAGAGCCAATACACATTTTGTATTTTTTCATCAGGAAGTCCTGCTTTACAACCTCACACACTTTGCAATTCTAAGCTCTTTAATAAAAAAATGTAATAAAAAAAAAAAAAAGTTCTTAAACACTCCCAGTCTACAGTCCTAACTGCGTGTCCTCAGTTAGGTGTTTAAACACGCTCTAAACACGGGATTGTTTGGATGCAGGAACACGCTAATTGCGCGGATCGTTAGCTCTTTACGAGGCGTGGCCCGCGCTACCTCGCAGCAGCGTTTTTACCCAGGATTAACATTGGACCGCAACTGGTACCATCAGGATGTTTTAATGTCTTCCGGGCAGGGAAAAAAAAAATCACCTTGTTCTACTCCATCTACTTCTCATTGGCAATTTTACGACCTCGGGCCCTTTTTTCGGCTCCCACATTGTTAACTCGCTGATAAAAACACGGGGGAACCATACGTGCATAATATGTTGTTCTGCAGCATTAAGATGATGTATGTCAAAGGGCACTGGTAGATTTGTTCCTTTTTTTGGAGCATTTTCAGCCAGGTCACACCCCCCCACCCCTCCTTAGCTTGCATTACAGCTGCTGTTTGTCTGGATTCAATTTATGGGGGGCTTAAACTTCCAGTGACGGATGTAACTGGCGCGAGGTTTTAAAAAGCTGTGAGTAAGATTTTAGTATCTGTGAGCACAGAAAAAAAAAATGAGCCTGATGTATTTGCAGAGTCTGATGGGGCCGTGGATCACAACCCCAATCCCCCCGTGAGTCAGCTGCTACCACGCCAAGAACTGAGATTTCTCACTTTCTAAACCTCTGGAGCAAAATGGGCCAGCTCTTGTATTTCCAGCAGCACGGTGATGGATGCCGACGTGACTTCCTCCAGAAATGTGGCTCCTGAGCCAAAAAAGAAATAAAAAAAGAAAGAAAACGGAACATTATTAGAGTATTTAGCATGTGATATATTTCCTTTATACTTGATGCTTCTGTTATCCGCTTTTAATTAATGTGACTCAATATTTATGTGTGCTGCGGTTCACCGTAAACTCTGCCCTGAGCTGTTGATGAGCGTACAATTCATCCTTTTTTTTTTTTGGCAGCGAGTTGTGAAGAAGAATCATAGCTGGCTCCGGTCGGCCTGTGAGGAAAGATGCTCACTGACATCTCTGATGAATCACAGCTCCTTTTTTTTTTTTTTTCCAGGACAAATCCTCTCATTACGGCTTCATTAGTAAGTAATTCCAAGTGGCGGGCAACGTGCCGTTGGTTGATATTTATCAGAAACAAAGTCATCAGGGGGAAATGTCATCACGGGGAGGCGTGACCTTTCAGCGGGGCTAACCTTTGAGGCTGACCGGCTGGATGAGAAGTCATTTGGGTGGAGGTGGAGTGGAGCTGAGGCGTAATGAGGGCCAGGGGGGTGTTGGTGACAGAAATATACTTCAGGTTGACAAGGTGGAGGTGTCATCTGGGAGCAACAGACACACAAACTCCCAAACCGGATGCATATGGATTTGATGCATTCACACGGGCCTCCCCACAAAAAAAAGAGAAAAACGCACCAATCTCGGTGGCTTTGTCCACCCTGCCGGCTCTGCAGGATTAATATTATGGCCTATAATGTGAATCAACAACTCAAGATTTAAATCAGGTTATTGGAGGAGATTTGTTTAAACTCGGTGTGCGTTTTCCCGCTCTGGCTAATTTGCTCAGTACAATATGTGTCATTTCGTTTGTATGTTTGTACTTTTCATACACAACCACAAACTGCCTTAAACAAAAAAAAACTAACAAACTCCAGAGGCCAGAGTGGAAACATTCAGCATATTTCTACCACCCAAACAGCTGATGCTAAACTCTTAGCTCACCCGTGTGGTCCGACTGCAGCTTTGCCTCCGTGATGAAGCGTCTCGCCGCGGGTTTAAGTCATAAAAGTGAAGCTGCTGGGCCAGAAAACCACATTTTCCGAGGGGGTAATCACGATCATTAATCATGCTGGCACAATTCTCTTTCCCATTGGCCAAAAAAAATAACAGGTCATGGCTAAAGACTGTACCTTCGCTCTGCCGGTGAATATGCACCCCCCCCCCCTTGCCCCCCCCCCCCCCCCCCCGCCCCGCCCGTCCACCTACTCAAGGCCGTTTGGGCTGATTTGTAGCAGCAGTGCTGTGAAATTACCTGAACTGTGGTTGTCGAAAGAAATAAAATAAAAATAATGATAACGTACGATGGCAATGTACGAGTCAAGGCTTCCCCCGGCACAGTAACACTAATATTACTGAGTCACCTCTAATTTAAGAGTATTTAAGAATTTACCCTGAGTCAGGAAGGACTTTGTTATTCTGATTCCAAAAAAAGCAATTTTAAAACAATCATCAATGAAAAGACATTTCAACAAAATGCCAAATCTTGGAGCTGTTTTTTCTACCCAATTTAATATTCCTCTCAACGGATCAACTTTTGGCCTTTTACTATGGCATTGGAACATTTTTTTTCATGGCAGAGAAGATGTTTGTAAAAATTCATCCTAAACCGTGACTTGTTTAAATCCCATTTCTTTTTGGGCTAATTTAGAATTTTGGGTACGAGACATTGTCTCAGCTATGCAGCATTTGACATTTCAGGTGTGCGTCAAAAAATAACCAAAAAAAACACTTAATGCCAGACATGCTTAAGAAGCACATGCTCCACTTCATTTTTAGTGCATATAAACATAAATTAACTACATGCATGTGCTATATTTTGCTAAGCAACATAGCCAGGTTTTTAGCGCGGGCTATTTTTGGCGGGAAAAACTTCAATGTGTGAATCTGTATCAGAGATGCTCCACAAACAATCTTCATCCTAACTTCACAAATGTCACTCCAGTAATTAGTGGTGTCTTCTGCTTCAACAAAAAAAAAATCCAGTTTCCTGAACTAAGCTATGCCATACTATACTATATTCGAAAGAAATTAATTAAAAGCAAACTTTTTTTTTTTTTTTTAATTATAAGAAACCTTTCTGAAGTATGAGCTGTCGTGTATTGGTTTTGGTCTTTGATCAAATCCCTGATGAACTGGACTATTTAAAAAGAAAAGTCTCATTAGTCTGTGAAACTAAAGTTTATACTCAAACTGTCACTTTCAGAGGGATCCCCACAGTCTGTGCGGCACCGTACAATCACTACACAACTTTGTGCAGCGGCTGTTTCTTTTATTTTTATGGATGGGTCCAATCTGTCAATGTTTGACTGTTTTTCTTCTCTTTTTTTTTTTTTTTTTTTTTTTAAGTTAATGAAACAGACTGAGATCAAAATATATGCAATCCTATTATTATGGTCGATACACTTGAGACAGCCACATTTGCTCATCCACCTTCTCCGCAGATATGTGTGTGTGTAGACATAGGTAGATTAAAATAGGTCTTTCGGGGATTTTTGCGAATGTTTCTTGAAGAATCTCTGACAGCCGCTCGTGACTGAGTTGATGAAAGTGATATGAAAGAAAGAAAAAAAAACGCAAAAGAAATAAAGAAAATGAAAGAAAACAGAGAATAACCCTCCAAACTTGGCGATTATCTCAGCAAAAAAAAACCTTATCGCCTTCAAACCATCTGAGGAGATTAGAATGGACCGGCTCAAGTGGCAGGAAGATAGCAGACGTTTGTATTTACCCATCGGACCCATTGATCAGAGTAAACACACTCAGGGAGATGCACCACGCGGAATCAATCAATGCCGATCAATGAAAGTCCGAGGCGCAGCCTGTAAATATCAAAAGGTCAATTTTGTCTGCTCAGAAATGTATGGCGGCAGAATAATAAGCAACGTTAATCGGATCAAAGCTCCCCAAAAATTACCCACAAATCACCAAGGGAAAAGTTTTAAAAAAGTGAAGCTCTGTGGAGGTGAACACAAAGATAACGCTTTGTTGCTTTGTTACCCCCCCCCCTCTCTCTCTCAGCTTTTTTCTTCTCACTTCCAGCTGACTAATGATGAAGAAATGCCATCAAAGTTCTTCTTTTAAAGGGCACCTCCCTGCTCTCCTACTCTGAGGATTCGGTGCCATGACTCTCCCCAGAGAGACGTTTTTTTAGTTTTTTTTTTCTTAAAGCGAGCGGGAACCTCAAAGGGGAAAAAACAATACACAGGTTTCCAAGACTTTTTTTGTTTCGTTTTTTATTTTTACTTTTTTTGAATTGTTATTGTTAACGACTCTATATTAAATAGGTCAAACCAAAATATATGATCTAAAATGTCTGGTAACATAGTGGAATTAGAGTTGAGTCAAATTGGTTTCTATGGATGGAAGAATGGCGTGAAAACCAAAAATCATACATCTTATTTTGGTCTAATTCAAAATTTGTCTTTTTAACCATGCAGACTCCTGACATTAGCAAAACAACAACAAAGTAGTTTGGCCATTGTTCACCATTGTTAGCATTATGCTTATTGTCTTCCAGTGCCAGGTAGCAGCTGGATAATCGCACATAGTATCTGCTGGAGGCATTTTTAATCAACAGCTATATGGGACATGCCACGCTGAAATCCTGTTAACTCCGAGAGCCAGATGCTAATAGCCCCATTCAGACAAGAGCGGCATTGTGCTTATTATTAATGAATTACGTCTTCCACGGCGTCTGTGTTTCCTGATTTCATTCACATAATGACATTGTCTAAGACTCCTGTTCATAAAACTGCTCAGAGCCAAGATTGAAGCAAAATAGGAGACCTTTTATGACAAAATCCATCTTAATATTCATTATTGCACTATCTGCATATATGAACCGTATATTGACATCAATATAGTCATTTCCACATTATTTAAGACCTTTGTAAAATCATACTTTGCCAGTTGACCTGAAAAACAAAACAAAGGGCAGTGATTGTGTTGTACTGAGCAGTTTTTAGGTCATTGTGTACGTCTTATTACGAAATGAAAACTATTTTTAAACGGCATCACTGTCACTGGCCCGGATGTGTTATTAAATAGGTTTTGATATATATATATTGAACACATTTGTGATACAAGCCAAGATAAAGCCTCAGCATCTATCTCGTTTCTTAACTTTTGCATTTACCCCATTACAGAAAAACAAGAGGAAATGGAAGCCAAAAGAAGGAAATGGGAGGAAAAAGTCATCCTCCCACACCTTTTGATTGACAGATGATCTCCTGGAAGTGTAAAATGCATAAACACCTCCTCACATACAGATTAGCAGCTTAACTTTGACAACCTATCACCAAAATGATGGCCAAAAAGAAGCAATTATTTTTACTTCTCCAACTCATTGCAAAAGAGTCAAAAGCGACGCATGAGCTGAATAACTTCTGTGATAGAATCTGCTGGTGTTCAGTGTAATATTATTCCCTTGATTTTGGATTGTTCAATGGATTTTCCAATGTTTAGACCCAGCACACAAGAAACAGCAATAAACAAACAGCATTGCATCATAAACATCTACATCCCATATTGACATCCTACTGGAGTTCTCCCAGCGCTAAACATGATGTAGACGTGAATAATAATTGGACCAAATGGGAATACCAATGGACTATATCTAAGAGCAACTCCGGCTGAGGTCAATAGGCAGATTATTGAAATCCGTGTAAACCAATTACAGCAGTCAAAGGGTTAACTGAAATCTGCCTCCTCATATTTCTGTCTCACTCCACCGTGCCACAGTGTCAAGACGCCCTCCTTCAAATCCAGCTGTGTTGACAATCTTGCGTCAGCCTTCAGCTTCAGTACACCTCAACACTGTCTCATGTAGCAGCCAGTCTCGCTCAGATGTTACACCCTCCCTTCTTTTTTTTTTCCTCCTTCCCTTTTCTTTTTTTTTTTCATTTTCATTCTCCTGCAGCCTGCTCTGCAGCCGCTGCATGGCAAAACAGAGAAGTCAACACGAAATCAACTCCGAGGTATGCCACAGTGAATCTAATCAATTCACTCCCCTCAGACTCAGGTCGCACATCAATCTATGGCCACATATTGCTATGTGTGTGTGTGTGTACAGGAGAGAGAGAGAGAGAGAGAGAGAGAGAGAGAGAGAGAAACATCCAAAGGAAAATAAAGGCTTAGACATTTCAAGATGGAAAAAAATGAACTCTTCCTGACAGGAAGTTTAGACATGACAAACATAATCACATCGTCTGCATAGATTTCATTTACCAACGTAAGATGTGCATGTGACTGGGATTTTGTTTGACAGAGCAACACCGTCCTGGTTTCTTTGAATTCCAAAAAGAATCCAGGGACTATTCATGAGTGAATAAACATGTAGAAGGGGTGAATGATGTAAGTGTGTGTGTTTGGAACTTTATTCCATGTCACAGAAGCAATTCCTGACATAACAAGATGTGTTTAAACCATCAGCTTTCCACGGAACAATCCACTAATTGCCAAAAAAAACTGCGTAAATTATCCAAACGACACATGAACATTTCACACACACACACACATAAAACAAGCTCTGAAACCCACGCAGGCAAGCATCACTTTAGTTTAGCTCTGTCTTACCTGTGCAGCTCAGACCTAAAGATCCAGACGGGGTGGTTTTACAGAGAACTGAAACCTCAGGTGGCCGATGCTGGGCTGGTGAAAACGATACTGAGCAGCAGCAGCAGCGGCAGCAGTGGTAGGAAGGAGACGCGAGGAAGAAAAAAAAAAAGAAAGGAGCGAGGAAGGAAGGAGCAAATGCTGAATAATGGATGACGAGGAAGGGGGAGAGAGAGAGAGGGATTCCTCCTTCCTTACTCCTCAGATGATGAAGTGTGAATCATCTTATGCGAGGATGAAACGTTGCAGTCCGGTGAAGATCTGGAACCTTCTGATATATGAGAAGCATCGGGGTGTTAAAGACGGAAAGAATGGTTCCTCAGATCAAACACGTCGGGGTCACCAAACTAACATTTTTATTCCTTCTCGCACTGGCACACTCACAGAGTCTATCGCTTTATAATCCGACCCGGAGCTAACAGTCCCCTCTTTAACGAGGTAATCCATACCTGAGATTCCTCCTGGCAACTGGCTTTCACTATCGATTTGTCCTCTTCTCCTCCAGACTCCCGGAATCAAAGTTTCTCAAATACGAGTGAGTCTGAAATAAAAGAAAACACGGTTATGCTCCGGATTTACATAACTCTCCAACATTCCCTGTCTTGAATACTAAAGATAGAATCAGAAATATTTTTTCTTTTCTTGCTAGTTTCAGAAAATGTATTCTCAGTGAAAAAAGGGGTTGTGTGGCCTCAACAAATGATGACAAAAGGAAAACTAGTGAACACTGTAACAAACAAAAAAACACCACAGCTGTAAAAGAACCCAGTGGTGTGTTGTGTTTTTGCGTGTGTGTGTGTATGTGTGGTAACGCTGCATAATTGAGTAGTCGGTTTAAATGGTGTGCTTTAAAGAGCACTGATTGATTTCTTGGCCGTTTGGGGGCAGAGCAAACAAGCTGCACAACAGCGATGAGCTCTCTGGCATTCATGTTCTGATTCGCTAAAAGGAAAGTGTGTCGCTCAATGTTGAGATACGTTCGCTAACAACTTTGTGTGCCTATTAATTCTGGGATGTGGAATGCAGGAGGAGTTCTCAGGGTTTTTTAACCCCTGCTGCTGCAAACTGGAGAGGAGGATTGTTGAAAGTGAACCAGGAAAGTGTCGTGCTGTGAAATGAAACAGCGCAAATGGGTTTGCTATAAATAAAATGTACAACAGTAGGCACTGCCTGCAGGAAATTGACGCGTATTCTAACACTGAGGAAAAGTGTGAATATTCTCCCACCGACATCCTGAAAAACTAAATAAATACTAAATACATTGTGATGCATATTATGTTCAGTCTGCTTTAAGCTGTATATAGTTAGTTATAAACAAGTTGGTAGTGTTTTGTGAATTCAATAAAAAAAAAAGTGATTATGTTACAGGGTGAGAAATTAAAGCATGTGTTACTGTCATATCATGTAAGCGTGGCCTGAAACATTTTAAATAATAACTCAGTGGTCAATTGGAAAGAGGAAAAAAATACATATCAATACTAATTGCGTAAATAATGCTAATGCTAAAAGATGCTAAAATGATCTGTCTGGAGTTGTCATGCAATAAATAACATGGTTAAAAATTCTTAGTGTTAGACAAAGTCATAAAAACATGTGTACTTCACTGAACAACCTTGCAACTTCTGCAAAAACGCCGGTGACTCAACATCCCCAGAGAAATATTTTCAATATAAACCCCCCTCAAAGATCATTTCTTAAAAAAAAAAAAAAAAAAAAAACTGCTCTGAATTCAAAGATGCGTGAGCTTCCGTTTAAAACCCCTTCAAGATTCTTCAGACTGAGGTATACATGCAACACAAATCCACTCTCTTCTCACATTTCACCGTTAGTTACATTACAATCCATTATCCCAGCTCCACGGCCTCCACCCTGCGCCGTGTGAGAGCTATAAAATAGAGTAGAATAAAATAAACGGGGTTCCTGCATTGATTGAACGTTTCAGGGAACTCCTCGCTGCATTACGGCAAATATTCACCTCTGAGATGCACAATATTTCACCATGCTGCGGTGACGTGACAGATCGACGGGGGTGCAGCACAAGGACACACGAGAAATGGCAGAGGAGAAGAAAAATGAAAGAATCTTTTTTCTGATGACCGATCTCTGATTCTTTCAGAGGATGTGATGGTGGGAAAAATGTTGTTATTTTTGTGACCAAATAGAGCCCATTTTTAATCCAAATCACATTTTCTGGGTTCAACAATGATACAGAGCCTCTCGTCGTCTCTTCCCATGTTCATCATTACACGGACGGCACAGGATTGTCTTGATTGAACTTTACACCATGCGTTTCGTTCCTGTTCTGTTTCTGCCTTGTTGAACCTGTCCTCCGCTTCTCCTGCGGCTCCCTCCTTCACCCCCCCTTCCTCCCTCCCCCTGCGTCAACCTGTCAGAGGGACCAAGGAGTTGGCCATGCGTCGGTAAGCATTCTGGCTGCGGCCGAGCTGATTGGTGCTCCTCCGGTGTGGGGGCCGCACTGTAGGTGAGCGATCAGCTCTTCTCTGGGATACACGAGTGTGCCGTTGATCAATTGGCCCATTAATCCGCCAAAAGAATGGATCATGCGCGGCGAGCGGAGGATGCACGGTCTCGCTCTGCAGAAGAAGAAGAAGAAGAAGAAGAAGAAGAAGAAGTAGAAAAAATTGATATTACATGGATGATCTCCTCTACACATTTGCATAATGTGGTTTTCCTATTTTAGCGCCGACTGTTAGCTGGAATAATGCGCCGGATTAGAACGCCGTGGACGTGACGCCAAATTATTTTTATTATGATTATGATTATGATTATGATTATGATTATGATGATTATTATTATTATTATTATTATTATTATTATTATTATTATTACAATTATTATTAACACCATCATTATGGTATAAAATTATAACAATTATAACACTTACCCAACATTTGAGTTTTTGGGCAGTGGAATTTATATATTTTTTTTTTATGAACTTATTTCAATAAAATCAGATCGTGACTGAGGGAAGTTGAAATGTAATTGATGTATTTTTACAGCTCCTTGTTTTGCCATTTACGGCGTCTTTTATTGTCCACTTACATCCTGACAGCTGAAGGGAAATTGACTCCGTCCCTATCGTCCTCTCTCTGTTTTATGATTTATTCATAGAGCGGCCAAGTTCAACTTCCAGCTTTATTTATTTACTGCGAGCCACAGTATTCAAAATCTGCAACAACTGCCTCTCATGGAGAAATGTAATTACGTATTCTAAGTATATTGTTTTAGGGAATAACACCCACTCGCTCATGAATATAAAAATAAAAGAAGATCCTAAACTCCCTCGGTATGCTAACTCCGCAGTGCGAAGTTGTTCATTCTCATCCTGTGAAACAACTCATATTCAAATCACTGTTGGAGGCAGCAGTGTATAGCGCGGCGGGGAAAAAAAACAGTCGAGAGTAGCTTCTTTATAAGAAAGCGAACAGTCAGAGCTGCTGACATTGAACTCACGGTCGATTCCCACTCAAATGATTAAATGCTGAAGCATAAGAGCAGAAGTGTGGCAACAGAAAAAATTAATAAATAAATTCTGCATCCGCGCCGCCTCTGATGTGATGCTAAAAAAAAAATGGAAACACATGGTGTAGTAAAATGTTGAAACGTCTGGAATCTCCAAAACTTGCAGCATCAGTTTCAGTTTCAGACAATAATAAAAAAAAAACGAAAACGAAATAAAAGTGCATTGTTTCACTGAGAGACAGAATCTATTATCGTGAATCAGAAAACTCAGCCATATGGCAGCACTCGCCATAATCAAAGCACAACACAGCTGTAATTACACATATGGTTCCTCTGCATAGGGGACGCGCTGTGTTTTAACGACTCCTTTAAACTCAGCATTTACTTTCAGTTTATATGGGATGATTCATTGATTGAACATGTTCCCTTTTTGTATTTATTTGTTTTAAATGTACCGCAGCATCCTTTATGATCAGAAAGAATCCAGACGTACCAAAACAGGCCAAAAAGGAACCCGTGTTCAAAGTGGTGAGGAAATCCCATTAACTGGGCCCGGCTTATAAAGCGCAGTGATTTAGCACGAAGCTTCACGTTTTATACTAATATAGAGGAGTTAATTTATTGAAGGATTTATTCAGCAAACAGAAGCTATACCTCTATTTGTTCAGACTTCCCGTATAAACCAATTTCCGCATGAATACATTCATTATAGTCCATTTTCTCCTGTAATTGGGCTACGTTGAACTTTTGATGAATGAAAGGATAATAAAGTCAGGATTTTTGGCGGGATTTTATTTTAATTTTTTTTAACCACTGTGTGATTGTCTCATTCACATTGTCATGCTCGGTGAATCCTCCACTAAGTTTATACTACACTGCAATAATACGCCAACATGCCACCTGAAGTGTGTTTTTTAAACGTGTTCATCTGTGTGCATGCGCTGGGTGCGCTGAATGTCCCTGACCCACATAAATGAATCCATAAGAGGAGGAGGACGGGACGTCGAGGGACTCTCCATCATCCTGCCTCCGTGATTGAGGCCAATCAGCGGCTTCAGTGACCATCGTCCCTCTCCAACTCTCGGCTTTCCATTCCTGACCCACCGTGAGAAACCATTAGCCCTTCCACTCAAAACACAATCGCCGGCATACAAACACCACCTACTGCGCCCAGCCCCCACTAAATGAGCTTTTTTGTTCTAAATCCTCTTTGTATCGTCCATAAACGTCAGGAGTGATTGTGTGTCTGAGTTGTGTGCAGGTGTGTGAACCCTTTTCCGGCAGGAAATGTGGCTTTCTTCACCTTTTAAGATTAGGGATAGATATGGAATGTGGAATCTGAACCTTCAGCCTCACACTTCATTGAATTTCATGACATTTTCATATGAATACATTTACACAATACACATGCAACACTACGTTCTGTAGAGTTCCGTGTTCCTGACAGCACGTGTTCCTCTGAAGGTCAGAAAATCATCACCGTCCCTTTAAGTCGTGACGGAGGAGGATGTTCACATCATGCTGCCCATCCCAGAGTGAATCGCTCCCGTGGACGGAGGAAATCTCTCTACCTTGTGAGGCTTGAACTGGCCGCCAACATGTTGAGACGAAGAGACCTCTGACAGATGTTTGAAATGATAATAATATGCACACAAACAGATTGCAACACACAAGAGTACAGAAAGAAATCCAGGTTTGGTGTGATAGCCTGCTAACATTTTCTAGCATGGCAAGCGTTATATTCAGTATTTAATAAAACAATTATACATTTCTTTTTGTTTAAAATGGGTATTTATGAAAAAAGTTATTATTCATTATTATTGTTTTTTTCTTTTCAATATTCATATATATGTATATACATTATAATAATATGTATATTCATAATAATATTGAATATATATATGTATATACAGTATATATATTAATGTTACATTAGAATTTCAGTGGAATCATCCATGACACAAAAAAGCAAGACATGATTGTCAATAGACAGAAATGTATAGTTATAATTATAATTGTCGTATCCCTATTCAAAACAGAAATGGGAATCCTGGATTTCCTTGACGTACAGATTATGTGTGGGATTAATAACCTGCAGGTGCCAGCTGCGTCTCAGCTGTCCAGCCTCATCTGGCTCTAACAATGGAAAGGTGCGACTCTGTTTAACTGCTTCACCTCTGATCTATAACCTGCTCCTTCCTCCTACATGAAATGTACACCTGTGTGCAGAAAGTCTAAAAAAAATGTAAAAAATTAAATTAAATCATGATTCACGTCGACTCAGTGGAAATGTTGGTATTTACTCGTAAAATGATTGTGTAGGCGAGAACGCACACTCGCCATGCGTGTGTGTGTGTGTGTGCGTGACAGCTCGCACAAACTGATGTAAAATGATGTGCTTAAACCTCTGACCCTGCGGTTAGCATGTGTCAGCTGAGCTACAGCTGGCATGGTGTCATCCTCCAAAATTCATCCCACGTATGTCTCCCACCATCACTGGCACTGATTTATGACATAATATTCTATATTATGTCTATTCTTTGATGTAGAAAAGGACAACAAAAACATCGAGGACAGCTAAATTGCTGCCTTTATGGGCATATTATTGTCAAGCTTTGAGATAACTCTTCTTATTAGATGGTATTTTGTGTATTACCACTTAAATGGGCTCAGACTGAAGTGAACATGAGGTGCACATTGAAAGCTGACATTTATATGTATAAATATTTTTTGACATTTTCCTCTTTATGGTATCATAAAATAAAAACTACAGCCTCCATTTTATCCCCGGTAAAGTATCGCTGGAAAAAAAAAAAGAATAATCTAAAGCTTTTTTCTTTTTTTTTATTGATGTTCTCATAAATGAGTTTGAATTGGTATGAACTCCTTCCAGGAAACAGCCGAATTAATTTTCTTTACAAGCGCTCTGACCTTTTTCCTCCTACTCGGTTTTTAAATGTTCCCAAACAAAGCTGCTGAGACCTTTCAGAAAAATAACATTTAACACTTCATGTACATTTCTGACCTTCTTCCATTTGGTAAAGTTACACTTTTGGTGGTGTTGCAATTTATAGAATACCAATATTATCCCTATATTTCTGCAGCGGTCGTACTAACTTACTTCCATAAACCATTGTTTTTAATTCATCTGATGTACACATTTATCAGGTTGGCGTGCAGCACCAGCTGAATCCTTGATTTGAATTGGTGGGCGGAGCTACGTCGTCACCTCAACTGTGAGCACCTGGTGCCAAAATGCCTCTGAAACCATAAAAGCTGCAGAGTGGCTCTGTTGTTTACACACGGATTAAATCTCAGTGGTCACACTCCCAACCTGTTTTCTCTTGGTACCCTGCAGCCCCTTTAGGTTTAGAAAGTAATAAATCTGCAACTAATCTTCAATGTGGCCATTTAATATTGTGTGACTAGATTATGTGTAAAAACAGGCAAAGTGATGTTTATTATTTGAGGTTTTTACATAATAAAGTTTCAGTTTTTAAACTTGCCCGCAGTGAAAAAAATTCAAATAAAGTGTGCATATTTTGATATTGCCTAATTGTACACAGTGCTGTTCAACAACAACAACAGGAATAAAACCACTTCTTTTTACAAAGTGCAAAAAAATAAAATGGATAAAATCCAGTAACGAGACCCGAGCTGGCAATGTTCAAGTCTTCTTATATGTAGGTCAGTTTAATTAGTGTACAGTTTTTGTTTTATACATGCAAAGTGTGTTGCACTGATTTCTTTTGTGTGTGTCTGTGTGTGCTCTGTGCAAGTGGAGTGTTTAGGAATCTGACGTGGGTTTTTTATTTTTAATATGAAACGCGATAACTGACGTGCAAATAATCACAGAGAGCTTTACGCTGGTTTTCCTCTCCCCGACCAGGAAGCTGATTATAGGTAATTACATTCCCTTCGCACCCCTGGAGTAAATCACTCTCTGATTAGATGGCTGGAATGTAAACCAGCAGGTCATTGGATCCATATGGACACAGAATTAGCATCACTCAGCCTCGGATCATTAGTTTACCTGTCAAATGTGTACACACAAAGAAAGGAAAGTCAACTTTTTTATGTTGTGTGTGTGTGTGTGTGTGTCACCACAATACATTTGATTGGAAAAGTTTGTTTTTTTTGCGCTAACTTCTCAAACCTCGGGCCTTATTTAGATTGAAATTAGGATTTCATAATAAGGGCTTTAATAATATAAACCATGGGCATGTCACATTCAAGTCATTATCTTTTACCTATTTATGGGAAAACTTAAATATTCAGTTACACCGTGAATGACCCTTGGATTTACAATTTTCTAAAGAAAATCCACTATTTTGTGCCCGCAGCCCATTAGTAAAAAAAAATATATTATTTATATCTTCTTCATCATCATAGCGGCCTGACACTGACAACATCACCAAGTGTGAAGAATAAACCTGACAAGTCATGTGGACTTTCTTTCTTTCTCATTTATTCCTTTCATGGGATTGCATTTCAACTCTGTACCTGAGAACGGAAAAAAGAAAAAAACCCATCCCTGCTTTTTGACTTTGCCGCAGTTTTTTCATGTTAAAATATAAATGCTAAAAAACTTTCCGACCTCCGTATTGCTGGTTGGTGTTTGAGTTGCTTCTGTTTTTTTGTTGTTTTTTTTTTTCTTTACGGCAGACCTGTTTCCACACGAGCATTAAAGTGTCACGAGACGAATGCGCCTTTCATTTCAGAGCGCGCTGACAATTTTGGAGCCGGATCCATATCCACCACTTTAAAGCGTCTCCCTTTCTTTCTGCACAGCGGGACATCTCTTCTAAAAGAGGAAATGAGACGGGACTTTGTGAGTTGCTCATGACTTATTAGTCATGAAAAGGATGGGAAGCAAATTGGCATATAATTGTTCACAGTTACACACTGTGCCTACCTGTGAGGGGAAAAAAAAAAAAGATAATTTGGCCTCATGTATTAGATTTATTCTAAATCCTTTGAGACCAAAGCTCAATTATCTTTATTTCAGCAAAACAGACTCGTTGTTTAACGCTTCAGATTTATTTTTAGACGTTTTATGTTGAAATACTATTGTTCGGTATAAACTGAAAGAACTTTTACTTCCCAACGCCACACTTTGTATCAAAGGAAAACCCTGAAGTATTCCAAATCTGAATATTTAGAGGAAATGCAGAACCTTACTGTGAGATGTTTTTTTTTTTAATCTGATCTTTAAGTTTGTAAAATAAAAAAAAAAGAAAGAAAAAAAGCCGAGATTTATTTTACTTTGTTTAGTCCTTTATATGTTAGTTATAAACATAGCCCGAATGATTTCAATACTTAGTTATGAATAATAATAATAATAATGATGATAATAATAATAATGACAACATATGCGTGTACATTCAAAGCTTATTATTTTTTACACTTTTAACTTCATCCCAGCGACTTGAGCCCAAGATATTCTGTTTCAAGTGGGATGAATGCATCACGGATCATCCTCTCGTCCTCTTTCTCTTCTCCTCTGTCAGTTTTCTTTTTTTAAAAGCTGCTTTCAAGTATTACAGGCTGCAGGTCGCCCACGTATAACAATCTGAATGCTCTTGACCTGAATACGTTTAAAAATCGACTTATGTTTGTTGATATTGGCAATCAGCGCTGACCCTCAAAGTTGAATAGAAGAAGATGAAATGTAATTTCACAACTTATCCGCGCGCGCTATTATCCTCCAATAAAGGGTTTTCACTCTAATTCGGAGAGCTAAATGCCGGCTGCCGCGCTCCAGTCGTGTCAAATTCGGTCAAATCTGCTCCCGGAGCTCTTTAAACAGACGTGTCAAGAGGAGTTTGAGAGGAAACAAACGATGAGAATGTTTTAAAAGGCAAAAACACATAAAAATAACGGATGATAAAACAAAGGAGATGAAAAAAAACTGCATAAATGCATCACAGACACCTAAGAAATGGGGCCAGAGATTTTATTTGTTTAGTGATTTATTTAACATGTTGTGTGTGTGCACAAAAAAAGGCACAAACTCAAAGGCTGCAATGCGTGCGCTTGATATGTTTGAATTTAAAAACTCCAAAGCGCCAGGTTGACTCCACCTCCACTTCATGTGTGCATGTTATCATGAGAGCGTTGAACGCTGACATTTAATAAACAATTTATACCAGATTTAAGTGACACGTTAGTGCTAGCTCTGCATTTGGCACACTTTCCGCAGCAAGAGATTGTTTTTATTCTGCAGCACCACAGCTAATGCATTTCTCCCAGTAAAAGAAAAAAAAACAAAAAAACATTTAGGCGATAAATCATCCTGCACTTTTTGTGGCTGGTTTCAATTTTCTCCTGATTGGACAATCAAGAGAGGATAATTAATTTAGCAGTGTGCAAAGATGGCTTCCTCAAACTGTACATAAATCACTCTGCTGTTCTTCCTAAGTGGTTTGATCAGCATATTTTGACATATGCTTCATTCTGTAATAAATCAAATCGAGTTTAATGTCTATATTCAAACGGGCACATTTTATGTTGGTGTTTTTCTTTTATTAAGTAAACCAGTAAAAATATATCTTTTTAGTGGTTGAGTTTTGTAGCTGTAGCCGTTTATGATATTTATTATTTTCAGTTGAGCTTCACTGGGTTTTAAAAGCCTCCCCTCTCCACTAAAGGACCTTGTAAATTTCCTGTAAATAGTTTTTCAGGATATGAACACTTCATTTCTAGTTGTTTGCTTTCTTGTCTATTTAAAAAAATGATTACAGCGCTGCATTCATGTAATATATGAAATGACACGATCGCAAATGGTGCAGAAATGAACCATATCCTTAAAAGAAGGTACGCACGGCTTATGACACACACATATATATATATATATATATTGACATGTATTTGTACGTTTAGGGTACGATGATTATTATTATAGAGGAGATATCTAATGTTTTTGAAGACGTGTTTTCCTTCAGATTGCCTGGTTATTGCAGCACGGTGACAGCAATTTAGTTTTTGCCATATATTTTGTGATATAAATATATATATATATACATATATGATCTCCGTGACATATCAGACAAGTCCATCCACACCTCACAACTCACAATTACACCGCTCTCAAGTAAGAAATCAAAGCCAGATACTGATGATGACAGTCGCTCTCCATGAAGAAAAAGTTCTTCAGATTCCGACTTCAGAAGTTTATTCCAGGCCAGTGACCCAGTTGCTCACAGAACTGTCCTCCAACACGTTTCCTCTGGAAGGACACTGGTAATCTCCTCCGTGCTCAGTAATTACACACACTGTATTCCTGAACTGGCACTGAGAGCCAGATGCCTGATGGTATCACTCCACCAACACACACACACACTCACACACACACACTCACACAGTCATAATTACTCTTCCCTCTAATGGTTTTTATGTTTGTGGAGATGTCTATGCAGCCCCCCCCCCCCACACACACACACCTCCACCCCAAACAATTTCCTGCATCTCACTATCTCCACTTTTTGTATTCAATGTTGTGTGTATCTTTTTTTTCTTTTCTTTTTTTTTCACATTTGCGCCATCATAAATCTGGTTACTTGGAGGGAGACGTGATCTGAATGCCCGACTATGTAAATCACTCTTTCCTGTGAGGGATGAAAACAAACAGCGACCCTTCAGCGATGCCACTGAATACTGAGTTGCACCAACGTGCTCTGAACTGGGTCAATGCTATGCACGGGGGGCTTAAAAAAAAAACTATAAAACCCGTGATTAACAATGACTGCAATATTGTGTTTAATATAGTTGTAGTATTCTATTCATGTGGTATCACTATGTGTACATTTCGCAAAGCCAAGGAAGCCAAACTTGACGAATGGTGTATAAATCTTCAATCCAAATATTAACATTCTTTATGTATAGGTCAGTCAATCAGTGGGTTTTTTTTTTTCTTCGTCTAATTTTCAAACGCTACGGCCATAAACTCTCGCCAGGGAAATCTGAAAACGTGTTTGTTCTCGTGGTCTTTCCAAGTTGGAGGAGTGTAATGCACGGAAGCTGTAAATACCAGCACACCATCTGTGAATCCTCACTTCCAAGTTTCAGACCTGTGTGCTGGAGATAAGATTCCAAAGCCAACGTGGTGTATATATATATATATATATATATATATATATATATACTGTATATATATATATATATATATATATATATACATACATGAGGGTTGTGAATCGGGTTTCTTATTTTTTGAGGATATAAGAGAAGACTCTGGGCCTTACAGGGCACACACCATCATCTCACACCTCTGAGTGAGTGATAGAGATGACAGCGGGTCATCCTTTCAGCACAAACATTTTTTTTTTTTTTTTTTTTTTCAAATTGAATGACAGAATGACAATGAAATGGCCAGGTAGAGATTTCCACCACGTCCACATGGTTGATTTTCAGCAACACCGAACAAAAGCAAACGTTTTTTGGAAAGATGCGGTGACATCTACGATGGAGGAGAAAAAAAAAAAAAAGATTGATGGCTTCCAAAACTCGGAGTGCAGGTGGTGCAGAGGAACACCAGGAAAACAATGCCATTTCTAATCATGTGATGCATATGGTGTACAGTTTTTCGTGAAAATGACAAAAAAAAACGTCAATGAAAATACTGAAAGTATAAAAGATGATTAACAAATATAGGACCAACAACATTAAAGCTCTTTATTTATTAAATCTTATTATTAATAGTATTAACGGTGCTGTTAAGACTGCTGAATTATAAATAAAGACCTGTATCACTCAAATGTTAAAACTTTAATAATTTCTAAACTTATAACAGACACCGCTCAGGCTCTAGCCACGAAAAAAAAAAAAAACAAAAAAAAAAAAAAACTCCAGACCAAGTGGAGCGCTGTAACAAGACTGGAAGTTTTATAATGTTATGTCACTGGGAAACTTTGAGGTCGCGCTCATGTGAAAACATGAATCTCTCAGCCAGGCATCCTCCTCCACACGGGGACTAATAATAATAATATATTCATATCCACTTTTAATGTCTAAATATTTAAATGTCTGCAGCCTCTCTGGAATGTTTTTTTTTGGGGGGGGCCTCAAGCCTTTTCCTAGATAATATTTCACTTTTTTAAGCATAAACATGAAAATCCTCATGAAGCTTCTCCACAATCTGGAATCATGTGTTCATAGAGATGACCCAATGTCTTGCCCCCCCCCCCCAGTTCAGCTTCATCAAATAAACATAGACCTGTCAAGGTGAAGAACAAAGGACCTCCAGTTTTCCTTTTGGTCCAACCTTATTCTTTTCTACTCTGCACGGAAAACCAAATTCAAACACATTAACATTTTAAATCACCTCTCAAAATAGTAGCAGGACCTCAAAGACTTTTTTTTTTTTTTTTTTTTTTTTTTAACATTTTAAATCACCTCTCAAAATAGTAGCAGGACCTCAAAGACTTTTTTTTTTTTTTCTTTATTATTTTATCAAAAGTGGAGCTACTCAGGCGTGATGACATTTCAAGGAGACCTACTTCTTTTTTTTTTGTTCATGGTATGATACAGATAAATAAATCATTTAAAGACACCTGAAATTTTCAGCATTTCTCCGTACCAGCGTACTGGAAAGAGCGTCGGACAATGTTTTGATGTCTTGGTCTTTTGTGGCTGGCTGCTAATCTTTGAGCTCATGCCAGAGTTGTGAGTCTTTCTGATGCTGGTGTCTGACAAAAGAATCTTTAGCGCCCTATACCTTTCGATTCTGGGATCTATTCGTTTTTTTGCTGCATGTTTCTGATCTGAGACATTTGAAACATTTCTTGCACGACTGGGCTTCCCAAGCAGGAAAAAAAAATGTAATAAAAAAAAATGTATATATTTGATCACCTGTGGGTGTCAAAAGTAATATGCACTATTTCACAATAAGTAATACTTTTTTGACCTACGTTCTACCTTTTACATTTTAGCTTCATACGTTCTGGGCCTTTTCAGGTCTGTAGAGAAATCTGAGTTTGGGATGCAGGAGACTGTGTGCGGGCGGGCGGGCGGGCGTGTGTGGCCGTGGGGCCACTTCATTCTTTATGCATAGCCGCCCCTCTCTGCTTGTGCAGGCTGGTGGCTGCACCTGGGATTCTCCAACACGGAGCAGATCATCAGGCAGGTGGAGGAGTCCCCCCAGAAAGGGATGGTGGAACGGTCCACCGACGATCCAGACCCTCCGGCCCTGGGCGACCTGGATCCAACCCGTGGCTCGGTCCCAGCATCCTGATTATTTCCTTCCCCCCCCCGCCCCCCCGCACCTCGACAGACTTCTTAATTTGGTCACGCCTGGTTCCTGACGCCTCTCCGGTCCAGAGTCAGGACGGAGTGTGGCATCGTGTGACAAATGCCTGTTTAATGGAAGTAGGCCGGCTTTGTTTGAGATGCCCCTGGGTTAGCCAAATCCGCTCCTGCACTGAGGATTCTCACAGTTAGAAGCTCAAGCTAAAACCGTGCGTGCGTGTCTGTCTGTCAGTGTGTGTTTGGGGGTTTCTGAGGAGCAGGGTGTGGTCTGGTTGGGATGCTTTGCCCCTGAAGATTTCGGAAGCGGTATAAAAAGCCAAGCTGCAGGTGCACATCTCCCAGGAGGAAGCACTGCGGTCTCAGGACGCCTCTGAGGATTTATAATAAAGAGAAGAAAAGAAAAGAAATCACGGATGTGTTTTTTAATATGCTGTCAGAGGGTCTTTCGTTGATATACGGCATGTGTGGGGATTTTGACGTCATTCATAAAGCGGGCCTAGTCCAAAAATAGATCCGAGTGTTTTATATTTGTTAAAGCTGATTTGAGGCGTGATTTTAAAAAGGTGCTTCTGTTTCAAACTTGTTTTCGTTTTTGACCTCCGCACATACGAGTCAGACAGATGGCTCTGGGCTCCTTTGTCCCCGGGGATCAATTTCCAAGTGATCCATATGTTTCTGGCAGACAAGGCGCTTTCCGACTCTCTCTCTCTCTCTCTCTCTCTCCTGCATTCATGACGCAGTGAAACCTTTTTTTCTTCACTGAGGTCAGACAAACTTTAGTTCAAACAACACTGATGCGGCCTTGTTCAAGATAATAGTGTTTTGATGGATCTGTCCAACGAAGCTGGACAAATGCTTTGAATGCTGAGGGGACGCAGACTCTCCGAACTTTAAGAGTTTTAGTACTAGTGTTCACATTCAAACACATCTCCAAATCTCTGGCCGAGCCTCTTGTTAATTACATTTTCCTCAAACTGCAAATCACATGCCATAATATTTGGAATAAAATAACATACCCGAACCCTAACTCATATGTCACATTTTCCCGGTGTCGTAGAGACTCGCAGATGATTATTGGAAAAAGGTGTGGTACCGTAGTGGTTTTCCTCCCAATCACCTAACCCTAACCTAAACCCCTAAGCCAATCCCTTAACCCTAACCCTAACACTCATGTGGTACCGTTGGATGGCCACAAATGGGGGTGGCGCAAAACAGAAATTCAGGCATTCCAAAAAATTATTCCAAATAGGCGTTGTCCTTGATATATTTAAATATATATAATAACATGTTCCTACAACAGTTCCTGCTGTGGTGGTTTGTACACGGCCTCAGCAGAGAGAATATCTTAACAATCCCAGGGTCCATATGTATTCACCGTGAGCATCGGATATAGTTGGGAAGTCACTCACACACCCACATACACCATCCCTGTGCACGGATGATATTCCCTGGGATCCCTCTCTTCACGTTTGCTGTGCGACCACAGGACGTCCTCTGAAGCGAATCGGCTCTGGATTCACTCCGTGTGAGATATCTCTCCAAAGAAACACCAGCAGAGCCGGGTTTATATTTATTCATCACCAGGAAGAGGAGATAGCGTTCTCCTCAGGATTCCATATCTTATCAGAGGCTGGGGTTTTTTTTTTTTTTTGCATGATACCAATGGACAATTCCAAACCTGGAAATTCCAGGCCTCCATAACGGTATGTTGTATGTTACATCATGATAAGATAAGGGAGAAGGGGGAGGGGGGTGGGGGGGGTGGCTCACTGCAGGGGTCAAAGGCCAGGCCACCTCCCTTCTACCTTCCTCCTCTGTGACCTTGTCTCCTCATTTACTATCTGATCCCCACAGGATTTTTTTTTTTTTTCTTTCAAGAGGAATCCAACATGCAGCCATTTGTAAACCCATTCAATTTCTGGGGGGTTATTATTCTTTCCATTATTTTAAAAGTCATGCAGGATTCCATGTGCTTTTCCGTTTGGCTCTTGGGCTTATGTTCTGTGAAATAAATAATCCCCATTTAATTATAAGCTATAGGAACTCATTTAGCACCCAGAACTTATTGGCAAAGTCAAATAGGCACTTTTATCAAATAGCATCTGTTTTTTTTTACTTACTCTGTAAACTACACAGTTTGTTATTATGTATGTTATTTTGAATGGGTAAAGGATTTCTTTTGTCTTGATCATCTGCCATTCAAACCCACGCGTCGTATCTGTGTGCATCTGCTCTAATACATAAATATTTTGCAAGAAATTTGCAAAAAAAAACAGCTTGGGGATATTCATGCCGGTTGGTGTGTGCCAGTGAAAACATTTCCTTGTATAATTGAAGACGGCAAAGAGAAACAAAGGCTCAGCCTCCAGAGGGTTTTGTCAGGTGTCATTTCTGGGCTTATTATTATTATTTTATTTTTTATCTTTTTTTTATTTACCAACAGCAACAAATTAGATCATCCAGAATGTTCCTTCCATTCATTTGTCTGTGTAATGCGAGAGGCAGCCACTCCACAGCAAAAAAAGAAAACAACTCCAAGAGACAAACCCTTAATAATAAAAATAACAATAATAATACATTTTATATCCTCGGGGTGGATTAAATTGGCTCGGTACTTTTGATTTTCCATTTTAAAACACAGTGTGTTTCACTGTTGATTGGAACAGTAATTCATTCACACAATATACAAATGAAATGATATCTTTTGAGTACATTTGTCTTTGACTGAGTGATTTTACGTGAATACAAGAGGCCATGGCCGCACCTGTTCTAACACTGAAAAATGAATTGATTGATTCATTATAAACGGATAGAATGCAGGAAAATATATTTGTATTTATTTTTCCCACCTTTCCACAAGGAAAGCACAATATGAGCCTGCTTAGATTTAAAAAAGAAAAAAGTTATTTTTGAAGGAGAGCAATTTGTTTTGTTTAGACACCGTGCAGCTGCAGGAAAAAATGAATCATATGAAAAATGTATGGACCTTAGGTCTCTTAGAATTACCTGCCAAAATGTTTCATGACTCATAATATGCAAGCAGCTGAAGGGCAGGTAGATCCGGCGTCGGCTTGCTTCTTTGCATATAGTAAATCAAATAAGGCGAGAAAACAAAATATTATTCAGTCACGGGCGAAAGCCATCATTCACCGACCGCGTGGCGTGAAGTTAGGTGTAGTGAGTTTATTTATTTTTTTCCGTCGTAGATGAAACATCATTTTGGCTCTTACTCCACTTCTTTGATTTGTCAGTGTACGCCGCATCTGCACTTTAAAGCGAAGACTGACCAGGAAGTGGAGGGGGAGAAAAAGGAAATAATATTTTGGGGGAAAAAAAACGAATCATCTGCAGGGAGGAAGATCTCTTTAGAATTATTTCCAAGACAAATCAATATCTAATTGGATGCAGAGCCATCGGGCTTTCATTCACCAACGAGCTTTTTGGTTTCTGGTTGCTGAAAAAAAAGAGCTTCAGCCAAAACTTTTTCCATTCCACGTCCTGTGGCTCTTTGAGGTTAAAAAGAGGAAAACATCAGAAGGAAAAGAGATGCTCGTTTGATGTTTCTGACATTCAGTCTTTCTTTCGGCTGATTCTCAGGGTTTGTGCAGCATGGGGCCGATCCGATCCGATTCCTCCTCGCGGCGACCTCGTCTGATGCTTCGCACCTCTCACATTTTATCATATTTTGGCTCCTTTTTTGAATGGATTTGTTGTTGTTTTTTGGCTTATTTTCTTTTATAAAGTCTGTTTCATTGTACGTTTTTATGGCACCCAAAATGAATTGCATTATTATTATTATTATTATTATTATTATTATTATTATTATTATTATTATTATTATTATTATTATTATTATTATTATTATTATTTTTATTATTATTATTATTATTATAACCATGATTTAAGTGTGCAGGGATGGAGCTCAACTTAAATCCTGATAGTACAATAGGCAATTTAAAAACAACCGCCTGAGATTTAAAGAGCAAAGCTGAAGTGCTGTCCTATATTTATTATAATTCCTTACATTACAAAAGTGGCTGAATAAATACAGTAGCTCCATTAGCTACGGGCAGGCTTCAGGGCTTTCTTTCATTATCCTGCACTTTAGTTTAAAGGTGCTACTAAAGAAGAATAATAACGCACACAGAGAACAGATCGAAACACAATTGCACAATTGCCTCTCTATAAGTGCACAGCAAGCACAATGTACTTCTGCATCTCATGTTGGGGATTCTGATCATCTTACTGAGGCATTTATAGTTTCATAAAAAAAAATAAAAAAAACATGAAAAACAAACATTTAAAAATCAGAATCAGGCATATGAATCTCCCATTTATAAAAAAAAATTTAAATAAAATAAAAAACACCCGGCACAAATGCATCATTTCCGCAGTCATCGTTTTTTTTTCTTCAGTGTGAACGTGGCCCCTCGGCGTCTCAGTGGGGGATTAGAAAAGTAAACCGCAGCTTCACAGGGACAGGAGAAGTCACCCCCCCGAACCTTTACCTCCACTTCTCCCTCTCCTCCCCCTCCTCCCCGTCCTCTCTCTCCTCCCTCCATTCCTTCAGACTCCTTCTTCCCACTCGCTTTGTCACTCCATCGCACAAATGCATCCTGCCACTGATGCTCTCACCTGGGACTTGTGTGTGTGTGACCTTTTCCCTCCTTGTCTCAGTGTGCAAGGACAGAGTCAATACAGCCAGAGGGGGAAAAAAAAACACACAACAACACAACATCTGTCCTATATAGACACAGGAAGACAATGTCCCTAAATGTCCTTAAGTCGTGCTGGTTGGAGATAATGAGTTTCTTCATTTAATAACTGTGAGAAAGGGAGCCTTAACAAGAAAAGATTATATTTTCCTTTCAAATGGTTATATTTTTTAATTTTATTTATTTTTTGTGCAATTGCAATCAAAAAAAGTATAATGCACATCCAACATGTTTTACACAAATATAAATATCTCACCTATTTAAGTTGTATATGCAGTTTCGAAAAAATTATAAAAATAACTGGTTATTTTTTTTACATTCAATAAAAAAAAATCAATCTGTTCATAAAAAAGGAAACAATCTCCAGCACCTGTTGGCTGAGTTGAATTGATTCCCCCAAAACACCTTTAACTTTATGATATATGAGGATTTGGTAAAAGACGCGACATTTCCAAAAGCAATGATAAATGTTGCTGAAATAATACACTTTCAAAATAAAAGCTGGATCTGAAATCCTGGGATTAAGGAGATCTTTGTCGTCTGAGACAGGAATCAGAAGTAAATAATGAAAAAAGAAAAGAAAAAAGAATCTGTTTGAGGAAACACTCCCACATGTGTTACCAAGAATCAGAATTCTCTCAGGGACACACACACACACACACACTCCGGGCTCGGGGTGATGTTCACAGATGATGTCACAGCAAGGTAAAAGTTCACCCTGAGGCCACCGTCTTTCTATTCTTTATTCTCTATATGTAAGTTTAATGAGCAATGAGGGAGGCTTGCGTTTAAATGTCTTAGATGGATGTTTCTGATGAATTCCGCTGCTGGGCGTCAACTCTTAGTGATGCTCATTTTCCGTTCTCCTTTTATTTTAAATAACATTGGTTTAAAGTCATAAAAAAAAGGCAGGAACAGATTGACTAATCAATCATCAACCTAGTTTGCATATAAAAAAAAAAAAAAAAAAGCTCAGACAGTTTTTGGTTTTTTTTAAGATATGGGATCTGTTCTTTCATTTAGTGCAACAAACTGCAACTCCAAAAGTGGGAAAGCCACCATTAAAAAAGAAATTATATTCTTGCTTTATGTTTCATTGATCTTGAGTAAAAAGCTGCAGAAAAGTAAAACGTGAAAAAGAAAGACAAGGCTACTATGAACACGGTATATAATTTCATAAATATATGCATGGTTCGGATCTTGTGTTTGGAGAGAAGCTTCACTGACCCGCTCCATCCTCGCAGAAGTCATGTTAATATTTTCCATATGTGCTCTGCACACTTACAGCCCCGTTCACGCTCCGCCTATAGAGACTCTGCATTTGCATTTACAAATCTCCTAGCAACACCTCAAGCGCTATCCTGCAAATCCAGGCGAGTCTTAGTTTGGTGTTCATAAATCTTTTTTTCTGCATGAGAGCCAAAAGGAAAAAAAAAAAAAAGTGCTGTGTTTGATGGGAAGTAACTGAGTAGTATGATTTTTTTTATTATTATTTTTTCTTTTAAGAAAATGCAGTAATGTTTTTGTCGGTAAAAGAAGATTATTATTTTTTTTTATAAAAAAGATTTAAGATTTTAAGAATAAAAGATTTAATAAGTATTAATGTTAACGTGTAAGTGTTCTATCTATTTATTTATAGATTAACAATCTGTTGATAAAAAAATTAATGAAAAAATCTGCCATATTGTGTTACTATATGTCAAAGCCAAGGTTGTGGGTTTAATCTTGTGTGTGTGTGTGTGTGTGGGATGTGTTATAAAAGTCTACTTCGCCAAACCTTTTGATCTGGGATCATCTGCCGGTCCGGCACAGTAATTATCCTCCGTGGCCTCCGGTTCATCATTAAAAATAAAACCCAGCTGCTTTTTGACACCTTTTTTTTTTCTTTTTCAAGGTGCTTAAACTGATATATATATATTTATTTTTTTTGCGGACGTTGTCATCCCGTGAGAGGGTCATGTGACTTTAAGATCTACTCACACAGAAGCGTTCGGTGTCAGGCACTTTGTTAAGCAGCCACTTTCACCTCGTGCATCACTGTGCCGCTTCATAATGAGAAAAAAGGGTTTTAGCTCCATTCAGCAGTTTGCAAAAATAATTAAAACTGCATTTCATTTCTCAGCCCACACATTCTCTTTTTTCTTTATTTTATTTTTAGAAAGTGAAGGAGTGTTGCTGTTCAACTGGAAGAACCTGAGATGTTGCATTATTTTTTATTTTTTTTATTATTTTTTTAAATGTGGAGCTTTCCAGTTAAATTGCATTTTTGGAATGTATAATCAATTCACTGCAAATACTCTAATATGTGTCTTATAGTAGATTTTCAATAAACCCTGTTTATATGTATTTCATATAAAAAACCGAGACATATACAGTCAGCCTTTGTGTACTCTGGGTAGATGTGAATGTGCTATTATTGAAAGGACAAGTCCCTTTGGTAAACAAGCAAAGCAATAAATAATGTAGCACTTCCATCATTCCATAAACTTTGTAAAAAAAAAAAAAGAAAGCTAAAAAGTTGAAATTACTCCCATGGTCAAACTATGAGCATTTGTCCCCCTTTCACAAAATGCACTCTGGAATCAGTTCAATCAGCAGCGCAGTCATTTATCACAGCGGCTCGTTCCAAAGAGCTCGGGGGAAAATAGACTTAGAATATTTGGTGTCGGAGGAACAGAGGTTCCTGTAGTTGGTTTATTATAGCGGAAAGAGGGCGAGTTATTACAATGCAATCTACAGCTGTAGTTTAAAAAAAACTGGTGAAAACACTTAGGCTTTTTGACCACTTTCAGAATAACACAGGAGAAATAAATCTATACTACAGTTTTTTTGAATCAATAATGTTGGACTGGTTCATTCTGATAAATGCAAACAGGCCCATTTAGAGGAGAAAACACACAAAGAAAGTCAGTTCTTTAAAAATATTCAAATAACTGGCATGTTGGCCCAGGGAAAACATTATTATAAGCGAGAAAAATCACCAGGGACACTTTCATTTTGTTTTATTCCAAAGGAAAAAAACAAAGGGATAAATCGGTAACAACTAAAACATAAAGTCAGTCAGTCATATCAGAGAATAAAAAATCGTTCTTTTAAAAGACCTGGATATATGAATGTCTAATAAGTCCATATGTTTCAGGAAGGAGGATCTGTGAAATGATAATAAGCAGCACAAGAACTGAAAGAGTAAAAAAACATCAGTAATATATTCTCAGCTTTCAGAAGAAGGGTTCGTATCTATTTATGCTTTTCTCTTTTAATCTGCAAAAACTGAACTAAGACCTCATATCTCGCAGGCGTCGTATTAGAAAAAAAAAATAAAAAAAAAATCCAAAAGTCTTTAGTCATTCGTAATCATCTGGAGGCCACTGTGCGTTTGATGGACATTTCAAATATTTCCCTCAGTACAATGAAAGAAAAAAAACATAAGAGGGAAGAAAATGGGCCAAACAATAAAAACCGGATTTGTTTGCGTAATGCACTTGGGCAATATTGTTTAGACAAAAGCTAAAAGAAAGAAAAAAAAATGACAACCACGAGAGCAATGAGAATGATTTTTGCTTTCATCAAAAGCGAGGGGCTGAATTATTCAATCAAGTTAATAAAAGTTGATAAAAAATGTACGTCGCTTCCTGACAGACGAATCTCGGTGAAATTAAGCGTGAAAAGCTCCTTTGAAATTGTAAGAGGGTCCTTCATTATTCAGGATCTCTCGGGGTTTACTCTTTGAAATAATGAATTTAATAAAGAAATAAGTCTTGTGTGAGGGACATATATTAAGTCAGGTCCTGGTCCATTTTTTTTGAATACTGAAAATCAAATTTGATGCGTTATATTTTGTCGTGACATTTTAAAAAATGTGCAAAAATGGAGCTAACGCATTGAAAACAATTACAAATAAAAGTGTGTGCTGAGATAACCTTTTTAATATTAGTTTGGTGCCTCCAAGTCAGGGAGAAATATTTTCTCAATGAGCCCAAAGGTCCTGTGAAGAAGATAAAATGTGAGAATTTCTGTTCTTTCTTTTATCTTTATTTCATGGTCTCGTTAATCATTCAGGAAATGAATGTAAATGTAAATGGCCGACACACACATATGATGGCCATTAACTCTCGTTTAAGCTTTAAAAAAGGCTAGTTGGCAGTACATTACTGCCCCCATTAACATTATGAGGTATATTAATATACACAATGTATATATTTCTTTAATAATTGTCATTCAGTTTCAAAGGGATATGTGTTCATCAGTTGAAAGTCAATATATTTATAATAAGAACGCCAAAACTGACACTGTCTACTTACCAACATTTATTTATTATTCATTTTTCTGATATTCTGTATCTGATGACCAAGTAATAAGCATTTATATATTTTTACCGTTTGCAAGTAAAAAAGTAAAAAAAAACGTTATTTTTTGTTTTTTTTGTCTTTTTATGTGAATCATTAGAAAAAAAAAAAACACGCAAAGATTTGATTCATGATTTTATTTGGTCTTTACAGTTTTTAGGCAATTGGCCCCGTTTCCCTCGCACAGGTCGAGACAAAGGTTCCTCATGATGTAATCTGTGGGCGGTTCGCTGGGCTCACAGTCGGCAGCCATGTCCACCTACACAACATGGTCAAAATAATAGGAACAGCACGCAATCCATTGCAATCCTGTGGCGACAAAATCAACAATGCTCCACAAAAACTATAAACTATAACCTCACAGAAAAAAAATGATTTTTTTGGTAATATTATGATCTCTGTTATTTTGGTCATTTTAAAGTTCTTAAAAAAATGTCAAAAAAAAAACTTGCTTGAGGAAGCTCACATCTGGCCAAGCCTGTTTTCCAGCTTACACCGAGCTTTCCTTTTGCATGCGTCTCCAAAATGACTCCTGGCACACGGCCACGTAAACACAGCAGCACACCAGTTCCATTTGGGTATTTCATTTGAATCAACTTGCATTCAAGCCTCATGTGCAGCGGCTGGCATTCGCAGGAAAAAGCCCTCGGTGAGTCATTATTGTCCACGGTGAGGCGAATTTTAATTTGGTTCGCTTTGCAAAAACAGCTCCACGGAGAGTTCCGCTGTTCATTTAGATGTTTAATACGTCCCAGAGTGAAGCGAAGGCTCAGGAAATGAATTATAAAGGGGACACGACTGAGCTATTATTGAATGTATACGATAAACTATGATATAGGCCCAGGTTTACTGTGTATAAAGTAAGTGGGAAGTTAAAGTCTGACTGACTCATTCTCCGGCACAATAATATTTATATATATTTAATTATAGGTTACCATTGTAGATACCAGTGTGAATTAATTAATTTGCGCCTAAAGCGAAGACCTTTGTACTTAAATTGCAGTTATGTGACTACCTGACACCTCACAAAAAGATAAAAATACTTTTTAATAAATACGGAAAAAGGTATTTAACATGGAGCAAAAAGCTGTAATTTTTTGTTTTTTTAAAATGCATCCTGAAGCCTGTCAAAGAGATTTAAGCAGGAGCAATTGCACATGCAAAAGACACCTTCAGGATGTGAGAGTTATAGCTCATGTCCTGTGGTGTATAAAAGGACAGGAAATGCCACTCTGAGCTTAAATAAATCCTAAAACGTTCCATTATTGATATTCAGACACGGAAACAGCGTGATCTGTCTCAGCTTCTTAAAAAAAAAAAAAAAAAACACACACACACAAAGTGACAAGTGGCACATCTTTGCAGCATGTCACAGTTCAAGAGTTTCCTTTTGAAAAAAAAATCAAAGCTCAGCACTTTAAAAAAAATCCTCCATTTCCTGGCACCACCCAAACAGTGGAAGACAAAGCACATTACAGCACCTGTGGATTCCACAATCTCATTAGCTTCATGCTGGCGTGTCGTCTCACAATTGTTTATTTTAATTCATTCGTTGTCGGAAATAAAGCTCTCCGGGATGTCCAGCGAGGGAGAGGAAATGAGATTCTTTTTTGTGTCTCCTTTTCACTAAAAGGACTAAATGAAACGTAGGGTGCTCCATTGTCTTTTGTGGTCAAGTTGTGTGTGACGTTTTTTTTTTTTTTTTTTTAGAAAGCTAAAGGTGAGGCAGAAACGCACAAAAAAAAACTCAATGGGAAGATGAAAAAAAGAATAATTAGGAGACAGAATTAACACGACGCAGTCGCACGAGCAAACTACATTTATTTGCTTTAAAAAATAAGTGGAAAAAGACTAAATACATGTAAATAAATATCCTTATTTTTTCTTTAAAAAACCTCCTTTGTGAACTAAAATAATGTAATTCATTATTAATGATCAGAATATTAAAGTAGTTCATCATGGACAGGAAATAATGACAAAACTACCCCAGT